>JAQBSW010000060.1:295000-324756 GCA_029291075.1 Eudiplozoon nipponicum | reverse complement strand
CACGAATATATTAATATTAACAACATAGCAAATCTACCGTCAGTCACACGTACTGACGCGTTTCGACCTTCCATGATCATCATCAGAGTACGACGGAAAACTGACTAGCGAGGATAAAACCGAAATGCTTGTATATGGAAAGTATCATTAGATAATGTTCGTGATTGAATTGAAATTGTGCAGCCGACATTTCCAGTCGTGTCCAATGTATGCGAGACTACCAAGAGTGAGAGCCGCATATCTAATGATGCTTTCCATACATAAATGCATATTTCGTAGTTTTTCACAATCACGTATATATTAATATTACATGCCTAATTGTATGACGTTATAATTACCTCATCATTTGGAAATAATGCCAATGAGGAGAAGAGTATAAGGCTTTTGTGGAATAGATGTTCACGGGGGACCGTTTTGTCAATATTGATGAAATCGGGCTTATATAAAAAAAATTATGCTGTTTGTGCCCTATACATGTTTGTTACTTATATTATATATCGTGCAGGTTCTTATGTTTCATTTCTCAAAACTTTATAAACATTCTTTAAATCAAGTCTTTGAGATTGAAATAAATAAAATCCCATTGTATTTAACCAGTCGTCGAACAACATAGCAAAACTACTGTCAGTCACACGTACTGACGCGTTTCGACCTTCCATGATCATCATCAGAGTACGACGGAAAACTGACTAGCGAGGATAAAACCGCAATGCATATATATGGAAAGTATCATTAGATAATGTTCGTGATTGTGCAGCCGACATTTCCGGTCGTGTCCAATGTATGCGGGACTACTAAGAGTAAGAACCGCATATCTAATGATGCTTTCCATATATATATATATATATATATATATATATATATATATATATATATATATTGGCATTACGGTTTGATCCTCGCTATTCAGTTTTCCGTTGTACTCTGATGATGATCATGGAATGTCGAAACGCGTCAGTACGTGTGACTGACGGTAGTTTTGCTGTGTTTTACGACTGGTTAAATACAAGGGATTGGTATTAATTTGAATCTCGCAAACTTGATTTAAAGAATCGTTACCACCACCTGCGAAATTATTGATTGTTTAATTTTATTACCTAAACTTTATTACCACTTTTTCATGTACACGTGCAAGACGTTGCAGCGTACACCATTCGAAATTGTCCTGACTAAATATTTAATAGACTTGGAGCGTGTTGTCGGCTACTGGTGATGAATTGCCTACAAGCACACAATGTCCAACTGTTCGAGATCGCATAATTTTAATGCTGAATTTGGCATATCCTTCTGCTTTAATTTTAACTAGTTTGCTTAAAAATACATCATGCTATATATATATATAGTGATATATATATATATATATATATATATATATATATATATATATATATTAATATTCTGATTGAGGATATCCGCTAAGGTGACGAAATAGTTTCAGCCAAGGATGCAACTGGAAACAATCCTGTGTTAGTAACCATATGATCAGGTAATTATGCAATACACAGTTTTGAAAATAGAAACTTTATATAAATACTTCGTTAGTATAAAATAAAAATTGCTATGATACAAAGTGGCATTCATAAAGTAGACCACGTTCGTCCTCATTCGGCATTCGTAAAGTTCTTTCCTGAATTGCCGCATCCAGGGCTCGTATCAGGATAAATTACCTTCTTTCTTGCAAATTATCCACTACGCCGCCCAAATCGCGCACTACATGCAATTTTTGGAATCATCATCAGGCCTATAATCGCACACACACACACACGTTTCAGTACTCATAAAAGAAGATTTAAGCAAATGTGAGTGCTGTACCATGTGTGTGTGCGATTAGCGGCCTGATGATTATTCCGGAAATGAAGAATCGAAACTTCGCCACTCATCGAAGATAAGATCGTACCTCATTTCCAGTGGTTAGTATGAACGATGTTGAGGCCTTCGGAAGAAAGGTACGAATCCGCACCCAGCCAAAACGAAGACAAAATCGATGCGTACTTGGAAATGGGCATCAATCGGATCTTTGCGAAACTGATAGTGCAAAGCAACAACCCGCGAACGCAAATCGCGGAGAGTCAACATATGAAGCTCGCACTGCGCACCAATCATTCAAATCACATTTGTCAGACGATTCAATGCCATATTATTATGAGAAAATAAAAAATAAATAATAAAAATAACTTTCAAAAAAATTTGCAAGAAGTAATTATAATGCCGAATGATAATTGGAGCAACAAATATTGAACGAGAGTGCTTTTTGAAGAGGATATAATTCAGAGGGAGATAATTATCGAGTTAACAAAACAAATTTAACGACCTGTACCTTTAAACATCGATATTATGTCAAAGTCAGGTTTAACGCGAGAGCATAGTTTTATTTTACAGATCACATATAATTATGAAAAATACGAGCTATAATGCATAGATACTGAATCGGACCTCGCGTGGGATAAAATAGGTCGCCTCATCTGCTGATTCATGAAGGATGGATTTGCGAGACAAGGCTACTGCAGGCGCCTTCATTTTCAACTCAGTCGCTTTCTTCTGTCCTCCCTTTGCAATCTAACATTAATACTCTTTTAACTAACGCAGCTTTAATTGTTCCAGTAGTTTTCTTTTTGCAAAATATTTTGGCCAAACTTACCGTAGGCCTTCATAAGTTGCATTTTGTTTCACAAGTTTAATAAACCAAACAAATGAAGCAAGCGCGTTATTTCCTTTAGCCATAATATTTGTATTTATACTTCAGACTGACCTTTCATTAGATATTCGCGTGTCACATGTGTGTGTGTGTGTGCATTTTCATAAATCTTGTTTTGATCTAACTAATTTAGACCAGAGTGGCTGAATAATAATTTATCAATTGCATGCGTTAACTATTCGTTTTACAAAATCAATACAAATGCTATGAATACAATGGATGGTGATCAGATCACTGAGCCCGATGTCGGATTGCCGAAAACTGAAAATAGTTTGTCAACCATCATTCATTAAATCTAGAATAGACTTTCACGCCGGCAAATTTACTGAGCTAATTTTTCTTCTAAATGTTAAAACACTGCATTGTCAATGTCACATTGTAATATATAAATATATATATATATATATATATATATATATATATATATATATATATATAGTGTTAAAATTTCCTTAACAGTGAATTCGTTTATTACTGTAATGCATATAATTGCTCGTGTTTGTGAACGATATTAAAACAAACAACGATTTGATTCAGAGTTGCAATCTCATTTTAACAATAATTGATTGCGCGGGTGGTGGCAACAATTCTTTAAATCAAGTTTGCGAGCTTGAAGTAAACACCAATCCCATTGTATTTAACCAGTCGTCGAACAACATAACAAAACTACCGCCAGCCGCAACGCACTGACGCGTTTCGACCTTCCATGATCATCATCAGAGTACGACGGCAAACTGACTATCGAGGATCAAACCGCATTGAATATATATGGAAATCAAATTTAGATATGCGGCTCTCACCTCTAGCAGTCTCGCATACATTGAACTTGACTAGAAATGTCGGCTGCACAATTTCTATGCAGTCACGAACATTAACTGTTTGCAGCTTTCGCCACATATACATATATAGGCAACACAATTTAACAATAATTGATTGCGCGGGTGGTGGTAACAATTCTTTAAATCAAGTTTGCGAGCTTGAAGTAAACACCAATCCCATTGTATTTAACCAGTCGTCGAACAACATAACAAAACTACCGCCAGCTGGTTAAATACAATGCGATTGGTGTTTACTTTAAACTCACAAACTTGATTTAAAGAATTGCAATCTCATTCACCATACCACGAGTCCCGCGAACTGCCAATTTATATGCCAGCTGCAGATTGTGTGTTAATAATTTTAAAAGTAATAGTTTTAGCAGATTTGAGTGATGAGAGCAGCTGCATTTGAATGACATGATTCAATCACATGATCGAGCAAAATGAAAACAACTTATTGCATTATCTTTAATAAAACTATCGGAAATTAATCATCGGTTACCAATTTTAATGGCAAGAAATCAACTGCTTCACATGTCTAGTTGAAAGCTGCAGCTAAAAAGAAAGCAATGAGTAGTCCTAGTTGGTTCAATGAGATATTTAAGAAAACTACTTGGCTAAGCAAATAAATGTAATATATATCTTGTTTTCAAGACCTATACTTCGTTTCGTATGATTGATTTTGCATGATTTTATATGGCACATATTTTCGATATTTAACTTTAAATTAGTTATCTGCATAAATTGTGCAACTGCATAATATATATATATATTATATATATATATTATATATATATATATATATATATATATATAATGTATCCATGCCTTTTTAATATTTAATATTAGTATATTTATAATTAGGAAGAAAGAACACATTAATAACAAAGTGGATAAAGGCCATTTATTTGTGAATACTAATCATCTCTTATACAATCATACATATTTATACATTTTGGGTTTTCAATTGATTATGCTAGTGGTAACAAATCTGACTCGTTTTTACTGCTGTTTCTTGTTTTGGCTAGTTGGTGAGTGTGTATGCGTTTGTGTTTGTGTGTATGCGTGTTTGCATGTAAAGGTCATTCTCGCAGTATTGCAAAGTGATGTCTGAGATCTGGTCATTATTGTTTTGATAGCTTGAGAATTAACCATTTGTGCGCATTGTTCACTGTTACATATACAAGTGCTATTTTTCCCAGTATAGTTGATCGTTTCACCTTGTTGCGCAAAGTTGTCGTTTTCACATGGTAACAGCGCCAGTGTGGATTGCAGTGTTAAACGCTCACATTGTTTGGAGACTTCATTCATTTGCTACTCTAAAATTACCTCAATCTTGTTAAAATTAAAAAGTTAGTGGAGTTGAATAAAGGCAGATTGAAAACGTATAAGGATTTTTTGTTACATCAAAATTTAATCGTTTTGCGTTCTTTCAATTATAACCAAATATTGATTTTGACACACCAATGACTTTGTGGCTTTGAGAGAAGCAACGCCTTGTATTGTTGATTTTGAGATATTTTGGAGAACGTGCGTTAAGTGAATAATTCAGTTTTCATTTTTGAAAGATTCCTGCGGTGTGGATCTCAGTAACCTAAACTATGATTATTGACATTAAAAAGTACCTTTCTCAATAAGACCAAGATAACGTAAATATTTTTGTCACGAATATCACTGAATTTAAAAAAAATTGTATAACGCCATGGTTGTATTAATACAACATTTAAAAATTATGCCGTGAAACAATATGATAATGTGTAGCTATCTGTTTGACAGGTCCGTACTACTAGAACAATGATATAATTGGGACCGATATTTTGGAAATTTGATACAACGAGTAATTATAAATATTACCGCTACTATTTGGCGATGAAAAAAATACCAATTGATGAGTACTGCCTTTACAAAATGTTATCCTACCTGACGAATATTTCGCTAGGCCTGCATCTGATTTGGTCAGTAAATTTAAACGGAAACGTTAACATTTAAAATATATGTTGTCTTAACTTATAGCCACAATTCTGTGAAACCATATATATATATATATATATATATATATATATATATATATATATATATATATATATAATTTCGAAATGCAAAAACAGGGAAGAGTTAGCCACATATGAAGTTTTATGGATAAACTAACTTTAACTGGATTTATGGAAGCAGAAATAGCGTTTGGGCATTGACCTTGAACTAGAGGTGGTGCACGCAATTGATTGGTTGCTCACACGCCATGTTTAAATTTTAAAATATTATTCTACCATATTGATGTCAACATCAGACCACGGAAGATTCGCACTAAAGAGGATACCGTCAAGCAGGATTTCCTAAACTTACCATTTAGAGGCGACTTACCAGCCTAAATAATTTTATCCCTTCATTTTAACCAATCTAATTTGTTACTAGGTTCGCAACACCTAATACATACTTGCATATATATTAGTTCTCCGCAACAAACAGTATTTAACTGTTATATATTGAATTGAATGATGTCATGCTTACCGCGAAATGTGATAACTGATATCGATGAAGGCCAGGGTGTATGGATTTACTGGAGTAACAGGTGTTCAGAAATTGTTGTAATTCTCAATTTCGGTGAACTATAGCATAAATTGATATCAATCAGGTTGGTACCATGTACCGACTCGGAAACCATAATGTTAGTACCATGTACCTTTTGATACAATATTGTTGGTATCGATTAATCACATAATATCCATAGTGTTAGAACCCTTACAGACTCGGTATATATATTATATTGTGTGAGTTAGCGTTGAAGTCGCATTGTCGTAGACTATATGATGTTAGCTTCACTATTGCAGGTTTACACATTCGTCTAGGAGATTGTACCGTCCTATTATTCCACATTCGTCGACCAAATATATAGTGGTTAAAGGGCGTAATAACGGCTCCTACTGATGAGTCGCCAGTAAGCACGAAACGAATGTGCATTAGATTATACTTTCCGTTCATGCTGCCTTTGGTTTATCCTTCTGGTCACAACTGAACTAATTTGTTACTAGGATCGCAACACCTAATACATACTTGAATATGAGCGTTTAACACTGCAATCCACACTGGCGCTGTTACCATGTGGAAATTATAAATTTGCGCAACAAGGTGAAACGATCAACTACACTGGGAAAAATAGCACTCGTACATGTAACAGTGAACAATGCGCACAAATGGTTAATTCTCAAGCCATCAAAACAATAATGACCAGATCTCAGACATCACTTTGCAATACTGCGAGAATGACCTTTACATGCAAACACGCATACACACAAACACAAACGCATACACACTTACCAACCAGCCAAAACAAGAAACAGAAGTAAAAACGAGTCAGATTTGTTACCACTAGCATAATCAATTGAAAACCCAAAATGTATAAATATGTATGATTGTATAAGAGATGATTAGTATTCACGAAATAAATGGCCTTTATCCACTTTGTTATTAATGTGTTCTTTCTTCCTAATTATAAATATACTGTGTAAAATTAAAAAGGCATGGACATTATATATATTTGACACACCACATGGATTTACGCAAATGTAGTCAAATTGCGCATAACAAAGACGGACATAGCTAAGAGTGGATTGATTACGTGAAATTTATAGTTGGGATTGGATGACCGATAATATTAACGAATCCAGAATAATGGCTGTAGATACTGGTGAAATAAGGTTTATTAATAAATGTTTTTTCATGGATTACGGTTATTTTTTCTCATATATATATATATATATATATATATATATATATATATATATATATAAATTTATTTATCTCATGAGTTTATCTATTCGCGTGATTGTTACTTATTTAATTGTATCTAGATAAGCCACTTATTGAGATACTTTCATACGGTGTTGTTGTTCATCGGTTTATTGAATTTAACAACCATAAGCAATAATTATTTAAAGGGTTAAACATGTTCTTCCTATGCGTTTGTAAATATTACCTGATCTATGATCTGACATAGCAGAATTGTTTCAATTTCATTCGTTTTTGGAAATATTTCGTATATCATTTCTGGTATCCTTCATATGCCCACAATTCATCGCAGGTCTTATGAACATACTACTAGTGAAAGTATGACATTTCCATTAACTATTCTATTCATTCTTCTGACTTTAGTAGTCTTATAATAGTTAACAAACGTTTCACCAAGTGAAACTAGAATGGATGCGTTTTAATTTACTTTTTATATGCATTTGATTACTCATTTTATACTCACCATGTGAAATGATATAATTGAGACTAACCTCGCGTTTCAGATTGGGAGCCCAATAAATAAAATACACCTTTAATAACATCATGCCAAGGTATGTGATAATAATTGAAGACAGACGAAACATGCAAGTATTAAATTTCCCTCAAACCACTCGATTCATATATAGGTCTGGCTTAAATAAAAATGATTGTCAATTTTTGTGTGATATGTGCTTCCCGTTGGAAAAAGCTTCCGAACCCTGAGGCCGAAATATACGGAGTCAAATGGAAGACAGTTGATGCAAACACTTTGGTGGATACAACAAGGACTAGGTAATTACACAATAACGATTGCTGTTCTTCATTACATAGGTGCATGCCACTTATGCACATGTGTGCGTATATGTATAACTCACAGATATTCATGTAGATATAATTAGTGAACATGTAAATCCAACAAATTGCCGCTACGATCAATAGATAGTAATTTACCTTTTGCACTCATCAGAATAATTGAAAAGATGTAATACCAAGGTAATATCTATATATAGAGGGAGCGTGCAATGATATAATATCATTAAATGAGTATTGGTTGCGCAGGCGTTGATAGCGATTATTATAATCAAGGCTGCGATTTTGATATAAAATCCTGACCCATTAATTACTTATATTTGTCAGAATAAACTATGAATTATATAGTGTAGAAAAGGAAATTTATTCAGTAGACTGGTTTCTTTATTATTGGGAACTCATCACGTTCCGGTCTACTGGATGAATTGCCTTTACTACACTATACTATTCTTAGTTTATACTGACAAACGTAAGTAATTAATGGGCCAGGCGTTTATTTCAAGATCGCAACATTGATTATAGACATAAAATCATGTCCGAGTAGGTGATCACGATTTGTAGAATGGAAGTTTAATTTCGATCAGAATTGAAATAAGTGATGATCAGTCAAAACAATCTTGAAATATTTGGAAAAATCAGGTAGACCGCGGATACAAACAACTTATATTATTTAGTGAGTTGTCAGTATTTGTTATTAAATCACTGTAACTTCACTTTGATGAGTGTACACATGCAGACACATACACAAACCAATTTGTCTTACAATTACCCAGTAAAAAAAAGAAGTTATACTTACGGGATCTAACAACAAGTATAAATGGGGCAGTTTAAGTTATAACTTTACACTTGACATATTGTTTGCCAATTTTTTTATGTGATGTGCTTTCCAAATATTTGGAAAAATCAGGTAGACATCGAATGCAAACACCTCATATCGCAACACGAGGAAAAGGTAAATAATCTTGAAAACAGTTAATTAAAATAACATTGGAGCAAGATTTTCAGACAAGCAACTGATGTAAGGCTTAAAAAAGAAGGTTCAAATGAGAACCCGTCAATCAAGGCCAATAATCGGAGCACCTGAAAATGTACAACATTCAAGATTTAACCGACCTACGAGTACCCGCACAAGAAAAATGCAGTCAAATCCACAACAAGAAGGACAGCAATGGGCAAAAAGATTCAACATTTAATTTAAATAACAGTCTTTTAATAAGCTTTCAACCCACTATATACTCCAAATTAAAAAAAATATAATAAGATAATAGTTAAAGGTTGAAATTAGGACGAATTGTCTTGTAAATATTGATTAATCAAAACTGAGATAATAAGCTCACTGATAAGCAAATCCTAATTCAATATTTTTAATCTGTTACTCAGGCTAGCTTCAGATTCTGATTCGAGTAAGCGTATTTTTCTAACATTAGTTTATGCTCGCGGTTTGTCGCTTTGCACTATCAGTTTCGCAAATATCCGATTGATTTCCATTTCCGAGTATGCATCTGGAGATTGAAGATATACAAAACAGATGCTTACTTGGAAATGTGGATCAATCGGATCTTTGTGAAACTGATAGCGCAAAGCGAAAACTCGCGAAAATATGAAGCTGGTACTCCAAATCGGGCCTAGCCATTTTTCCCCATTTGTTCCATTCATAATATTCATCTCTGATTCAGAAATGCGGTGCTGTTTTTGTAAACTTTTGAAAGCTTGTGCAAGCCTTCCATTAAGTTCCCTCACAACTCTTTTTTTCGCATGATATTTCAATCACCCATTACAGAAATCGTCTTCAGAACCGACAAATAACCAAAGTCAAATACACAAACAGAGACTGATTCAAAGTGAAAATTTGTCTATATTCTAATTTATATTCAGATTCTTATATATCAGTTTTAATAGCGTTGCTCTTTTTTACTCCTGCAAGTTTAAAAATTCTTACAATACAATTCTTAGTTTATACTGACACATGTAAGTAATTAATGGGTCAGGTGTTTATATCAAGACCGCAACCTTGATTATAATAATAGTTTAAAAATGTGTCGTATTATTTTCCTGCACATGAAATTATGCTATTCTTAGTGCGCTGTGCATATTCTACTTCAAAGATATTCATTTTCATACAATTATCCATAAATCTGTTGCTACAAGTGTCAGCTATTAAATTAAAGTTAAAATTATTTTAAGTGTATAGGTACGAAAAAATAATGTGACGAACGCAAAAAAACCTAACGTATTCACGATTTCCTTTCGAGGGTGGTCGATTTGAACTCTCGGTTCCGCAGTGATTCGATTGATGCTCGTTTGCAAGTACGCGTTGAGTTCGACTTCGTGGTGGCAGGGTGCTGATTTGTCCCCTCCCTCCGATGGCTTCCACAACATTCTTATTAACCACTGGAAATGAAGTTCGATCTAAGCTTGGTTGTGTAGAAAATTTTGGATGCATGAAATGTGTTGATCGCACCACGGTAACAAGCAAATGCAAAACTGTTAAAGTGTAGCATTTCAGGCAAGAAAAACGGCTCAAACAGTGATTAGAATTAAGACTAGTCTGACTATTTTGGTAACAGGCTAATAAAAAAGTGGACCGCATAATCCTCAATGAAATTCTCAGACTTATTTCAAACCCAAGACCCATATTAAAGCTAGATGGGTTCAAAAAGGTTACTCAAAATCGACTAAAGTTAAGGAAATATATAAATGTTCAATAATAAATTAAAAAGAAAGGCCAATTTTAAATAAAAATTAATTTTAGGTTACAAATTAGGAGCGGAAGCTTGGGTATCATTATAGAAATGATAAACTAGCAAAATAAAGATGGTTTGTGAAATGGTAAGAGCTTGCAATGTGATCACAAGGTATGACTCGACATCATAAAATTTTTAAATGAGAAAGAATGATGAAACGATACTATCATTAATTAAATTAATATTAAAGTAAAATAAAGGTGTGTTATACACCTATTTCGATAAACTAGCAAGTAAGCCTATGTGAGAAAATTTAATCTATTGTGCAATAATTTTAGACGTTTGCTAATATCAATACAAACATCTAGTTATAGTGATGTTAATAGGAGTACATCCAACGGTTTTAAATATTTATATGAATCAGAAAACTCCACGCATAAAAATGAAGGAAATGTTGCGTTCAAGAATGGGCAAAATTTAACTAATGATTTGCGAATTATGTATTATTTAACAAATGTTAGAATTTTATACTAAAACTAGCACGACATGTTGGGAATATTTGCTTATTATTTAATGCATTTTAATGATTTAAACTCTAACTGCCTTAGTTTACATAAACCAAATATTGTACAGTGCAGAAAATGTAATTTATCCCGTAGGCCGGTTTCGTCTCTATATAAATGTTCAATTCAATACCACTCTTCCATGTAGTGTGGTGGATGTTCTATAATGGGAGATTCGGGATGTTTAGTCAAAGCTTTAAGTCTAAAGGTGTTCCATATTGACTAAACATAAAGGACAGGCTAAACAAGAAACAATAGTTATTATATAACTTAAAATTGGGTGTAGTGTTCGGCATAGTTACTCATTGGTTAGAGCAACTAATTCCGAAGCAGACGTGCGCAAGTTCGAGCTCTGTCCGCGGCAAATTCTGGCCAGTACGTGATGAGTTCCCAATAAGGACGAAAGAATTTACTAGATTAATTTCATTTTCCACACTATACCATACTTAGTTTATACTGACAAATGTACTTACACAATGGGCCAGGTGTTTATGTCGAGTTCGAAACCTTCATAAAAAGTAACTGTTTAAGGAAAATATGAATTTTAAATTGAGCAAAGCGAGACTACTAGTGAGACATATACATAGACGGTGTAAACCAATTTATGAGATTAGACTACTAATAGACATTGTATGACCTTACGATTTCATTCGATTTACAGCTGACAAATTTATTAACATTGTTTTTCAACTAAATAGGATAATAATGTATAGATGTAAGAAGTAATTTAGAATGTTGAGATATATAGAAAAATGTAAATAAAATTTATATCCATTGATTAGAAGACGAGGTTAAATTATGAATTTATATAAAATTATCTATAATAATGAATTTGACCCAGCGCATGCTTATTTTGTCACTAAATGCGATACAGCCCCACCTCAGATTTAAGTCTTATTAAAAATTATTGAAGCCGGAAATCCAAGGAAAATTTACTCTATAAATGTGATGAAGTTCATAGCGATGATCAAACCTCTTTCCATATATATGCAATGCGGTTTGATCCTCGCTTGTCAGTTTTCCGTCGTACTTTGATGATGGTCATGGAAGGTCGAAACGCGTCAGTGCGTGCAACTGGCGGTAGTTTAGCTATGTTGTTCGTCGACTGGTTAAATAAAATGCGATTGGTGTTTACTTCAAGCTCGCAAACTTGGTTTAAAATTTTTTTACCAACACCCGCGCAATCAATTTTCGTATAATTGTGCTGAACTTCATTCATATCGTTTTGTTATCTTGAGCTCTGAAGTTAGTTCAAGTAAAAAGTTACCAAAGTGTCTTTAATGATTCAAAGAGATTTTTAAATTCCATTATACACCAGAAGCCTTTGAGAGCAAATCATTTAATTATAGCAACATATCTAATAGCCCCCGTCGTAAAATAATAAACGCCACATATTTATCCTTACACGTTAATGTATAAATAGCATTCTATTGATAAAGTTGCAGATTTGAACCTAAATAAATTTACAGAATGGTAAGTTTGAATTTGGCTTTAATGTTTTACTATGCATCCGTCCAGTGAGCATAGGATTTCCGAAATATATTTCCAAATCAACATCCGGAAATACAACAATTAAGCAAACATATAAATGGAATCAAATGGAATAAATTAAAGAGAGAATGCAATGTAGGTGGAAAATATTTCTGAATTAACATTCAGTACACTGCGCAAATAGTAGAAAACGAAATTGGAAACTGGTATTCGCAGAAACAATTAGCAATCGCCGTATAGTGATAGCACTTATTAAATTAATAATGAATTATTTGCGCGGCTGCTGATACAATACTTAAATGCAAGTTTGTGTGCTTGGGATAAACAAAAATCCCGGTTTACATGACCGGTCACACAACACAGCAAACCAATCGTCAGTCAAATGTTCTGACGCGTTTTGACCGTGATCATAATTAGAGCACAACAGCAAACTGACTAACGATTGTAATGATCAACGCCAGTGGAAACACCACAAGTTTTTCCATCATCAAATAACCGCCTCGTCCTCACTGTCTGACTTCTGTAATATGGACCCATTGTTATTTTCTAGAAGTATAGTTAAGCTAATCCAGTTTAGTTATGACGACTGCCTCAGTTCTCATAAAGAAATCAATGCAGATAAGTAATGGATTAGGATTTAGTGACTAAAATACAAAACATTGTTGGTTTAAATACCCTCGTTGTATAACCATAGCAGTCAATAATTCTCAATGCGTTATAGGCTCACAGATAACCATGTCTGTTACTACGACCAAAATTTAATATTTAACTTGTTAAAGAGAAAGATCAGTTCACATAAAAGCAGACGTAATGTATATCTGTATGCAAGCCAAAAATTCATATTTAAGAAACATAACTAAATAGTCCTGACGAAACCGTATCTGTTCCATTCCAAACACATCGGTGAACTAACTAATCCATATGTTAATCAAAATAAAATTCCCACAATATATGCATTATGTTCAAAATTCAAATATTAAATCCAATTAAACAGTTTACAAAACTTATAAAGTAGGTGGTCTAAAATAAAGCACAAAAATATACATCAGATTTGTAGTTTAACAGAATATATAGCTAAATAATTTCTAACGCTAAAGACCGCGTGTGCGATCGAAAGCATTAACCATAATTGTATACAATATAATCAAACGTTTGAACATAAATATGTAACTTAGACACAAACATGATGATGATTAAAACATTATATATTGTTCGGGTGGTGATAACAATTATTTAAATCAAGGTTGCGATCTTGATATAAACACCAATCCTATTAATTATATATATATATATATATATATATATATATATATATATGTTTTTTTCAGTATAAACTAAGTATCGTATAATGTACAAAAGGCAGTTCCTCCAATAGATCGGTCTCTTCCTTTTTCGAAATTTTCAAAGTACTGCCCACGGAAAAATTCTGGTTGGTATTTGAAGGGTTCCCAATAATGACGAAATCGGTATACTAGATAAATTGCCTTTTTTACATGATACAATTCTTAGTCTAATTCAACATACATATAATGGAATTGATGTGTATTTCAAAATGATGATGATTAATCAGACATAAAGTTCGTTAGGTATTTACACTACTATACTCTTTTTCAGCCCGGCAGTCAGCTCTTTTTACCCGCATTACTACACCTTCACCCTCGGCAGAGAATTCTGATATGCCGTAGTGTGCAACTATCTAAACAGTGGCTCATATCCGCTTAACCATCCTTATTTGCCATCTTTGTTAGCCGTTATTATGTAAGGCATCTATTACCGGCGGCAGAGTTTGCAGCACCAATGACCAATGTGCTGCTGAAAGCACTGCAGTTGTTGAGCAGTTCTTAAAAGACTTTATCGTCTGTTCCGCAGAGCACAAATTCCAACCATCAGAGTGGTGCTACTTGTCTCTTGTCAACAAAGATTAATTATATCCATTATACGCAGACAGATTATTAATTTCATCTGCCACGTGCAAAAATACCAATATCCGCCAGAAATAGTGGTGCCTCTAGTCTCTTCTTCACTGAGAATAATCTGATTCATTCTGAGTATACCGTGCCTCTTACCTGGAGAGATTCTACCATCACTCATCCTCAAAAAGGCGATAGCAATTCGAGTAGTATCCATCGTGGTGTAAGCTTGATCACAGTCATATTTTGGTTATTTGATTCGATTATATTACCTCGTCTTAGCGCTCGCGTGACTTACATTCTGTGTAAGAAGAAGTCGGATTCCGGTCAGGCCGAGGCAATATTGATAACAGTTTTTCCTTTTACAGCAACATGTATATCGCTGTTTCACGATAGTCGTCTTTCGAGACTACAGGAGTGCATTTTTATCAGTGGACCGCAGTATTCTTTTTGTTATTATGGCGAAAACAGGTACGTCAACCAATTTTGTAAATAGTATTCGAGTTCTCCATGCAATAAATTTTGGTCGCGTTAATTTCTACGAGGAATTACACAACTTTATCCCCAGAAGTGATATTGGGCAAAGCTGTCCGCTCTTCCCGTTTTTGCTTAATTTAGCAACAGATGCTGTTATAAACGACACTCTTCCACACACTAAGGATACAGGTGTCAAAATTCTCCACCGTAATCGAATATTCGATCTTGACTATGTAGACGATATCGTACTGTATATCTCTACGACAATCGAGATACTGTTCAGGTCATCTTGGATAGATGTGCAGTTGCTGTTGCGTCTTATGATATGAAACACGTACCCGCGAAATGTAATCAACTTATGCATGATCACGCACCACTCACTCCAGTTTTGTAGCTGCGATTTGACTGATTTACATATCTTGACAGTTCTATCAGTAACGCAGACAATATGACTAACGAGGTGAGTATGAGAATCGCGAAAGCTAGAGTAACATTCTCCAACCTTCGCCATTTATCATCAAACGCATGTACTTCATTCTGTCTTAAAGGCCGTGTTTATAATGTATCTGTAAGAGCAGTTTTATTATTCGCAAACGAGAGTTACCCTTTTAGTTTATAAAGTTTATACCCTAGGTCGTCTAAAATAAAGCACAACAATATACGATAGCTCGGTAATTCACCAGAAAATACAACATTTGTTAATTTTCTTATCGTTTCTTACTGATTATAACATATTCTTATTATTCTTCAACGAGAACTATTTATAGGTTACTTGTATATTGTTTTTTTGTGGAGAACTAATATATATTCATGATGCGCCTAGTAAAAAAATTATTTCAAAGAGAACTAGAAGGATAGACCAATGCTAGGATGAACGAAAGGTATAATCTCATGTACACATGCGTCTTGTGCTTACTGGCGAATCACCAGTAGGTGCTGCTACCACGCCCTAGACTCGCTATATATTTGGTGAAGAAATGTGGAACAACTGAACGGTACAATCTCCTATACGAATGTGAAAACCTGCAGTAGTAGAGCTAACTTCATATTATGTCTTCCACAATGTGACTTCAACAAAACTATATATATATATATATATATATATATATATATATATATATATATATATATATATATATATATAATCCTAGATTGTAAAGGCTACCAACAATATGGCTGTTGAGTCAGTACCTGATACCAACACTCTTGTTGCCGAATAGATGCATGGTACCAACATAATGGATTCCAAGTTATGCTAAAGATCACCATAATTGAGAATTACCACTAATTCTGAACATATGGTACTCCAACAAACCCATACACTTTGGCCTTGATCGATATCAGTTATCACATGGCGTGATAATCATGACGTTATTCAATTGAATATATAACAGTTAGATACTGTTTGTGGCGTAGAACTAATATATATCCCATTGTGTTTTAATGCTGCGCACCTAGTAACAGAATAATTCAAATATTACCAGAAGGATAAACAAAAGTTAGCATGAATGAAAAGTATAATCTCATGCACATTCGTTTCGTGCATACTGGCGACTCATCAGTAGGAGCCGGTATTACGCCTTTTAACTACTATATTGTGAGGAATATGGGAAAATATGACGGTACAATCTCCTAGACGAATGTGTAAACCTGAAGTAATGAAGCTAACTTCATATAAATTCTTCGATAATGCTACCTCAACACCAAAGAGCAGCCCTTCGGTGACACGGGCGTGGCATTCAAGTGTTCCGTTTATCTATTTTGTGCGATGCTACCACTCTTGCCTGTTATTCTTCAATCTAATTGGCTTCTTCATGGCCTCCATTGTCAGAGCAAAATATGCCCATGCCACTGTAGGAGCACGTTACAGTCAGGACTGTTGTTCAAAGTACTGCGTGGTGAACCTTTTTACATGCCTATCTTTATTACCATAATTTCAGACAACAATAATTCAGACTTTAATAACCGATGTTCACTACCATACAACCAAACGTGCAAGAAAGTAAACGAAGAGAATCGAATATAAATAGCTCCTTTAAATAAAGTAGACTACATTACATAAATGACAGTTGAAAGTAAATAAAATTGATAATGAAGAATGATTTGTGAATGGGAGGATTTAGTTAAAGTAAAGATACTTACATGGGTAACACACGATAATGAGGCAACCTAGAATTCTACGCAACACAATTTTGACCAAATAAGCATTACGGCGAGGTGGCATCGGCAATATCGTGCCCTTACGATTTTCACTGCATCACGCCATATATACTATATATATATATATATATATATATATATATATATATATATATATATATATATATATCCGGCGGGGCTAAACGCTTGACGTGCTACCTTTGCACTGTCATACCCTGTGTGCTTTGTCGTCATCTGTGCCTTTTTTAGAACTTCTACAATAAATGGCGAACTTTTGTCTATTCTCCAACTCACCCACCTTCATCTTTTCTACTGTCGGGCTTATTTGTGTTTTTCGTATGTTAACAACCATCGTCCTGTTGGTCTTTGTTACAAAAAAATTATTGTTGTTTTTATTATTGTTTTTAAATTGATTATTATTAATATTCTTATTTTTCTATTAAAAAAAATATTGTTATCATTATTTTGAAAATAGTATTTTTATTAAAATTATTGATAGTGATATTGTTATTATTACTGTTAACTTTATTACTCATGTGGGATCTATTGTTCATGTACAGCCGGAAAATAAGCATTGAAATTTTCACATTTGTACGCAAATAATGCGCTAGGATTTTATAATGTTGAACTTACGACAGATGGGAATGATAATGGCGACGAACATTGTATTATATTCACTGGGACATCGCTAGTAAACAAAGCTTATAAATTAAGGCGCATTAACTTCTGTCTTCTTTTAATGCATTATATCTGCGCTAGTATAATTTGAGAGACGTGATTTCACTGGAATATGCTTTTTTCAATTGTAAATTTCAACATTATTTGTTTCTGCTTTTTTACTTTTTCGGTGGTATCAGGCAATGAAGCCAGACCCAATAACCAGTTATCAGGGTCTGGTCTTAATTTGAAGCAGTCTGCGGATGCTGAAAATTGTTTATGCAATTCCGAGAGTTTGCAAAATAAATCAACCGCCACGAAAACAGGAAACGAAGTCGGTTATCATATGGGAAATCAAAAATCAGGTATTTAACATGTTTTCTGCTTGGAACGATCTTTTATCTGTTAAGTTTGATTAAAAAACTTTATAACCGCAAACAGGTTTACTGTCTGAACTGCATAAAAATGTGTAGTTTAGATTGCGGTTGTTCAAAATCTATGTGAATCAACCATGAATGCGAACCACACTTCGGCCTGCCATAGTTATTTACTCGTCGCGGTTTGATCCTTGTTATTCAATTTGCTGTCGTGCCGTGATCATGAATTTAGATCGTCGAAGCGCGTCAGTTAGTGTAATATTCAGTGGTTTTGCTTTGTTTTAAAACTGGCTATAAATGGCATCGGTACGTATTGTAAGGCCATGAACTTCAATTCCGTATGCGTTTTCTGCTAATTATAGGTTTTTAAATACTATTAATCGACTAATTATTTGTTGAAATTTTGTGTGCGCAAAAGCCAACCTGTGGTTTTAGATATTAACACAAACGATTTTGCCAGCTTAAATCTGCCGCCCACACATCACTCCCGTCACAATTTTGGCAACATGCTTACTCTCACTCTCAAAGGTCAGATTAGCGATCGCTCGTTAACCATTCGAATTTAATGTGCGCACTGAAGATAAAAATCCATCCCATTTTAATCATCCACACAGTGTGGAGAGACTAATGTCTATTTGATGTTGTAATGTGCCTTAGCCATCAATGTTAATCTATAAAACATGCCTGAAATTTGGCCAACGGGGATTAATCAGCAAAGATAATATATTCTTTAAATCAAGTTTGTGACCTTGAAGTAAACAGCAATCCAATTGTATTTAACCAATCGTCGAACAGCATAGCTAAACTATTGTTAGTCACACGTACTAACGCGTTTCGACCTTCTGTGATCATCATCAGAGTACGAAGGCAAACTGAATAGCGAGGAACAAATCGCAATTCTTATATATATTTGATTGGTTTCTATTTTTCACACTCGCTTTGTTCACGTATTTCTATCTTGTTTTGCTTTCCAATTTATATATAAAGATATGTTCATGAGTAGATATTTGAGAAGACCATGCGAAAGAAAATTTTCTTATATCTGATAAAATTTCTTTTTGTTTTTGCACATAAAAAGGGTACAATGAATATATATATATATATATATATATATATATATATATATATATATATATATATATATATATATATATAAATCAATGGAGCCGGCTTATCCTCCAAAAGGGGTCAGCCGCAAAGTAAAGTAAAGTAATATATAGAAAGCAAGATTAGAAATGCGTCTCTCACCTCTGGTAGTCTCGCATACACTGTTTACTTAGACTGGAAATGTAGTTGCACTGTTTCTATGCGGTCACGAACATTAACTGTTTGTATTTTTCACAATATATATATATATATATATATATATATATATATATTGTGAAAAATGTAAACAGTTAATGTTCGTGATTACATAGAAACAGTGCAACATACATTGATTTCCCGGGTGGTGGTAACAATTATTTAAATCAGGTTTGCGAGCTTGAAGTAAAAATCAATCCCGTTGTATTTAAAAAGTCATCGAATAACATAGCAAACTACCTTCAGTCGCACACACTCACGCGTTTTGACCTTCTAGGATCATCTTCAGAGTACAAAACCAAACTGACTAGCGAGGATCAAATCGCAATGCATATATATGGAAAGCAAAATTAGATATGCGGCTCTCACCTCTATTAGTCTTGCATACATTTTACGTGACTGTATATATGGGCTGCACAATTTCTATGCAGTCACGAACCTTAATTGCTTGCAGCTTTCACCACACACATATATATAGGCAATACAATTAAAAAATAATTTTTGTGCGGGTGGTGGTAACATTTCTTTAAATAAAGTTTACGAGCTTCAAGTAAGCAGCAATCCCACTGTATTTAACCAGTCGTCAAACAACATAGCAAGACTTCCGCCAGTCGCACACACTGATGCTTTTCGACCTCTCATGATCATCAGAGTACGACGGCAAACTGACTAGCGAGGATCGATCCGCATTGCATATATATATATATATATATATATATATATATATATATATATATATATATATATATATATATACATAAAAATTAGATACGCGGCTCTCACTTCCATTAGTCTTACATACGTTGTACTTAACTGTAAATATGGACTGCACAATTTCTATGCAGTCACTAAAATTGATTCTGTCTGGTTCAGTGTCTGCATGCAACGCCAATAACGCTTTAAGATCTGATAGAATAATTTATTAGTTTCATTAGTGGACACATGTCACCTTCTGTCTACCTCC
Organism: Eudiplozoon nipponicum; assembly: GCA_029291075.1. Lineage (NCBI taxonomy): Eukaryota > Metazoa > Platyhelminthes > Monogenea > Mazocraeidea > Diplozoidae > Eudiplozoon > Eudiplozoon nipponicum. The sequence goes on along the minus strand of JAQBSW010000060.1, from coordinate 304,083 downwards.
GTTAATTTAATTTCGTCACTTTATGTTAAACGTTTTTGTTAAAATTTTTGATTTGCATTCAAAATGCACTGTATGTCTCAAATGCAAAGGTATACTTGCATTTCCATAGCAGCGACATATTTGTTGTTGTAATTGTCGAAAGAATAACTTGTCCTGTGGGTCGGCAGGCCAGATATTTTCATAGATTCTATAATAAATTCCAAAGTACTCGATTAAGGCTCTTGCTTAGCAAAATACAAGTGTGTTCGGTTTCGCAATCTCATCATTGGACTATCAGAGGATCACGAAATAATGCTAGATGTCCACTTCATTTTTTATTTCGTGAGTAACGTCCAGTTAGAATAAGGACGTAGCGTCGCTAATCGCCTTCATTATAAATTTCCCTGCACCAGTGCATATTAGTACGGCAAATGGTGACAATTAAATACTGTTTTTTGCGGAGAACTAATATATATATATATGCAAGTATGTATTAGGTGTTGCGAACCTAGTAACAAATTAGTTCAGTTGTGACCAGAAGGATAAACCAAAGGCAGCATGAACGGAAAGTATAATCTCATGCACATACGTTTCGTGCTTACTGGCGACTCATCAGTAGGAGCCGGTATTACGCCCTCTAAGCACAATATATATTTGGTAGAAGAATGTGGAATAATAGGACGGTACAATCTCCTAGACGAATGTGTAAACCTGTAATAGTGAAGCTAACATAATCTAAAGTCAACGACAATGCGACTTCAATGCTAACTCATTAATCATTATATATATATATATATATATATATATATATAAAGAGTCTAAATACTAACACTATGGCCAAGTTCTCAGTAACTGATACCAACATCATAGTACCAAAAAGGTACATGGTACTAACACTAGGATTACCGAGTCGGTACATGGTACCAACATGATGGATATCAATGTATGTTATAGTTCACAGAAATTGAGAATTACAACTATTTCAGAACACCTGTTACTCCAGTAACAGGTGACAAATATCGGTTGAACCGGCTGCAGATTCAAATGCTCTTATTATGATGGATGTTTTTATTCCTTTTATTCCGTCCTGTTTCAAGATTACGCCTTTGGTAGGGAGAGCTTGTGTTCTTTGACTTTGCGTTGCACTTTGTTTAAATGTTCTCTTTTTGCTGAAGCAGTTCTCATATGATTAAAATTGACAAATACATGTGTTCTTCTTTAGAACTACTAGCGATTTTCAAACAATTTTATGTAGCAAGATTTTCTAATTATTTATCATTTTATTTTGAAAATTTCCGCCCGTTATTATCAAAATTGAAGAATTTGCTAAGCAATTTGTTCACAACGAACCTTCTTTGAACAATTCTGACTATTTGTCGTCCAATCTGACGAGGAATTGCCATTTGTCGCGAAGTTCAGACGCATTGTCAACCTCAAAGGGAGCAATACTCTCATTGGACTACTTCAATTTGTTCGGAGACGATGATGACTACCGAGCAGCTGGCATCCTGGAATGTCCGGCGGCCAATTTAAGCAGTTGTGAAGACATCATTAGTACCGCCGATAATGGAATTTTATCTGACGCCAAACATAACAATGATGATGTGACAGCAGAATGTGGAAATACAAATATCCATGATGAGGATAACAGTGATTGTGATAGTCCAAATTTAAGTCAGATTAATTCAGGTATGATTATTCCTTGATAAGAAAGTTTCTTTACGCATTACGCTATTTAAGAAGAATATTTTTCAGTGTGGTTGTTAATGCGATTGTAAGAGAACGACTTGAGGAAAAGAGGCAGCAAGTTTTGAAAACTATAATAAAATATATAACGCTATTTTGGATATGTAATTTTCTACACAAATAGATGCATACATACATACATGCATACATACATAAATACATACATACATGCATATATACATACACACATACATACATACATACATGCATACATACATACATACATACATACATGCATACATACATCGTACATGGGCTAACGGGGCTATGGCGGTGGTGTCACCAGGGCGTGGTGGATTTCCGACCGGCAATCTGATCTCCTATAAAATACCACATGAGCCCGACGACGGCACCATGACTCGGCGTGTGTTCCCCGCCACAAAAGGGTTCAACAGCCACAGGATTACATGGACTCCTGGACGGTACCCCGTACTTCCGAATGGCGAATGAGCTCTCAACAGCCACCGGCAACCATGCAACTTACTGCTGCCTTGCAGACTGCGCTTGGATGTGCAAAGGCTAGAGGTGCGTCCTCGATCAAAAAGCCGAGTGGTGAGGGGACACCACTTGTACCAAATTCCCAAGAAACTCCATGAAATTGGAGCCGGCTTATCCTCCAAAAGGAGTCAGCCGCAGTAAAGTAAAAATACATACATACATACATACATACATACATACATACATACATACATACATACATACATACATACATACATACATACATACATACATACATACATACATACATACATACATACATACATACATACATACATACATACATACATACCACATACATACATACATACATACATACATACATACATACATACATACATACATACATACATACATACATACATACATACATACATACATACATACATACATACATACATACATACATACATTCATACACATAAATACATACATACATACATACATGCATGCATACATGCATACATACATACATACATACATACATACACACATACATATATACACACACACATACACACATAAATACATACATACACACACACATGCATACCCACATACATACATAGATACATCTTTACACACATACATAAATACATGCATAAATATACACATACATACTAACCCACATGCATACAGACATACATACATACATGCATAAATGGATGCATACGTAAATACATGCATATATGTATACATCCATACGCATACAGACATGCATAAATTACATACATTCATTTAACTATATTCGTGCCTATATAAATACATATATATACAGTGGATACATATTAGCTTTGGTAGATAAAGCAGTTTATGGCTCATTTATGTGTCTAATTCTAAGTCAGAGTTCGCTGCCGTGCAGTAATCTGATTTATATATCTATATAATATTTTTCGTCCCTGTGACTATTTTTTGTCTCTATTCTAATTTAAACCGTACACTTGAGTTGCATTAGTCGCCTGACGAGCGGAATATGTTAGTGAATTTCTCAAAAAACTACATTTCACGGGCGGTCCTCACTCTCATACTAATTACCATAGTGGAGGTCAGTCAGATAGCTGCAGGGCATAACTGGTCGGCTGGTAAATTTATCTCTTGACTAAGGCATCCTTGTAAATGGCTAAAGGTGACCTAAAATTGTCTGAGTTAATGCATGAAAAAATTCTTCAAACGGGTTTGCCAATAACTCTTTATATTTAATGCTGATAATACTGAAACGGGGATTTCAGATGCTTTTTTTAATTTATCGAAGACATATATACCGGTGGGTCATGGAAGAAAACCATACGTAAGTTGTTACTAAGGTAGCCAGGTAGACGATATCATTTAAGGTTTGTGGCCTTACGGCGCTCAACAGAAATTTAGGTTTCTGAAAATTGGGTCAGATTATAAAAATAATAATAAATGTTATTATTAATTTTATTTTTATTATTATTATTATTATTGTTATATTACTAAATCGTTATTTTGAATATAACCACCAAATGGAATGAAATATTTTTATAATGAGAAAACGCATGTACGAATAATAAATAACTTGAAAAGAAAATGACATTTAAATCATAATAGAAGTAGACAATATAAATATCATGATATAACAGAAATAGATGGTAAAATCGGTATTTATTTTTAGAAAAATAAATCATTGTGGAATAGACTTACATAAAACGACCACATTGACCATGACCAAAAACTACCATTTTCTGTGATGGCTAACAATGCAACATCATAAATAAAATACTAAATGTCAAAAGCGATAATCCCGTGAGATTGTTTGCAATAGAATGCAAAGAATACGATGCGCAAATAGTAAATTTGATGCTTTACAATAAATAAATATGTCACAAGTTAAAGTTATTATCCAATTTTATGATCTTGCAAAAATCAGATAAAGACTTGTTATTTTAGTTAAAAATTTACAAACTCTACGATTTTCTTTCGTGGTTTATCGCTTTGCACTATCAGTTAAGCAAAGATCCGATGAACCCTCATTTCCATGGACGCATCGAGTTCGTTTTCGTGGAAACTGGGGGCTAATTCGTCCCTTTCTTCCGAAGGCTTCAACATTATTCATACTAACCATTGGAAATGAGGTACGATTATCGAGTTAAAAGGTTGACTAATATATACATATATATATATATATATATATATATATATATATATATGCTTCTGTGTGCAGTAAATAGTGACAAACCATCGTGGGAAATCGTTATAACGACTTTTTTTAAGGCCATAACCTTTAATTGGTTGTAACACCCATATATGGTTTGACAGCTTAGCTGAAAATTCGCAACACCAGCATATATCGATCGTGTTATATACACGATAAAGTTTACTTCTATTACCGGTTTTTATAATCATTTTTGGAAAATTATTATTAGTAAATATGACATATCTCTAAATTTATTCTGAAAATGCATGAAAAAGCTGCAATAAATTTTATAGCTTAAGAAATTTGAATTTTATAAAATACAAAAGTAGGTAAATGTGACTTCGTTTGGTGTTTTTATAGTATCTGGAAAGCAGTTTTATACTGCGAGGTCGTTCAGTTACATGCTATCACATTGAACATATTTGGATGACTAGTTAGGCTAGGTAACTTGGTTCCCCTACTTCATTGTGGCAGCAACGTGTCTGAGCGCAACAGCTTTCGTCAATTCTCTATCAGTTGGCACGAGTATTAGTGATCCGCAAATTTTGTGCATATTCCTGGTTGTCTTCACTGTGTAGTGGCTTTTCATTCTTTGAAATTAACAGAGATATAACGGATGTCATCTCAATTGCATTCTTTAGATATGGATCGACACTATCGTACATTTATTTAAATCAATGCTGCCGATTTAATATAAGCACCAATTCCATTATATATAAATTTTCAGCATAATCTACGCGTCGTATAATATAGAAAAGGCAATCGATGCAGTAGACCAGTTTCGCCCTTATTGAAATCTCGTCAAGTACTGTTCAGAATTTTCCGCGGACTGGGCTCGAACCTGGACACATCTTCGAAGTCTGTGAATATCAACTGCGCCGCCACCATGCAGAAAACATTACACAATCAACTGTTATATTTAAAAATGTTTTTTTGAGCTTTACAATGTGATGGAGCCTGTATGCAATCACTTTAGACCTAAATTTCCTACTAGCTGCCTTTGATCTGTTATTATGTAACAGATTTAACGCTACCTGTGGAAGTTGTATTGAATTGAACATTTATGTAATTAAACGATCATTGCTCGCGCAAACGGCGATAAAAATAATTTAAATTGATTTTGCGAACTTGAAGTAAAAACCATTCCCATTATATATATATATATATATATATATATATATATATATATATATATATATATATATCTGAGTATAAACTTTGCATTTTATAATGTAGAAAAGGCAATTCATCCATTACATCGGTTGCATCCTTATTGGGAACTCCTCAAGTACTCTCCAGAATGTGCCTCGCCTCGAGCTACGTCGTGGCGAAATTCGTAACAGTACCTCAAGCGATTCCAATTAGGAGTAAACCGGTTTACTGGATCAATTGTCTTTTCTACATTATGCGATGCTTAGTTTATTCTGGCAAATGTATGCATAATGAGATTGGTGTTTATATCAAGCTCACAATCTTGATTTACATCATTTTAATCACTGTCCCGAAATCAATGATAACTTAATTATCGCACGTCGTCGCAACGGCTTCACCCAGTGTATTACTGTCCTGTTCTTCATTGTAGTGATCAACATATTTTGTTGCACCGCCAGTTTACTCTTCATCATCGTGTTTCCGACTCGTCCGTATTGTCGGAAATATATTGTGTAGTTTTTTTTAATTTTTTCAATATATTTTTTAACATTTTATTTGTCTCGTGGTGAGACGCTAATTATTGAGAGCTGTTATATTGCCGCCGATTTTGATGATGATCATGTAAGCCTAGTTTCATGGAAGTTTCATTATTATTGGTTTGTTCGACTCCAAAAAATGGTTTAATTCTTTAAATCAAGTTTGCGAGCTTGAAGTAAACACCAATCCATTGTATTTAACCAGTCATCGAACAATATAACAAAACTACCGCTAGCCGTTTTGCTGTTCGACGACTTTAAAACAATGGATTGCGTCACTTCAAGCTCGAAACTTGATTAAAGAATTGTTACCACCACCCGCGCAATCAATTATTGTTAAAATGTATTGCCTATAAATGTATATGTGGCGAAAGCTACAAACAGTTAATGTTCGTGACTGCATAGAAATTGTGCAGCCGACATTTCCAGTCAAGTTCAATGTATGTGAGACTGCTAGAGGTGGAGCGCATATCTAACTTTGATTTCCATATATATATATATATATATATATATATATATATATATATATATTCAATGCGGCTTGCATCCTCGATAGTCAGTTTGCTGTCGTACTCTGTTGATGATTAGCGAAGGCCGAAACGCGTCAGTGCGTTGCGACTGGCGGTAGATTTGTTTTGTTGTTCGACGACTGGTTAAATACAATGGGATTGGTGTTTACTTCAAGCTCGCGCAATCAATTATTGTTAAAATCGCTAAATGTTGTGAACATAATTATGCGCTTGTAATGCGTATTATATTCAATCCAATTATATATATATATATATATATATATATATATATATATATATATATATATATATATATATATATATATTAATTACTTACTAAATAATGAATAAAATATAACCATCTATCTAACAGAACTGACTAAACAAGGTAGTTAGTGTTATGTCTGGTTTCACACCTAGATATGGTGTCAGTCTCTGTTTGAGCCTACCATGCGTTTTAATATGATCTTCGTGTATATTTGTGTATGCTTATTTTGCAGTGAACGCATTAATTTATTAAATGTGACGAGAAGACGCTTTTTGATTGTTTTGCCAATAAAATGTATGCATGACTTAAAAATAACATGCGTGAATTTCATCTTTTGGTTTTTTATTACTTGGTGATATTTGCGGGTTTTTGGTCCTAACTCGAAGCACATGCAAACTGACCTGTTTAAACGATTTTTGAATCGTTTATTCTTGTTTACTGAAAATCGATATGTTAAAAACGCTCCTGTATTGCGCGTCTATGTGTGTGTATATATACATATGCGGGCATGCATGTGTTGGTGTTCTACTGTTGTGTAAACGAATATGCTATTCATAGTTCACGTGGCTTTCGATTCGCACACTTGTGGAGGTTTAAACCAGTCAAGTGAGTAGATTGAGGAGAATGGTGCAATTTTTCTATTCTTAGCATGAAGCTCAAATATTCTTTAGTGATTTATCAACAGTTTACTAAATTTTCAGCCTATGCAGCATAATCAATGAAGCAGTGCTTTCGAAAGAAAGCAACATAATGGTCTAGGAAAATAGATAGGAAGATTGACACTTAGGTATATATGAGTAAAAAACACACAGAAGTGTGTTTCATTGAAAAGGGTAATTAAAAAGATCTATACATAGAAATATATACACTTTTCTTACAGTATATGATATAGAGATAAATAGAGATATAGGTAATCTCAGACACTTTTTTTATTAAGCAATAGATTGCGCGGGTGTTATTTTTAGTTGTTGAAGGCAAGTTGTAGGAATCAAGGTGAAATATGAGACCATTTTCGTTTATGCAGTTCAAAAATAACGAGCCTACCGTGAGTAACACATAGTGATGCGGTTCGACCTTCGTTGGTTATCTTGAGAGCCTTTTCATAATTTTTCGAAAGAAAGAAATGCAGCTCTCACCAATAGTATTCTTAAATGCGTTGTGCTTAAATGAAATTTCAGCTGTTTCCTTTGACAAACCGTGAAACTTAGCAAATCTACGGCTGTTTGTTCATACTGACGCGTTTGTATGGATGATGGTAGTTTTGCTATACCGTATGACGAGTCAAATTAACTGAGATTGGTGTTTATATCAAAGAGCAAACCTCATTTCATCAAAATTGAGTAACAAAGATAATGTTATGCAATATTTTGAAAGTTAGAAGTACGGCTCACAAAATTCGCAGTCTTGCGCGAATACTGATTTTCATTTCTTCTATTTAGCGCGATATTTGTCACGCTAGATATTTGTTGGTTATTTAAGAAATACTTAGTTTAATATGGAAACCAATTTTAATTGTCATGAAAATTATGTAATGTATATAAAAATATATTCATAGGCCAAGCTTTATAGAAAAACTGAAATAAATTGACAATTTTTGAAACATACTAGAGAAAATTATTGTGACAGAAAAGGTGAATAAGGTTGGTAAGACTGAATTGATTGTGATGTAATGTATTCAAACTGTTAAACCTTTCTCTTTTTCTCTCTCTCGCTTTCCCTTCTCTTAAAATTTCTTCTTGTTTTACAATTAGAAAATTTCTAAATAATGCCAGTTGTACAATAACGCGGAAGTTATATTTGTGTAACTGGAAAGGGTGTTTTAATTATCTATAATTTATGATGACTAACATATTCATTTATTTATTAGAAAAACAGCGTGAAATAGCACGAAAGTTTGTATAGAACCAAAAGGATATGTTGATGTATGGATGAAAAGAATGTACAATTTCACGTATCCTCATTCTCTGGCCTTGATCGATATTAGTTTTCACATTATTGTGTTAATCATGCCGTTATACAATTGATTTTTAATTGTTGTTAAGATTCGTGGTTATTCTCGTTTAAAGCATCGGTACCTTTTGTGTACATGTAACATATCGAGTTTGTTTCTAACTTGCACTGCGTATTACATTATCATAAATTGACCCTGTTACTACCATAATACGCATACGCACAGGAAGTTGTAACTTCCATTTATCCAAAATTTCTTCAACGAAGTCTTTTTCTCTTTGCGAAGCTGG
>JAQBSW010000060.1:0-290000 GCA_029291075.1 Eudiplozoon nipponicum | reverse complement strand
GCATGTTGAATTGTTTAGTATATATTATAATCGTGGATTTGATTTTCTATTGCTACATTTATTAAGATATACATCTAGGCATATTTGAGATAAACAGTTTTGAATGACGCAGTAAAAGCGAACGACGTTACGAAGAAACACTCTTCGAAACGAGTCGCAATGTTTAGGTGAAAAGTACAAGACATTTATAATGACAACCATTAACTGAATAATATTCATAATATCTATTCTGCTATATATTCTCCACATGCGGACTATCTTTTTGTGTATCAACTGAATGCTATAGCCATATTGGAACATAGCATTACCTGTGCTTATTATGTCATCCGTATTGATATTATCCAAACACATCCTTGTTGACACATTATATAAAATATACATTTCATTAGTCACTGCTCCGGTGATTTATATTAATAAGTTTGTTCTAAAAAGAGGATAAATATTCGAATTTATAACATTAGCAGTATATCTTGAGTAACACTTATACTAGAGAAGGAGCGTCATATATATATATATATATATATATATATATATATATATATATATATATATATATATATAATAGTAGCTGATGTATGTTACTGTCATGCTTACCGCGAAATATGATAACTGATATCGATCAAGGCCAGAATGTTTGGATTTACTGGAGTAACATGTGTTCAGAAATTGTTGTAATTCTCAATTTCGATGAAGTATAGCATAAATTGATATCCATCATGTTGGTACCATGTTCCGACTCGGAAACCATAGTGTTAGTACCATGTACCCTTTCGGTACAATAATGTTGGTATCGGTTACTAACACAATAGCCATAGTGTTAGTATCCTTTACAGACTCGGTATATATATATATATATATATATATATATATATATATATATATATATATATAGTGTGAGTTAACGTTGAAGTCGCATTGTCGTAGACTATGTGATGTTAGCTTCACTATTGCGGGTTTACACATTCGTCTAGGAGATTGTACCGTCCTATTATCCCATATTCTTGACCAAAATATATAGTGGTTAAAGGGCGTAATACCGGCTCCTACTGATGAGTCGCCAGTAAGCACGAAACGAATGTGCATGAGATTATACTTTCCGTTCACGCTGCCTTTGGTTTATCCTTCTGGTCACAACTGAACTAATTTGTTACTAGGTTCGCAACACCTAATACATACTTGCATATATATTAGTTCTCCGCAACAAACAGTATTTAACTGTTATATATTGAATTGAATGATGTCATGCTTACCGCGAAATGTGATAACTGATATCGATCAAGGCCAGAGTGTATGGATTTACTGGAGTAACAGGTGTTCAGAAATTGTTATAATTCTCAATTTCGGTGAAATTTAGCATAAACTGATATCCATCAGGTTGGTATCATGTACCGACTCGGTAACCATAGTGTTAGTACCATGTACCTTTTCGGTACAATAATGTTGGTATCGGTTACTAACACAATAGCCATAGTGTTAGTATCCTTTACAGACTCGGTATATATATTATATAGTGTGAGTTAGCGTTGAAGTCGCATTGTCGTAGACTTTATATGATGTTAGCTTCACTATTACAGGTTTACACATTCGTCTAGGAGATTGTACCGTCCTATTATCCCACATTCTTGACCAAAATATTTAGTGGTTAAAGGGCGTAATACCGGCTCCTACTGATGAGTCGCCAGTAAGCACGAAACGAATGTGGATGAGAGTATAATTTCTGTTCATGCTGCCTTTGGTTTATCCTTCTGGTCACAACTAAACTAATTTGTTACTAGGTTCGCAACACCTAATACATACTTGCATATATAACATACGCCTGAATAAATCTATCTATTTAGATAAAAGGATCATCCTTGTTGGCAAATCGCTCATTTCCACCCAAAAAGACACCGAATTAGAATCGAATCAAAGGAAATCATTGCTTTCAGAGCGAGGGGCGCAGTCATTACCTTGATGTCAGTCATGCGTTGATTACAATTAGGAAAGTTATGCCAATTTTATCTGATTATGCGAATCAGGTTTCGATCAGAGCCAGAAGGCTCATTTATTTCTCCTACTATACCCGCGCAATGACTACAATTTTCAAAAACATAACGACCTATATCCGATTAGTCTTATCAAGTCGTGATCAGATCCAGAAAGCTGGCTAGTTCTGTCCATGGTACCCGTGCATTCATTACAATTATGGCGTTTATACCAACTTATCGCTGATTATGCAAATCGAGTTTTGATCAGAGCTAGAGTGCTCATTTATATCTCCCATAAGATCTGCGTATTGATTACAGTTGTGAAATATATGCCAACTTATAGCCGATTAATAATATCAAGTCGTGACCAGAACAAGGGAGCTCAATTATTTCTCTCACAGTGCCCGTGAATTCATTAAAGTTTCCGTATTTGTACAAACTTATAGCTACTTATTTAATATTTTTTGCGAGAGCCAAAGGACCCATTCATCTTCCTCATATTACCCACGCAATGATTACAATTTTGAAAAGTGTACCAGCCCATAGCCGATCAATCATATCAAGTTCTGACAATAGCCGCAGAGCTCGTTAAGTTCGCCCACGGTACCAGTTCATTCGTTACCATTTTACCATGAACACAAGCGTACAGCTAATTATTTAATTCATGTTTGGACTGGAGCCAAAGAACTCATTCATTTACCCAATGGTACCCACGCAATGATTACAATTTTGAAATGTGTACCAGCCTATATTCCATCAATTAATTTAAATTATCACCAGAGCCAAAGAGTTTATTCATTATGCACACGTTACCCTCAGATTCATTAAAATTTTGGCATTTATGCCGGCTTAGAGCTAATTATTTAAATCATGTTTGGACAAGAGCCAGATGGCTCATTCATTTTGCCCACGATACCTGAACATTCATAACAGTTTTGACAGTTTTACGCAATTGTAGTACATTATTTGAACAATATTTGACTATAGCCAGAGAACTCATTCATATACCTCAAAATACCCGCGCAATTATTAAAATTTTGAAATGCATACTGGCCTATAACCGATTAATTAGTCAAGTTGTGACAAGAGCAAGAGATATTGTTTACCTCATCCGCGGTTCCCGCGCATCCATTAAAACTATGACATTTGTACCATGCTATTTCTAATTATTTAAATTGTGTTTCGATAAGGGATTGAGAACTCTTTCATTTCACCATAGTAACCGTGCATTAATTACAATTTATAAATATATACCAGCTTCTTGCCTATCAGTGAAGGTAAGTTGTTACCAGAGACAAGGAACTAATTCATTTCACCCACGGTACTTGCGCATTCATTATAGGTGTGCTATTTATACCGGCTTATTGCTAATTAGTTAGGTCATATTTGGTCTACAGCCAGAAAGCTCAATCATTTCACCAGCGGCACTCGCGCATTCGTTACAATTTTAACATTTATACCAACTTATAGCTGATTATGCGAATGCAGTTTAGATCATAGTCAGAGAGCACAGCTATTTCTCCTGCAATAGCCTGCGCAATCACAACAATTTTGAAATATGTACCAGACTATAGCCGATTAATTATATCAAGCAATGACCAAAGGAGGAGAACTGATTCATTTCGCCCACTGAGTTTGTTCTTTCCTTACAAGTTTGGCTTTTATACCAACTGATATTTAATTATTTAAATCAATTTTGAAATAGCGACTGAAAGCTCATTCATTTATCCCATTATACTCTTACAATAGCTACAATTTTGATGAACTTTCCAGCCTATAGCTGATCGATTAAGTCAAGTTTTGACAAGAGACAAAGGGAATGTTTATTTCGCCTAGGGTACCTGCTCATTCATTACATTTGTGACATTTATATCAGATCATAGCTAATAAGTTAAATCATGTTTGGAATAGAGCCAGAGATCTCATTATACCTGCGTATGTATTGCAAGTTTGAAATATATACCAGCCTATAGCAGAATAGTGAAATTTTGTTGTGACTAGAGCCAGATAGGTCGTTATTTCCGCCCACGGTACCCGTGCATTCCTTATGGTTTTGGCATTTATTCCAGCTGTTAGCTATTTATTTAAACAGTGTTTTAACTCAAGCCTTAAGTGATCATATATTTGTCCCACGGAATGCGCGATACATTTACAATTTTTTAAAATTTTGTCAAATTTTAGCTGATTAGTCGACGAAAACAGATAGTAGAGCATTAGAACACAATCATGTTCTCCTCGTTATCCGCGCAATAATTACAATTCCGAAATTTGTACCAATTTTTAACTGATTATTTAAATCATATTTGGACCAAAGCCAAAGAGTTCATTATTAGCTTTATTAGGTCGCCGTCTATTAGTTAGAGTTTAGAACTTTGTTTGACTGATCTATCCTCATTGATCTGCCCTGATTTTTTATCTCGCCACAGCGCATAAATGACAATGCTATAGTCCAATTTAGTCAGGTAAGCACACGAGCCATCACTTTGAGAAGAAGCTTCGGTCTCCACTGATAGATGAAAGGTTAAAAATGAAGAAAATTCAGTTAGAGAAACAATACGATCACCGTCTTTGACAATTTCCCTTTGAAGACCTGCCTCAAACGGGGTTCAATCCTGCACTCAAGCGAATTAACACATGAAGCATTATCAGTCAACCTGCTGATATTGCTATAATTTAATTCCTCATTTTGCCTCATATTTAAAAATTTTAAAATACTTTGTATCATAGTAATGCTTATTCACATTTGTCGAATAAACTTTTGTTTGATTAACTTTGTGCCAACGATAAAATCCAGAAAGCTGTGCACGCTTCGTAGGGCAAGCTATACAAGGATCATTTTGACAAAAACATGTCTTTCGTTTTAAAAGGTGTTTATGTGCTTGCTTACGTGTAACAATATGGCGTGCTAAACATAAAATTTCGCGAGCTCCTTGGGCATGAATCGATCAGATATGTAGTATGAGTACTTTTGCATGGTGTGGGCTGCACAAATGTTATGTACTTCTTGTTTGTGCATATGAAATATGTGCTAATGCAACATTTACATAGATTGGTGTTATTTATCTATATCGAGTTAAATCGCCGAGCTCTGTGTCGGATTTCCAAATATAAAAAAATAATAGTTTAGGTAAACTACCATTCATTAAACATAGGGTAGTTTTTAACGTTAGTGTATTTAATGTGCTAGCATTAAAGCAAATTTAGTAACAAGGAGCTCTTACACGTAAGTGAGATAAATTAGAAATTAACATATGTTTCTTATCCGAAATTAGAATTCGTGATTCTACGAGTATTGCAGAGCTAGGTGCATCATACTTTTCTGCGCTATATTAGCTACAAATCTCAGATACCACGGAATGTTCTCAAGCCGGACAACGGGGCGTGGATATTGTCCTTAGCTCACGAGCTGAAGCTTGTTGAACAGTCAGAAACCTTAATCCACGCTGACTTTTCGTTCTATCTGCATATGCTGCCACCGACTGTAGCGCTGGCCACAGCAAGGACGCTTGTTATTACGATCTGAGCACTAAGTCGAGAAAGATGTTCAGATGTTATCTTGTTTGTGCGTAACATGAATGCTCAAGTTGGGCGCTTGAGCAACGCAGAATTTCCTCTGTGTGGCAGGTACAGTTTAAGCTCAGTGCGCAAAGATAATGGTGAACGCAATATAGATTATACCTGACTAGTATAAACATTAGACGTCGTCTAAGGCGTTCCGTCACATGGCGTCCTCCAGCCCTCGGACAACGTTGAACTCCAATAGATCATGTAGCAATTAGTTAAAGATGGCGTGGTTGCACCCAGGATTGTCGTTCATATTGGAATACGACTCTTATATATATATATATATATATATATATATATATATATATATATATATATATATATAACCAAACTCGAACAACTTTTTTCCGACAAAATTATGAAGTTCCATTAAAATTAATTCTTGAGTCTCTGTAAAATCTAGCTCGGCTTATAATAATATTCGTAGAGTTATAAGACGCCAACTTAAGCGCAGTCTAAAAGTCGACATAGAATCCTTTTTTATCAGAGACTCCGTCGAGATGGAAGAAGCGGTCGCATCAGGTAATTGCCGATGTTTGTTCAAATTATTCGCGCGTCATCCCCGAGAAAATTAAAAGTTAGCAAAACAATAAATAAATGTAACAATAATCTATTAACCTATAAAATGTGTTTCCTTGATAGGTTGGTTGAACATTTCGAAAATAACTCTTCTAGGGCACCTTTGTCAGTCTTGATCAGTATTTTTTAATGAAAAACTGAGAAGGCTGATCTTGAATAAACATCAGAGCAAGAATTAAGGAATGCAATTTTATCTCCTAAAAATTGAAAAGCTACAGGTGCCGGTGATCTGCTGATTACCTCATTTAAGGATGGTGTCGACATCGTCCGTAGGACGTTGACTGATCATTTTCATACTAAATGATATGTGGAGACTATGCCGGTTGCTTGCATAGAATCTACCGTCATTCCTATCTGCAGCAAAGTAAATCTCCATTCATGCGATAACCTTCGTGGTATAAGCTTGACTTAAGTCGTATCTAGGTTATTTGCTTCAGTTGTTTTACGCTGTAGCAGTGCTTCACATGAATCACATTCTAGATATCAAATAGCCAGATTCCTGTTATGCTCCATACACAAACACTTCTCGTTGCGTTAGAGTTTAAAATTAGCAAACGTAAAATCTTACTACTACAGGTGGTACACGTTGAGGATTGCAGTTCACCAAATTTCAATTAAAACATTGTCACATGTAAAATTACGATCTATACTAATCCATTCGTTTAGGTTGCAGGCTTCTAATGTCTCCTCTTTGATATGTTGTGGATCTCGACTATGCATACGATACTTGGACATTATTTGACAACCGAGATTATGCCCAAGCCACCTTGAATATATTAACGGTCATCGTTCCAACTTCCGGTGTGAAATTAGCACCCTCTTAAAGTAAGATGCTTCTACAGGATCATCAATGGGGTATTGCAGCTTTGCTGCTTCCAGATGAATATATCTATGTAGTTGACAGGTTTTCATATCTTAGTAGCTGTATGTATAATTCAGTCAGTATGAATGAGAAGGAAAATATGGAAGTATCGAATCTAACCTCCGCCATTTAAAGACAAACATGAGTATCCCACTCCGTCTTAAAGGTCATGTGTAAAATGCATCTGTTTGTGCCGTTTTCTTATACGCTAGTGAGTTTTGGCCATTTAGAGCAGAAGAGCCTAGGGGCTTACAGGCATTTGGCGGCGCTGCGGTCAGGCGCTGTATTTACGAAACAAATAAGGATAAAGGCGAAATTAAGACTTTCAAACATTTTTTATTTATTCATTGCGTTTTGGTCGTTATCAATAAGTTTTTCGCTGTGCTATACTGACGACCACGATTAATTGAAACATATCGATACCGCTAACTGACATTGGATTTTCAATAATACAAAACACATGCTGTTCAAAATAGAGGTCAGCGTCTGTAGCATCGAAGTTTTTGAAGGGCCTACACCAACAAAGCATGTGTAGCCATATGTCTGCACTGAATTCTGTATGTCGCCATATTTCCACAGATAACTGTTTTAGAGTAAATTGAGGTACGTTGCGACCTGATTAAGTTACTGATATTAAGAATGATATTTTCTGTCCAAAGAAGCATAGTTTTCTTATTTTGTGAGCCATTCATTTATTGAGGTCATTTTAGTTGCTTGGCACGCAGAATGTATGAAACGCATTCAAAGGTGATGCCAAGCTTATGTAATTAATGTTTTGTGAAGTCAATGCTAAAATGAAAGAATATTAGTGAGAGACCGGGCAGTAACCTATACAAACAGAATGAATGCTTTGATTCACCGATCTGTGTAAATGACACAGATATAATTAGTGATCACTTACGCATCGGCTCCACGATGGGGAACACAAGTGTGTCTCAGTTTCTGGTTCAGAGACATACGTGGACATTTAGTGAGTGGTTAGTGTGAATTGATAACGGAAACTGCATCAGGGCCTACAAGCTTGGAGTTCTCAGGAGACAGCGTTGTCGCATGGCGCTTTTTAGGGCCATCTTGCAATTCGAATTGAAATTAGTAACTTTGGTCATTTTCGGTCTGTCGGAAATGTTCACTCCCTTCGGTAACAAATGCGTCAATCTATTCGCCATTAACATGCCATCCATCAGTCTCGTCTAACTGCGCTTCTACGAGCGTTATGTTGACGTCAGCAATCACTCGATCGACGAAATTTTAACAATAAAGGACTGCTGTTTGTTTAAGAACCAACGCTATGATTTAAAGAGTAAATGTCTTGTTTTAATAAATAGTAGTACGTTGTCCAGTCTTATTTTGGTGGATATAAAGGATGGCAAATTATTCCATCTACCAGTCCTTATTGGGAGTCGCAACAGTAGTAACTAGACTGTGGAAGGAATGAATCAGGCAAACGAAAATTTGGCTCACAGCCAGTCAACTTACATCATGCGAATTGCATGCAAATTTACGTTTAATAAGAAATGTTTTGAAAGAACTTAGGTAGTAGGTCATTGCCGTCGCATTTAATTTAGGAACGGTGATAACCTTATTCAAGTTACTGCCTGATTAGACTACACGAGCATTTTGAGCACCAGGCTTCTAAGGTATTGCCGCTGAATGGCTGGAACCACGGAAGAGGTAGCAAAACGCTTTTTTGGGAAGATACTATTATTTTTCAGCTCGATTACTTGAGCACTCCATGTCACACCCCGCCTAACCAGAAGACATTCAAAAATGGCCCAAATCAGCATACATTAGTTGTCCATTAGGATTTAATGAATATGCCTTACTATTTTAGCTGTGCTTGTGTTTGCTTTATTGTATCCCACTATGTGTGAAACATATATTGATTTACGTTAATTTTTGGTATATTGTTTTCATAGCATATGAACTTCAAAAACTATTTACTCACATGTACACACACACACACATGCATTTATACGTATATGTATATATACATATTCATTTACGCTAATTTTTGGTATGTTGTTTTCATAGCAGACCAACGGAAATGCTTCCAGTAAAATTTATTGATCTTGATTTTTAGTGAGTTAAAGAATCAAAAGTCGCTTCGGAAGAAAATTTATGAATTTCTCCGTTTAAGAGAGTGATACATCTATCTCACTTTGTTATATACAAATTTTGACAGTAATCATGTTGATGCAAGGGCTTATGCGCAAGCAATTTTGACCACTTTGTCTGAATTTTTGTTTTTGTTTTGTATTTAATTCACACAGTGACTGAGTTGACTCGCCAAAAATCATGTCAAATGACGCGTAAATCCTGTGGAAAATTGAGCAATAATCAAGTGCATTCTGACAAGTTGAATGTATTCAAAGTTACTGGTACTAAAAATCACCCAAATGAGTTGACCAACGGTGATAAACAACGAAACGTCGATCGAACTGATGGTGACACCGGTTGCTACCTTACGACTGCGAACAATTGTGTTTTGAGGTAACCACGAAAATGCGCTTTCTGCCGTTTTGGCTCAACTAATCATGACCTGAAGTTGTTTCTTGCTAGTTTTTTAGTCAATTCTTAGGTAACGTTATAGCAAATTCCAGCAATAGTATTTGGTTAATAAACATGTCACGAAAACCTTCTTAGCTGAAACTCTTGGTGATAGTAAACATGAAGGAAATATCTGGTAAATTGTTTCGAGTTATGCACGTTTGGTCAACATTATCAAGAATAGTTATGTTGTCACTATTATTCAATGCAGAAATTCTGATTTATTTGTTCCTCACAAAACTTGCCGTGATTGATATGCTGACTCTATTGTCTGCGGAATAAAGCTGTCGCTCCGCTTAATGATGCCAGTTTCGGCAGGAATGCCGTTACAATCGCTTACATTAAGATATCAGAAGGCGATGTGTATGAAGTACAAGAAGTTTCATTTAGGGAAACTTCGAAGAAATATCACAAAACTGTGTCTATTTTATAAGTCAATTTTGTAACATTATTCACGGGAATAATTCACATCGGCGACAAAACTAATTTTTAATGGACTCGTGTAAAATAAAGTTCCTGATATTCACAGATAATGCAAATTAGAAAATTTTATGTTAATTTTGTAAATTTAATCACGTATTTAATTATGCAACAATTGTATAGAGAGTATATATATATATATATATATATATATATATAAATATATATATATATACACATACTTAAAAAAATATATATATAATTTAATTTAAATATAACTTGAGATATCAAATGCAATTAATCAGGTAGTGCATTTTATTCCTTATTGGACACTCATCATGTGCTTTCCAATATTACCGCGGATGGTGTTTGTATCAGAGCATATTTGCTTCAGTCTTACAACTTATTTACTGCGTCACAAGATGAGATTCAGTTCTGAAGCAAATGCGCATCTGGTTCGAATCTTGGCTGGGGTAATTCTGGGAAAGGTTGGATGAGTGCTCAATGAGGATTCAAGGGGTCTGCCTGTTGGATTGAATTAACAATGGAGGAGCTCAAATTTATGCATTTGACCGAGGAATTAATGGGAAACATTTTGCCATAATATTATGCCAGTATGTAACCATAGACGGTTGCGTATATTTATGTATTTATATACCTACATACATACACAAACTATTATATAATTATGGATGCCTGCATGTGTATGTAGGTATTAGTTATAGAAGTTCTTATATTTGGTACTTTTCAAGTCTGAGGGTGGTAAAACTAATAATCTTTAATTAGGAATATGTGAAATTAAAATAGATAAACAAATATAAACGAAGTATTATCACTTGCCTGATAAACTAAGTTTTTTGTACATAACTTTACTCTCGTGAGCCTGAAGATGCTTTCGGAAAAACGAAGACGAACAGGAGCGTGAGGAGAGTATCTACCAAGTGTTATTTGATAACCATAGTTATAGTACATTTAAAAGGCGTAACATTTATTTAAAATTCATAGATTTTGAGGGTGCTCATAGCAGTGTTTTAAATCAAGTTTACGAGCTTCAGATAAGCACCAATCTCATTTTATCTGATAAGCTACATGACATCAAGACTACCGTCAGTCGCACGTACTGGCGCGTTTCAACCTTCCATACTGAGCATCATGGTACGACCGCAAATAGATTAACGATGATCGAACCACTATGCATTTACAAGGTATAGACAATACGATAGGTTGCTTCACACATAGTAGTCTGACATAAATTTTACTCGACTGTAAATGTTGGCCACAAATTTTCCTTGCAGCCACAAACATACAATTTGTGCAGCTTTTGCCGCAATTATGGAATTTTTAAAATCGAACAATCATTGAGTGCTCGGGTGATTATGGCATTTCCTTAAATCAAGTTTGTGAACTGAGATAGTCGTCAAAATTACGATGATCAAGGAAGGTCGAAACGCGTCAGTGCGTTGCGGCTGGCGGTAGTTTTGTTATGTTGTTCGACGACTGGTTAAATACAATGGGATTGGTGTTTACTTCAAGCTCGCAAACTTGATTTAAAGAATTGTTACCACCACCCGCGCAATCAATTATTGTTAAATTGTATTGCCTATATATGTATCATGTGGCGAAAGCTGCAAACAGTTAATGTTCGTGACTGCATAGAAATTGTGCAGCCGACATTTCCAGTCAAGTTCAATGTATGCAAGACTGCTAGAGGTGAGAGCCGCATATCTAAATTTGATTTCCATATATATTCAATGCGGTTTGATCCTCGATAGTCAGTTTGCCGTCGTACTCTGATGATGATCATGGAAGGTCGAAACGCGTCAGTGCGTTGCGGCTGGCGGTAGTTTTGTTATGTTGTTCGAAGACTGGTTAAATACAATGGGGTTGGTGTTTACTTCAAGCTCGCAAACTTGATTTAAAGCATTGTTACCACCACCCGCGCAATCAATTATTGTTAAATTGTATTGTCTATATATGTATATGTGGCGAAAGCTGCAAACAGTTAATGTTCGTGACTGCATAGAAATTGTGCAGCCGACATTTCCAGTCAAGTTCAATGTATGCAAGACTGCTAGAGGTGAGAGCCGCATATCTAAATTTGATTTCCATATATATTCAATGCGGTTTGATCCTCGATAGTCAGTTTGCCGTCGTACTCTGATGATGATCATGGAAGGTCGAAACGCGTCAGTGCGTTGCGGCTGGCGGTAGTTTTGTTATGTTGTTCGAAGACTGGTTAAATACAATGGGATTGGTGTTTACTTCAAGCTCGCAAACTTGATTTAAAGCATTGTTACCACCACCCGCGCAATCAATTATTGTTAAATTAACTGAGATAAAAATCAATCAAATCTTATGTAACCAATCGCAAAACAAAATAAGTTTGGTACATCTGTTTTCTGTCGAGTTTTGATAATGACCTCTGGGAAGATCGAATCTCATCAATACGTGTGACTGACTGTGGTCTTGCTATATTCCCGCGACAGGACAGATTAGAATAGAGTTTGGCTTTAATCTCAACTTTCATAATCTTTTGTACAAGCATTCTTTGCTAAATGGTGTAACTCTGATACATTTTTTGAATTACGAAACGACCGGCTCTTTTAGTCATCTAGAACAGCTTGCAGCAAACATACTGCTGCAACTGCGTACCTGAAAAACATATTAAGGCTGTTTAGGTGCTATTTTTGGAAGCAAATATTAATTACCGATACCGCACTTAGGTAACGGCGAGGAGTGTGATTTATATGATTTGTTCTGTAATGGAAGGATTCCTTGGATATTTCATAGGAGTATGATATCATGAAAATATTTAGAAAGCACACCATATGACTATATCTGCGTTCTGTTGATGTCCAATTGGCTGCATAACTTAATATAACTTACTTTACTGCGGCTGACTCCTTTTGGAGGATAAGCCGGCTCCATGACATTTCATGGAGTTTCTTGGGAATTTGGTACAAGTGGTGTCCCCTCACCACTCGGCTTTTTGATCGAGGACGCACCTCTAGCCTTTGCACATCCAAGCGCAGTCTGCAAGGCAGCAGTAAGTTGCATGGTTGCCGGTGGCTGTTGAGAGCTCATTCGCCATTCGGAAGTACGGGGTCCATGTAATCCTGTGGCTGTTGAACCCTTTTGTGGCGGGGAACACACGCCGAGTCATGGTGCCGTCGTCGGGCTCATGTGGTATTTTATAGGAGATCCGATTGCCGGTCGGAAATCCACCACGCCCTGGTGACACCACCGCCATAGCCCCGTTAGCCCATGTACGATCGGCCATCGAGACATGGTTGACACCGTCGTACCACGTTGAGGAGGGGATGGACTTTACGACGGA
Organism: Eudiplozoon nipponicum; assembly: GCA_029291075.1. NCBI lineage: Eukaryota > Metazoa > Platyhelminthes > Monogenea > Mazocraeidea > Diplozoidae > Eudiplozoon > Eudiplozoon nipponicum. The sequence continues at coordinate 276,724 of JAQBSW010000060.1, read as the reverse complement.
TACCGTAATAAACACCTGACCCATTAATTACTTACATATGTCAGTATAAACTAAGAATTGTATAGTGTAGAAAAGGCAATTCATCCAGTAGACCGGTTTCGTCCTTATTGGGAACTCATCAAGTACTGGCCAGAATTTGCCGCGGACAGGATACGAACCCGGGCACGTCTGCTTCGGAATCTGGTGCTCTAACCACTGAGCTATCCTGCCGCACACTACACTACACACAATTTTCAGTTATATACTAACTAATGTAACTTGGTTAGTCAATTTTTCCTTTAGGTGGAGCTCATATGGCATCCATTTAGACCCAAAGTTCCAACTAACCATGCCCAATCTGTCATTACTGAACAGACACCACATTACATGGGGAAGTGGTATTGAAATGAACATTTATATAATTAAACGAACATTGGTTGCGCGGGTGGTGATAACAATTATTATAATCAAGGTTGCGGTCTTGATATAAACACCTTACCCAGTGGTTAGAACACCAGATTGCGAAGCAGACGTGTCCAGGTTCTAGCCCTGTACGCGGCAAATTCTGGACAGTAGTTGATGAGTTCCCACAAGGACGAGACCATTCACTGATGAATTGGGTTCTTTTCATACTATACAATTCTCAGTTTATACCACATATATAGTAATCAATGGGTATGGTGCTTATTTTAAGATCGCAACCCTGACGGCACTAATTGTTATTACCAATTCGCGCAAAATCAATGTTCGTTTAATGACATAGCCGTATTAACCGTTTCTGGTAATAGAAGTCTGTTCGCTATACATCGTACTACTGAGAGTATTGGCTGTAAGGATTGGGTTACATGGCATGTTAACTAATATATGGATTTCTAAATAAAAATTTCTCTCAACCATGAATAAGGTAATATTTCCAGCTTGCGCTGTCATGACATTGGATGGTTGAACTTCGTCAGTCGTTTCTGCTATAGTGATCTACTGGTTATACATAGTAGGATTGGTGCTTATCTTTAGTCCACGAACTTAATTTCAATAATAAATAAATAGCCACTCTGCCGACGAATAATTGCCTAACTGTGCCAGATCGAACAGTCGATGCATGCGAATTACAAACCAAATTCGATTGGTTTAAATATAGTTATGCTAAACAATCGTATTTAGAAAATGAAACCCGCGACTAAAGGTTTCTCACTTGTTGAGCGGTAAAGAGTCAGTATTTTAAAAAAATAATGAATGGCTTTCAGTAAGAAATAATAACAGTGTTATTATAAGTTATGTATATCAAATTAATCATAATTGTCTGTTAACTTATCAACTTGAAATTATTTGTTGATTATAATACTTACTCGTTTACATTAACATAATTAGATTTACAATTGAATTGATTACCTAACAAAACTAAGCACTCTTATTTGTGATCTGTCTATTCCTGCACTCAACACATTTATACACCGTTTCAAGTTCCTCCAGCTACGGCAAATCAAATCAAGCGTCATCTGGTCGCGGCTCGACATCACATGTTGATCACGACGATAGATCTGTGACTCCAAAAAAGTTGTAGGTGTGTAGTTTGACATTCATTTGATGGAAAATTGAAGAAAACATCAATCGAGGGTTTGTGTCAATTGCATGGTGGTCTTTACGGCGCACAGCTTCAAAAAATAAAATATCTGCTGTGTAGTTTGACTGATGTTGCACAACACCTTATACATAATTAAATATATAATGTGGTTAGGCGTCAGTGGATGAGACGTCAGTAAGTAAGAAACGCAAGTGTGTCTGAGACAATTTCGTTTTTTCATGCTCACTTTGGCGTGTTGTTTTGGTCCTATCAAATTAATTGTGGTACTTGGAACGCAATATTTAATACGTAATTGCATATATTTCAGTTTTCCAAAACAAAGAATCTATAACTTTTCTATTTTTGACTGAATGACGTCATAATTGGGACGAAATATGATAAATGATGCCAATCGAGGCCTCAGTCTAATGCCTTGTTGCTGAAGTAGCAGGTGTCTAGAATCGGTTGATGTTATCAATTTTTGTGAAATTTTACCTATCCCCAAATCCTTAGTGTTTGCAAACTTTACACACGTCACATATTGTATGCGGTGGGTTGGCTTTGAAGTCGAATTGCCGAAGACCTCATTTGAAGTTGACTCTATCACTTCTTAAACACACATATTTTGGAGACCACGCTATTCGACTGTTCTAGATTTCTTGACTATATATATAAATATATATATATCTCTATTATGTCCATTACGCCTTCAGAATATTTCTAATTAGAAAGAAAAAGCCATCATTAACAAAGTGGATAGTGGCCATTTATTTCCAGAACACTAAACTTCATAACAAGTATGTATTAGGTGTTGCGAACCTAGTAACAAATTAGTTCAGTTGTGACCAGAAGGATAAACCAATGACAGCATGAATGGAAAGTATAATCTCGTGCACATTCGTTTCGTGCTCACTATATATTTGGTCGAAGAATATCGTGGGATAATAGGACGTAACAATGTTTCATTTATATACATTCTGGGTTTTCATTTGATCATGTGCGTAGCAACAAATCTGATTCGTTTTTACTTATATTTCTTGTTTTGGCTGATCAGTATGTGTATATGCGTCTGTGTCTCTGTGTGTGTGCCCTGTTTGCATATGTAAAGGACTTTCTCGGTCTGTTGCAAAGTGATGATGTGCTGTGATCTGGTCATTCTTGTATTGATGGCTTGAGAGTTAACAACCTGTTCGCATTGTTGGCTGCTACGTGTACGTATGTATATATATATATATATATATATATATATATATATATATATATATATATATATATTTACATACATCTTTATTATGTCAATTGCCTTCGAATATTAAACCAAATATATTAGTGAAATGTGCAGAATTGATATATTTAACGATAACAATAACAATGAAAACACCGACAACAACATAAATCAAAGGCAGCATGAACGGAAAGTATAATCTCATGCACATTCGTTTCGTGCTTACGCCCTTTAACCACTATATATTTTGGTGAGGAATGTCACTCAATAGGACGGTACAATCTCCTAGACGACTGTGTAAACCTGCAGTAGTGTAGCTAACTTCATATAAAGTCTCGACAATGCGACTTCAACGCTAACTCACTCTATATAATATATATACCGAGTCTGTAAGGGACACTAACACTATGGCTAGTAAGCACGAAACGAATGTGCATGAGATTATACTTTCCGTTCATGCTGCCTTTGGTTTATCCTTCCGGTCACAACTGAACTAATTTGTTACTAGGTTCGCAAAACCTAATACATACTTGCATATATATTAGTTCTTCGCAACAAACAGTATTTAACAACATAAATCGACAAATGCGTAAGTAAGATGGAATCTGGAAGTAAATGTTTTTAAATGAATATTTTTGTGTTTTATAAATTGTTTTTGGAATACAATTATGTTTCTGTGTTTCACGTATTTCATGCTTTCGGTTACTATTCGGTAATATCAGACTTCTCTATAGCTTTTAATTTTATAAATCTCTATGTGAATAAGAGACGCTTTTAGTCAAATCATTTTTTGATGATTTCCGAGTACAAATAATAACAATAGAGTTGAAAATAAATGTGGTGTTGAATTAGGCCTTTCTGCATTCTGCTTCTTCTCTCGTTTTCATGAGTAATTTACGAGCAAAGCGGTTGAATTAGGCTGCTGCCTGACGTATCGTCATCATTGCATTTTGTTGTAGAGCGTCGGTTGCATTGAGTGGGGCACAGTTTACGAAGTCCAATTATACTTTCTACTCAACAGGTAATCCAGGCAACTCCCATTGATGGCTGGCATCACAGAAGCGCTAGTCAAACCACCTTGTAACCGGATACTATTGTTTGCGCTGTCGGTGACTTTCAAACAGCCTGATTAACAATAAAACTTAAGAGTGGATGAAAATCTGTCGGAATCGATCGGCGAGCATGATCTAGATGAGAGGCCCGACATTTCTACCATATGGATTAAGGCTTTTCTGAAACCCATTGTGCGAGAGATGTGGATTATTTTCACGTATGTAATCAGCATAATAAACACACACACAAACACACACACACAGACTTATATATATATATATATATATATATATATATATATATATATATATATATATATAATAAAACTTTAATCGGACCGAAAAACTTGAACTCGATATTGATCTTCATTGAACAGTGGTGTTTTTTATTTCTATAGTGTAAAAATAAACGCTTTGTTAGCAATATAATTTGAATGACTATAAACTATGTTTATTTTACCATATGCGTGAACTACGTATTTTTCAGTTTCTTCCTACTTTTGAAATGTTTAAATTTAACAGATGACATGCGAATTAAGCATCTAAATTTTCATTGGCATGAGTTTGAAGAAGCCAGACCACACACATTCGTATATTCAAAACTCTATGCCAAAACCTTCTGCACAAACCATTTCTGATAACAGTTTATCACCTCGATTTGCTTTTTTGCTTTATGATTCAATTTCCTTTTTTTAAATTGATTTGTTCTTGATTAGAGAAGATTTCATAGACTGCTCCTCAAATTTGTAACTAAAAGTTTACTTTTTTTGATAAATCGGACTAGGTATATGATGGTGATCAGTGAATGTTAAAATTTTGACTGTTGTTTAAAATATTTATAAAATATGTTATTTTTATTTGGAACCGTAGAAGGTAAGGTTATATGCACGTTGTTTGGAAACGGGAAGAATGTGACTTTGCTTTTTTTAATTTTTAGCGGTTGTAAAATTCTTTACTAGTATTCTTTTCGAGTGCGTTATTTAAGTTGAACGAGATTTATACACAAAGGAAAGTAATAAAGGTAGAATGTCGAATGTATAATAAGGCGATTAAGTGAAATACATGACTGTTATTTGTGAACTTCTCTTGTTATTTACAATAGATTTACTTTTCATCATTATTTATGCATTTAAAAGTCATGCAGCTTCAAATTTTACCAATCAGTTTATAGTATTTTTAAATTTTCCATAACAGGTTATAACTAAAAATTAACGATGATCGTGATCTGTCTCGAGGTTGTTCCTTGGGGAGTCTTGGTTTTGATGCACAAAACAACCTGCCTCTCCACTTGATCTTGCATTTTACTGGTAGTATTTTATAGACTAATGTATTATCCGTTGCTTTTACCTGTGGGTCAGTCTTGTCAATTTGTATCACTATTTGCCTTCGTCCGTAAAATGAGCCATTTTCACGTTACAGGCCTTACAGGCGGTCGTCGAATAACTTCACTGCTAATTTGAGCAGATCTTGAAATAAATATTGTTCTAACATTTGTCTTTTAGCGAATGACAGCAAACCTTTGTGTGTCCCTTTCCAACTTCACCAAACACCTTTCTCATCTACAACAATTAGAGCAGTTTTCTTTATATTTTACCAGAAGTATACCAAACCATTTAATAAATGCCAAACACTTTCTTTAAATTGTATTGACCTACCGCATCTAGATTTAACACGATTGAAAACAGAAATTATTCAACCAGCAAATTACAATTTTCTGTGATGACATAAATTATTGGAAATTTTTCGTATCAGTCGTGTATAATTTTCATTGTGATGTACGAATATTTCTATGCAAAATTTACCTTTTCACATTTATCTTCTACCAATTTTCAAAAATTTCCCTTAGAGAGATTTCACTGATCGTTAAAATTTTGTACCTGGTAGAAATTGTCAATTTCGCTTCTTTCAGATTTCTATAAAATACGATATTTTAAATAAAATGAACTAATTTTAGTTCAGTTTAGTGTAAAGAATGTACTTTTATCAATTATTTTAATACATTATACTTTAATTTATTTTTAAATGTGACTGAAAAGTAAAAAAGAAGAACAGTCCACGAGCAAAGCTCATTTGAAACTATTTTTGTATATTTTCAAACTTTCTGTTTAGCCCGTATAAATTTTTACACGTTTTAAATTTCGATTTTCTATTAAAATGTGCTCATTTACAAAACGAATCAAATGATTCTCGTTTTAAGGCATGGATAAATCATTCATAACCCGGTTTCCAGATCAAGCTCTAGTAAACTCATTTTAATTTACATTTCCTTTAAGTTGGGACGTAAATTAATGTTGGCATTGGCATGGATCAAATACATATTGAAACACTTTTCGTTGGAGTTTCCGTCTATGAGTTTATGTTCAATTATGTATTAGGTGTTGCGAACCTAGTAACAAATTAGTTCAATTATGACCAGAAGGATAAACCAAAGGCAGCATGAATGGAAAGTATAATCTCATGCAAATTCGTTTCGTGCTTACTGGCGACTCATCAGTAGGAGCCGGTATTACGCCCTTTAACCACTATATATTTGGGTGAGGAATGTGGGATAATGGGACGGTACAATCTCCTAGACGAATGTGTAAACCTGCAATAGTGAAGCTAACATCATATAAAGTCTTCGACAATGCGACTTCAACGCTAATTCACACTATATAATATATATACCGAATCTGTAAAGGATACTAACACTATGGCTATTGTGTTAGTACCCGATACCAACATTATAGTACCGCAAATGTGCAGGGTACTAACTATGGTTTCCGAGTCGGTACATGGTACCAACACGATGGATTTCAATGTATGCTATAGTTCACCAAAATTTAGAATTACAACTATTTCTGAAACTTACTCCAGCAAATCCATACACTCTGGCCTTGATCAATATCAGTTATCACATTTCGCGGTAATCATGACATCATTCAATTCAATATATAGCAGTTAGATACTGTTTGTTACGGAAAATTAATATCTATATGCAATTATGTGTTAGGTGTTGGGCATCTAGTTAATTGTATTAAACGAACATTGGTTGCGCGGGTGGTGATAACAATTATTATAACCAAGGTTGCGGTCTTGATATAAACACCTGACCCATTAATTACTTACATATGTCAGTATAAACTAAGAATTGTATAGTGTAGAAAAGGCAATTCATCCAGTAGACCGGTTTCGTCCTTATTGGGAACTCATCAAGTACTGGCCAGAATTTGCCGCGGACAGGATACGAACCTGGGCACGTCTGCTTCGGAATCTGGTGCTCTAACCACTGAGCTATCCTGCCGCACACTACACTACACACAATTTTCAGTTATATACTAACTAATGTAACTTGGTTAGTCAATTTTTCCTTTAGGTGGAGCTCATATGGCATCCATTTAGACCCAAAGTTCCAACTAACCATGCCCAATCTGTCATTACTGAACAGACACCACATTACATGGGGAAGTGGTATTGAAATGAACATTTATATAATTAAACGAACATTGGTTGCGCGGGTGGTGATAACAATTATTATAATCAAGGTTGCGGTCTTGATATAAACACCTGACCCATTAATTACTTACATATGTCAGTATAAACTAAGAATTGTATAGTGTAGAAAAGGCAATTCATCCAGTAGACCGGTTTCGTCCTTATTGGGAACTCATCAAGTACTGGCCAGAATTTGCCGCGGACAGGATACGAACCTGGGCACGTCTGCTTCGGAATCTGGTGCTCTAACCACTGAGCTATCCTGCCGCACACTACACTACACACAATTTTCAGTTATATACTAACTAATGTAACTTGGTTAGTCAATTTTTCCTTTAGGTGGAGCTCATATGGCATCCATTTAGACCCAAAGTTCCAACTAACCATGCCCAATCTGTCATTACTGAACAGACACCACATTACATGGGGAAGTGGTATTGAAATGAACATTTATATAATTAAACGAACATTGGTTGCGCGGGTGGTGATAACAATTATTATAATCAAGGTTGCGGTCTTGATATAAACACCTGACCCATTAATTACTTACATATGTCAGTATAAACTAAGAATTGTATAGTGTAGAAAAGGCAATTCATCCAGTAGACCGGTTTCGTCCTTATTGGGAACTCATCAAGTACTGGCCAGAATTTGCCGCGGACAGGATACGAACCTGGGCACGTCTGCTTCGGAATCTGGTGCTCTAACCACTGAGCTATCCTGCCGCACACTACACTACACACAATTTTCAGTTATATACTAACTAATGTAACTTGGTTGGTCAATTTTTCCTTTAGGTGGAGCTCATATGGCATCCATTTAGACCCAAAGTTCCAACTAACCATGCCCAATCTGTCATTACTGAACAGACACCACATTACATGGGGAAATGGTATTGAAATGAACATTTATATAATTAAACGAACATTGGTTGCGCGGGTGGTGATAACAATTATTATAATCAAGGTTGCGGTCTTGATATAAACACCTGACCCATTAATTACTTACATATGTCAGTATAAACTAAGAATTGTATAGTGTAGAAAAGGCAATTCATCCAGTAGACCGGTTTCGTCCTTATTGGGAACTCATCAAGTACTGGCCAGAATTTGCCGCGGACAGGACTCGAACCTGGGCACGTCTGCTTCTGAATCTGGTGCTCTAACCACTGAGCCATCCTGCCGCACACTACACTACACACAATTTTCAGTTATATACTAACTAAAGTAACTTGGTTAGTCTACTTTTCCTTTAGGTGCAGTCCATATGGCATCCTTTTGGATCCAAAGTTCCAACTGTGCGGCAGGATAGCTCAGTGGTTAGAGCACCAGATTCCGAAGCAGACGTGCCCAGGTTCGTATCCTGTCCGCGGCAAATTCTGGCCAGTACTTGATGAGTTCCCAATAAGGACGAAACCGGTCTACTGGATGAATTGCCTTTTCTACACTATACAATTCTTAGTTTATACTGACATATGTAAGTAATTAATGGGTCAGGTGTTTATATCAAGACCGCAACCTTGATTATAATAATAGTTAATTGTATTGTCTGTATATATATATATATATATATATATATATATATATATATATATATATATATATGGCGATAGCTGCAAAAAGTTTATGTTCGTGACGGCATAGAAATTGTGCAGCCGACATTTCCAGTCAAGTACAATGTATGCGAGACTACTAGAGGTGAGAGCCGCATATCTAATTTTGCTTTCCATATATATGCAATGCGGTTTGATCCTCGCTAGTCAGTTTTCCGTCGTACTCTGATGATGATCATGGAAGGTCGAAACGCGTCAGTGCGTTGCGACTGGCTGTAGTTTTGTTATGTTGTTCGACGACTGGTTAAATACAATGGGATTGGTGTTTACTTCAAGCTCGCATACTTGATTTAAAGAATTTTTATCACCACCCGCACAATTAATTATTGTTTAATTGGCCGTTGGGCATTTATGATGATCCTGGAAGGTCGAAACGCGTCAGTACGTGTGACTGACGGTAGGTTTACTGTGCTGTTGGACTCGTTAAATAAGATGGGATTGGTGTTTGCCTCAAGCTCGCATAATTGGTATAAAGAATTTATAGTTATTGTTGATTAAATTCAATATTACGACTTTTATTATTATTTGCATATCGAACATAATTTCAAGATGTGGTAAACGTTGGACGACTTTGCGAAACGTGTTATTTCGACACTATTAGCGATGTTCCCGTTCGGCTAGCAATGCTTCATATAACATCTCATTATATGTATCTGCGCACATTGATATTTAATAACTGATTTCGCAGCATATTTATCGAACTTTAGTGGAAGATAATTTCCCTAATAATATATTATTCATGCATTCATATAATATTATTCACGCGAAATATATTTATAAGTTATTTAAATAATTCTGCTAATTCAATAAATGGCTCTGTTTGATTTATTCCAAGCAAATGAATTTATATATTATGGAATTACGACACTATAATGAAAAAGACACTCTAAGAACTGAGAGAGGGGCCTCATATGTGTTAGGCATGGTGATGATATTAAAATGTTAGTTCAATCAGAACGAGAAAGATATGCTATAGATATTATGATCAAACGGTGCTGTACCACTGAGGCGGATCATCGTTCTCACCGGCTATTAATTATAAGGAGCCATCACTTTGCCAAAAACAAAGTAATGTCAGACATTTAGACGGTACAATCTTCTATACGCTTGTGTACAAAAGGAATGTTTGATGAAACTTCAAAAGGAGCTTATCAATAAGACTATAATGCCAACAAACAATACAGAGTGTTTATTGATGCTGCTATGGGTTTTAACAGTACGATATCGGAGATAAACTGAATTCCACATAAACATTAGATTTGCAACCAATTTTAACAGCGTTAACTTTAGCTAAATTGTCGTAACCGAGTCATGCCTGAGTTCATTTATTACATTTCCGTGGTAATCATGGTGCCAGTCAATTAAGCATATAACATTTAAATACTCGTGATTACATACAACTGAGATGTCGGAATGTGGGCATTAGGCGTATTTTGCTTCTACTGCTTGAGTTAATCTTGGCGTAATTTAGATACTATGACATGCTGTAACATAGAAGAATAATCAATACAAAAAATTATATCCAATAAAGTTGTAGTTACAAATTTGCACTTTTGGTTTGAAAACCTTTTTCAAATACCAGTTCTTGAGTTCTATCGACAAGTCTTGAGATTGCACAACATTTTCGCGAAATAATTATATTTATAACCAGGCGCTATCTATCACTAATTAGGATTACATTTGCAGTCAATCACACACCGAAGCATTAAACGATTGCAGTTTCACTCCTCAGAGCAAAAATCGATCCGGAGTTTGCAAAAGAGTAATGTATTATGCACATGTTGAAATGTTCCGGATGTGTACACTGCACAAAATTAACTTTAATTTTCACAAAGGTGAGATATGCACTACTTCGCTTAATGAGGCCTGCGCCATAAAACGTGATATTTAAAATGTGCATTCAAATGCAATTCGTACGTGCTTCAGCATCGTAAATATTATTTTTCATCAGCTTGTGTGATTATTTTTTCTAATTATTACAGATAGCGTATTGTGAGACTCTGTTGTTATCGTGTTAGGATCTTTTACTAAAAAACATTGTTCCACCTCATAGAATAGGTCAAAGAAAGGTGACTAATAATGCAAACCTTATATTATTGTAGAATTTTCGTCTTGTAAAATATAAACTCATTGTAGTCTATCATTGTCAGCAATTATTCAAGCTAAAAGCTTGGAGTTGTCGGCCAGGGAATCATAAGCTACTCCAGACCCTCAGTGAGAAGTGTCAGATTTTCGTTTACGTTGACATAGGCAAGTGTCTGCGCGTAGAAATGTATGCATTCGTATATATCCACAGGAGTAAATGCATGCACGCAAGTTTGGCTGTATATAGTGTCTGTATGTATGTATGTATGTATGTATGTATGTATGTATGTATGTATGTATGTATGTATGTATGTATGTATGTATGTATGTATGTATGTATGTATGTATGTATGTATGTATGTATGTATGTATGTATGTATGTATGTATGTATGTATGTATGTATGTATGTATGTATGTATGTATGTATGTATGTATGTATGTATGTATGTATGTATGTATGTATGTATGTATGTATGTATGTATGTATGTATGTATGTATGTATGTATGTATGTATGTATGTATGTATGTATGTATGTATGTATGTATGTATGTATGTATGTATGTATGTATGTATGTATGTATGTATGTATGTATGTATGTATGTATGTATGTATGTATGTATGTATGTATGTATGTATGTATGTATGTATGTATGTATGTATGTATGTATGTATGTATGTATGTATGTATGTATGTATGTATGTATGTATGTATGTATGTATGTATGTATGTATGTATGTATGTATGTATGTATGTATGTATGTATGTATGTATGTATGTATGTATGTATGTATGTATGTATGTATGTATGTATGTATGTATGTATGTATGTATGTATGTATGTATGTATGTATGTATGTATGTATGTATGTATGTATGTATGTATGTATGTATGTATGTATGTATGTATGTATGTATGTATGTATGTATGTATGCTTTTATGTATGTATGTATGCATGCATGTATGTATGTATGTATGTATGTATGTATTGTTTTTATATATTCAATGCGGTTTGATCCTCGATAGTCAGTTTGCCGTCGTACTCTGATGATGATCATGGAAGGTCGAAACGCGTCAATGCGTTGCGGCTGGCGGTAGTTTTGTTATGTTGTTCGACGAATGGTTAAAAACAATGGGATTGGTGTCGGATTTGACCGCATTTTTCTTGTGCGGGACAATTGTTAGCACTCATAGGTAGGCAAAATCTTGAACCTTTTATCTTTTCAGATGATGTAATTTTGGCCTCAGTTGGGATTGGTGTTTACTTCAAGCTCGCAAACTTGATTTAAAGAATTGTTACCACCACCCGCGCAATCAATTATTGTTTTATTGTATTGCTTATATGTGTATATGTGGCGAAAGCTGCAAACAGTTAATGTTCGTGACTGCATAGAAATTGTGCAGCCGACATTTCCAGTCAAGTTCAATGTATGCGAGACTGCTAGAGGTGAGAGCCGCCTATCTAAATTTGATTTTCATATATATTCAATGCGGTTTGATCCTCGATAGTCAGTTTGCCGTCGTACTCTGATGATGATCATGGAAGGTCGAAACGCGTCAGTGCGTTGCGGCTGGCGGTAGTTTTGTTATGTTGTTCGACGACTGGTTAAAACAATGGGATTGGTGTTTACTTCAAGCTCGCAAACTTGATTTAAAGAATATGTATGAAACCCTTCACATGTGCAAATGCAAAATAATATTTTATTACATACAAGAATCATTTCTTTCTCATTTTCTCTTCAATTATTTAAAAGTTTTCACTGAATAGCCCACAATGTACATATATATATATATATATATATATATATATTTATATATATATATATATATATATATATATATATATATATAGAGAGAGAGAGAGCCAATGCCCGAAACATAACTTGCATAAATCAAGCTGCAATTTGAATATCCGCAAATGTTTCGAACTCATTTCTCTGATTACATTTATTAATTATCTGATGGGCCACGTCTGGTGAACAAATATGTAGGTTTCGCTGATAGGTTACGCAATTGCGGACATGTATACACCAAAAGGTTATAAACGGACATTTAAGCTGCAATTTTCCTTTATTCTAGTAATTAATCGTTGGTCAACTGACCTACGTAAGTTGATCAGCAACTTACGCAAGCATATAGATAGAGAATATTTGAGGCCGACATTAAAAGGTGTTATTTTTTATGGCTGGAATAGGCAAATGTGTGTGATTTAGCTGCAGTAAATATGCGTGTTCATGCCGAATCAAATTTATTATGCGTTTTGCGGGAAGTATCGTACCCTTTATATGGGCTGTTTTGGTAAATTGATTTTTTCTTCTTCTAAAAGCGTTTGTTTCTTTTGATTTTCCTTTTTAACAATTAACTACATAAATTGCCTGAGATAGCCATTAGACTTGAGATCTCTTTTTGCTCTAAATTATTCGTCTAATAATTCGTCTATAATTAATAGACAAAGATTGACATAATGTAAATACTGTACAGACCAGGTTGGGTAATGATAAATTGGCATACTTAATTGACCATTAAATTCTTGTCTTATTAATAGATCGAAGGACAGTAAAATATCGACGTACTCAGGCTCTGACGTAAAACTGATATTTTTATGTGATTTCTTGAAAATATGAAGAAGGAAAATATCATTAATCTAATGAATACTTTGTGCACATTTATTTATGTCTGTCTTTAATTGTGTTCTAAAAATTACCTTTGAAAATCTGTGCTTCGACTGGAGGTAGGCGACTCCACATTGCCATACCATCAACCTGTTTACAGCTACCTCCATTGCTTGCATAGCAAAATAAGTTTTCGTAGTGTATGACCTGGGAACAAAGACAATAATATTTTTTTGTCTATCGCTTGAATTATAATGTAAATTGTGTTTTTCAATTGGAACATTTGTAAACAAATCCGTCACATCAATATACAAAATAATCTAAATTTTATCATTTATATCTTGAATTCTGTAAACAAACTCAAAGGAATCGACAATCCTGTGATTAGCTATCAGTTTATGCAACGATTCCAGCATAAAAACTCACTATTTAGCCAATGAATGGAACTAAGAATTGACCATTGGTAGTTTTGATCTCACAGAACAACCACTTGTGTTTTTGGTAGTCCGTACTCTGTTTGTGTGGAGATCGAACTAGTTTGAGATTCTTTAAAACGGTTCTACCAATTAGAAGTTAATGCTGTTATGTCGTTTATTGCCGCCCGCTCAAATTTGTCTATTTCACCTGATGTACCCTTCAGACGTATGAATTTTATGCTATCACACAATACGTTCTCTATCTTTTTTACATTGTTTGACTGTGCATTATAACGACGCCCATGTATTTATCAGGGCGTCGAATTTTTATGTCTGGATTTCTGCTAATTCTATTAATTGCTTTTAAATTTGCTTTGCCAATGCATGCTGCTCTGTGGATATAAAAGTTTGTGAATGTGAAGCCTTTCCAACTGAAGCAGTTTTAAACCAGATTCTGTACACAGGGCTTGTAGTTTCTAATGCGGCCGCCTGTTCAAATTGCAATACAAATTTTGGCTTAAAGAATAAATTTGCATTTATCCGAAGGATGAATTCCATAATTTTGGTCAATTGTTAAAAATTTCATTGGCAGCTGGTCCGATTCTGTTTTATGATAATTTAAGCACACGTTCATCAAAGTAGTTCGGTATTAAATAACCATTAAACTACAGGGTTCATATACATGTCTAATTTATTCGATATTCTGATGCTACCTTTCTTCAAAATACCTCGCCTACAACCCAGAAATGGAATTATTGCAAAAATCCTGAGCTCAAACAAAACACCAGATACGCACTCTATTCTTGCTCGCAAAAGTGTTTGATCTGCTTATAATTGTTCAATTCTGGAATACCTTTTCAGTTTTTTTACGATTGACTCGTAGTTTAGACTAGAGTTAAAGCATGCAAATAAATGCTCATTCACTTATTTCAACCTATCTCCCCGTTTACATTTTCAATTTGTTTCGCCTTTCAGTATATATATATATATATATATATATATATATATATATATATATATATATATTGGATCGTTATCGGTCCGTAGTTTGTATAATTATAATGTTGTTGCACATATATATATATATATATATATATATATATAATGACGTACATGATGCAATCCGCCAGTTGCTTAAACATTATCCAACTCATTTCAATAATGATAAAATAGGATTTCTCGTTTAGATGCTTCTGCTGCTTCTGCTGTCTGATGGACATTGTCAAAACTTAATGTTTAAAAACCTTTTTTCGTGCGTGCAGCTTCTTTGCATAATACGACGTGTAGAAGAAAAGATATAATTAAGAATTATCGTATTAAAATGTAACATTTATTATCACAAACATTGTGAAAATTCATCGCTTTATCAGAAATATTTGGCGAACGATTATGCCAAAATTACGCTAAGAAGCATACAAGCGGCAACTGGTCAATTTCCGTGAGCACAATTGATTGAAATTTGAAATATGACATGCTAATTTATGTTGCTTTAATTTAACCGAAATCATTCTCATTCCTCATTAAATGGTAATCTCAGTAACTAACCAATCATAAACTCTTTACAGGCTTGACAGCAAATATTATTGCTAAGAAATAGCGACGTACGTATTTTGTCAGTATAACTTTAAATATTCATTAGGTAGCAAAGGCAGTTCATCCAGTAGACCGGATTCGTCTTTATTGGGAACTCTTCAAGTACTGTCCAGAATTTGCCATGAGCAGGACTCAACCAGGGTATATATACTTCTGAGTCTCGAACTCTGTCCATTGCACTACACGGTCTACTGAATGCATTACCTTGGCTACCTGATAAATTGTATTGTTTATATCGAAAATATATTTATAATCAAAATCCTGCCATTAAACTTTAAATCACATAAATATGTGAGATATTGCATTATAAATTTGGATTGCGCCCTCATCCGGGTGTAAATATTCAGTACAGCCGAATTACTACCGATTTTTAAAAAAAATCTATGAGTGAAATTTTATTAACATCTAATAGGCTGAAAGCCGTGGAATATGTTTCCAAAAATAATGGCGTAGACATTATGAGAATACACATTTGTCTGTGGCAAATTCTAGCTAGTATGAGATGAGTTCCCAATAAGGACGAAATCGGTCTACTTGATGAATTGCCTTTTCCAAAATATACAATTCTTATTCTATACTGGTAAATATATGTACTTAATGGGTCATGTATTTTTATCAAGATCGCAACCTTGATTATGTTAATTGTTATCACTATCCGCACAACCAATGTTCGTTTAAATATGTAATTACGCTTTTCTCCAACTTAAAAAAATTAGATTAATTTTGCAAATGAGGATCCTACTAATTAGAAAAAGTAGACAATACCGATTACAGTAAATTAATAATGTTGAAAATCCTTCATCGCGAAATTAATCCTATCTGAAATAGAAGCCCTGCTAACCAGATAATTACCTCCCGTGTGCCAACTAAATGGTACTAAATTATTTATTTATTTATTTTATATTATAATTTTTATACAATACTACTCTTTAACAAACAGCAGATTGTTTAATCCTGCGATGCATGTCGATTTAATCCTTCAAGGAAAAATATTAATATCAACCATATACAAATTTTAAGATCATAGATTGTAACACGCGGCTCCGCGTTACAACCCAACGATGTTCACGTTTGACAAATATAGCTCTATTTAAGATCACATAGGCTAATTCTGGTTTTACACAATATTCCTCGTAACTGTGATTTTAGCAACAAACTCTGTTAGTTTCAAGCAGTTTTAATTTAGATTTCTTGAACTGCAAATTTAATTGTAATTAATAGAGTCTTGTTTAATAAATACACACACCCGCGCGCAATACGCAGGTAACATGTAGCGGAAATATGCGACTTAACGCTCAAAGCCAGAATTTATATATTTTGTGTGATCTAACAATTCCTACATAACCACAAACAGTTCAATTAAGACTCTCTGGATTTATATTTTGTGTATTTCTCAATCATTTATCCGAAACCCTACACTTCAGTGGATTTATGTGATTTAACACTCAAAACCTAGCATAAAGTGGATTACTGTGACAACGCAAAACTTGGATTTATATTTTGTGCTTATTGTGACTACTTTTATACGATTTTTATCTTTGCTTTGCAACATTGTGTTCAATAAAACAGTTACTTTTCAACTGAGCTTTCTCACATCACCCTTCGGGAAAGGGCCAGGGATTAATCATGAACGCGGATCGTAATAACAGCTACCAGGTATTAGGTAGGAGGGCATAACCTCACTAAATAGACAACTAGCCCGCAGAACCTCTTACATTAACTACAAAACCTCCTACAAGATATCGACTCACATTAGAAAAAAACCGTGTATACAATGATTAAATTTAAATAAACTGTTGGCAGTTCCCAAAAATAGAACGTGAATTAATTAATCCTTTCACCGTTTACTATAATTTAAAGACAACCGACGTGCCAAGTTAAGTCGAAATTTGAAAATATATTTTTGAAACCAAAGCTTATAACTCATCTGTAGAGTATTCAGATGGTTTTGAATATTTTTCGTCGTTCATCATTGGGAAGGCCTTTAGATTTTTATAGTTGGTTCAAAATTGACAAGTTTCATTTTGGTGTCTAGTTCGGAATGAAATATTTTATAAATGTGAGAGTATGACATTTGCCGTAGGAAATTTGGAATATTGGAGCTGAGAATACTTAAGTTACTTTCAATATAAATTTTAAATAATTATATTAATTAAATGAGCAATGTTGATAGAAGTATATTCATATTGTATAACGCTTATGGAAACAGGTTTTAGACTACCGTTGATTAAAAGCACGTGCCACTAAATATATATTTGAACCAATTTGATAATTAACGGTGTGTGCGAATTATAATAAAAAAGGTAACATAAAACTTCTTAGTGGACAAGTCAAACCGGCTAGCAAATCATCGATTGAATCTTAGGCTTTCCGAGCGTTGAAAGGAACAATTTACTAAAATCAACTAAGTTAATCATTATACTTCCATGAGGCAAACAGTGAGGCAAAATTTACAAAATGCTAATTCAAATACAAATTGTAATGTCCAAAATTTCAGCTTGTGACTCCTTTGATTTTGGGGAAAAAGAACCATTTCACAATGCAAATAAAAAGAGGCAGAAATCTTTCGAATTTTAATATTTGTGAACAAAAATCACCATCAGTGAAGCAACTGACTCCTCCCTCCCTCCCCCAACAAGAGGTTTAAGGAGTTTTGATTCATACGCAATTATCATTATTTTGCAAAAAAATGATAAAACACTGATGGACTGTTCAGCAGGGAGTCTAAAAGTCGTTGCTTAAATATTCTTTTCTGAAAACCGATAATCTACAATCACTTATACCAAAATACAGCCATGAATTTTTTAGATATGTTGATAGTGTAGCAGTGGATAAGTTCGAGAAGGGGAACGCGCCAACGACTCTATATAAAGTTTAATTTAATGCTAAAGAACGCTAAATAATAGTAGCGGAAATCTCAAGACAGTGCTGTATATATAAGATGAACCTAAATAGATAATAATAAATAAATTATTATTTAAATTTGTTTAACAATGGAGAGCATTTTATGGATGCAACCGGAAATTTGTATTTGCGTGATAAATAAATGATACTTTCATTCAATAATTTGGTTTCTCATTCATCGGTAGAAGAGCTGGTAAGAATGGTAACGGAAAAATTAATATTGCAAGCAATGAAGTAGCGAATAATGAAGCTCATCAAGGTGAACAAAAATTACTGTGACCATTAAGAGCATTCGCATGCTTGACTCAATTTACCTGTTTGCTGTCGTACTATAATAATGATCATGGAAGGTCAAAACGCGTCAGTGCGTTGCGACTGGCGGTAGTTTTGTTATGTTGCTCAACGAATGAATAAATACAATGGGATTGGTGTTTACTTTAAGCTCGCAAACTTTATTTAAATAATTGTTACCACCACCCGCACAATCAATTATTGTTTAATTGAATGCAATAGATAGACCATTTATCTTCTTTAATGAATACATTAACGGCGTTTAAAGTCAGATTTGGTTCACTTACGACATAGAAATAATCTAATGTAAAGCGTTGTCTTCCGTTGGCATAATGATATACTGACAGTCAAATTTAAGAATGGACTACAGTCAGAATTTTCAAAACGTAAATTTGAAATTTTCTCTAATTAACACAATAATTATTAAAACAAGCAGAAAGTAAAAACAATAGAAGGATCAGTATTTTCGCACTAAACGAAGTACTTTACATGTTAATTCAATTTTAAAACCAGTGTATTGTTCGAAATATTGATTTGAGAATTCAAATCAGCAGTTACTACTAAGACGCCTATTATAAAACTAATATTCACTTTTACAAATACTAAAAATTTATGTAAAGGAAACGAATAAGGTTTCTACAATCAATTAATTTAGATTTATTTTATTTTTACAAACGCAACAGCTGAATAGTGCGCGATGCAGGTTATAACGACTGATCAGTAAAGGAAACTACCCAAACTAATTTGAGAATAAAAAACAGCCGATAAATGGAAAAAAATATGTCGTGTGAATCAACTACGCTGTCTACAAAAGTTACAATCCAATGCAAATGGATTTCCATGTATTATTCGAGGCGAAAAATGAAAATCAGCTGCGTATTATGGCATTTGTCAGTTTTGGAATTTTTTCCGCACAGTTAAACATAGAATATAAATTTTTCATGAATATAATATAAACTTTGGATTTTTTCATGTGTGCGTATTAGTGCTTATTTATGTGCGTTTTTCAATTTGTGGATGTTAAAGCATATGCAAATTTAATTCAACTTCGTCATCTTTGCTTTTCTAAAATTACTCTGAGATAACCCTTTCATTGAAAGAGAAAAAGTCTATTCGCAAAAGATCGTTTATGTCGGTTTTAGATCCGACATAAATAAAATAGGGATTTTTAATTATACTATATTGATCTATTTTTTAATATTAAATTTTATTATAGCTCCCGTTCCACAAGACAAACTTAGTTATAATAATGCCAAAGCAAGCGTAGTAAGAAGTGCATATATGACCTGAAGGATACGGTAGAGCCAGTATAAGCACACGGAGTAGTCTTATTGACGTAACCGTGATCCGCTCACGTGCTACTCATCAGTAGAAACCAAGATTTAGTTCTAAAAGAAAAAATCTGAAAGATAATTTATGGTACATCATGGCTGGTTTATTATTGATTTGACTAAATTTGCTTATCATATTCAAGCGCAAATATTTGATTTGCCTAACATTTATTCACATTTAAATTTGATAAGATGAAGACACGATAGTAAAGGCTTTCACAATATGGAAGTCTACATAGACTCAACTTTGTGCTGACGAGAGTTTATTTTAGTTTATATATCTAAATAAAATCAGCAGAAAAATTAATTTCATTAAAAAAACTATGAAAATTCTGTTGAAACGTGACGATAGGCGTACAGATATCAAGGATCAACCTGTCCGTTTTGATATATTTATCCAGCTAGGGGAATTTGATTAAAGACCAGAACATTTTAGCGTTTCGCGGAACGTAGAAGATTTTTCCTCAAGTTATGTATGTAATCCTATTAACGAGGATTACAATAGAATTTATATGTGTTTATATACATAGAAAAGGTTATTTCATGAGGCAATACATCCACTTCAACAGCAGTGAGCCAAAATTACACTTAATAAACCTAACTAACAACGAAGCTAAACAAATCAAGAAAATATGCCCCAAAAATTCGAGGAATAATTAGACTAGAAGAGGAAACATTTGGCCACTTAAAAACTGCCCGAGACGGTTTCTAAATGCCTACATCTAACCACGTCCTATTCGTATTACAAGAGAATCCAACAAATATGTTTACCTAAGTTTAACAATTAGAGACCACATACCAGCCGTAAAGACTGCCTAGTGGTGAACTCGAACTAATAAGTCAAATTTCCTAATGCAACGCTAGTATCATCATCAGCATGCAGAGAATCATGGGACTGGATGCCAAGGAACATTTGACAATTCCCACCAGGATCCTTCACGATCAGCAAATTAGCACACAAATGCGGTAGCAAACATATATGACAGCCAAAGAAGCGAATGTTCGGCATAATGCACGAACATTTATCACATTTATTAATTTGAAATGCCTGGCACCGTGGGGAAATTCATCTGGGTTCTAGCACACATTTGCATTTCGGCACACAATCAATCTAAAATATTCTTCAATTCACATTTAACAAAATCGGAAAACATTATTCTACTTATACATTACCATTTATATCAAAGAAGAAACAACCGGCATATAAATTAAAAGCTTTATCAACATCGTATCGTAAATAACCTATGGTTGACGGATGTTGATTACGCAGACGATGTTGTTCTCCTTGCTGACAGCTTTGGGAGCATGCAAGCCGTTTTGGATCAAGTGGCCCAGTTTTCATCAGCCGTTGGTCTGGAAATCAATGCCGACAAAACGAAAGCCTTCGCCATCGGTGTATCTTCATCTGATGAGCAGCTCACGGTGTACGACAGCCCAATCGAAACAGTCGACGATTTTACGTACCTTGGCTCAAAAATACTTCCAACTGGTCAAGCAAAGAATGAAGTCCGAACACGCATCGACCGTGCCAGACTTGCTTTCTTACAATTGAAGAACTCACTTTGGAGAAGAAGTGAAATCAGCCTCAAAACGAAAATCCGAGTCTACCAGGTTACTGTTCGCCCTGTGCTGAGGACTCCAAAAAGCTTGAAGTATTCGAACATTGGTGCCTTAGGTACATCACAAAGACAAAATGGATGGACCGGGTGTCGAACGCATCTGTTCGTCACCAATGCGGGGACATCATGCAACTATCCGTCTGGATCCAACATCGTCGACTTCAATGGTTCGGGCACGTACTACGCAAACCCGAAGACGAACTGGTACGGCAGGTGATGAACCCAGGTCAATGTGCAAACTGGCGCCGCCGCCGTGGTGGGCAACTGAAGACATGGCTTGCAACAATCAAATCGGACATGGAACTCCTAGGTTTACGCAATGTTTATGGTCCGCGTCACTGGGAGCGTCATTGGCACTCTTTATGTGCCGAAATGGCTGCCAACCGCCCGGCATGGAAAGACTTAATCCGGGATATCAATGGAGCCGGCTTATCCTCTAAAAGGAGTCAGCCGCAGTAAAGTAAAGTAAAGTAAAGTACTCGGTTCGTCACGAGTCATGCAAAACGAGCAATAATATTCGCATATTCAGGATAACTCGACCACACATTGGACCAGAATCAACAGGAGTTTAGCTTGACGCGCAACAAATAGAAGTGAGAAACATCTGCGCAATCAGTATTATGTCATAAAATGATGGGCGAGAAATATTGCAATGGCAAACCTTTTGATTTTAACAGGATTAGAAACAAACTCATAAACAATGCACACGACAGTAAATATTCGCAATTGCCAACAAATATATTAAAATCAAAGTTAGAATTACATATATATTCAATGCGCTTTGATCCTCGATAGTCAGTTTGCCGTCGTACACTGATGATGATCATGGAAGGTCGAAATGCGTCAGTGCGTTGCGCCTGGAGGTAGTTTTGTTATGTTGTTCGACGATTGGTTAAATACAATGGGATTGGTGTTTACTTCGAGCTCGCAAACTTGATTTAAATAATTATTACCACCATCCGCGCAATCAATTATTGTTAAATTAACTGAGATAAAAATCAATAAAATCTTATGTAACCAATTGCAAAACAAAATAAGTTTGGTACATCTGTTTTCTGTCGAGTTTTGATAATGACCCTGGGAAGTCGAATCTCATCAATACGTGTGACTGACTGTAGTCTTACTATATTCCGCGACTGGTTAGTTAGAATGAGTTTGGCTTTAATCTTAACTTTCATAATCTTTTGTACAAGTATTCTTTGCTAAATGGTGTAACTCTGATACATTTTTGAATTACGAAACGACCGGCCTTTTAGTCATCTAGAACAGCTTCCAGCAAACATACGTTGCAACTGCGTACCTGAAAACATATTAAGGCTGTTTAAGTGGTATTTTTTGGAAGCAAATATTAATTACCGATACCTCACTTAGGTAACGGCGGAGTGTGATTTATATGATTTGTTCTGTAATGGAAGGATTCTTGGATATTTCTGGAGTATGATATAATGAAAATATTTAGAAAGCACACCATATGACTATATCTGAGTTCTGTTAATGTCCAATTGGCTGCAGTGAAACATTAGTCACTCGACTTTTGTGTGGCTGGAAATGATGATACCTTAATATAAGCACCTGACCCATTCTACAAAACATATACTATTTTGTCTACATATCATAATTCACGTATTTGTTTTATTGGAATGCGCGCTTTAATAACATACATAGTACTCTTTCCATCTGCAAAATTAAAAAGAAATTTTATCAGATACAAGAAACATTTTTATCTCATTTTTGACCCAAGTGTCTACAAATGAAAAACATATATATATATATATATATATATATATATATATATATATATATATATATATATATATATTCTTGAAAAATGGAAAAGAATTGTGGATATTATATGTTCAAACGGCAAGAAATTTTTATAATAACGGTGCAAATCGTGTTGGTGTATGGTAAATATATATATATATATATATATATATATATATATATATATATATATATATATAATTTACCATCGCCATCTTTCTTTGCTTTTACTCAGAAGAACGGTAGATAATCGATTTTCTCATGCTCTAATATGAAATAGTTACTTTTATGCGCATTGTTGAAAATTTAAAGCAGTGTTTGATTAAGAAAAAAGATATATCAGCTAAATAATGTATAAATTGGGCATATTTATTGTTGTCCTACTTCAGTGTTTTATTTACTAGATGGCATAGGAAAATCTGCGCTAACACCGGAGATAGGGACATTACATTGCCCAGCAATCAAGCATTTTATGAATACTTCCAATAAAAAGAAACTGTACATCCTTCGAGTACAGCGAAATAATATTTTGTTTAGTTTGACTTTAAAATGGGGAGAGTAGCATGTTTTGATCTACTGCCTCAATTATAATATCAATTGTTTCTTCAATTGAAATATTTATAAGAATATTCATCACGTCGAAAAAGTGCATAACCTTAATCTTAATGTTCAAATCAGGAGTTATGTTAAGAAACTCAACGGAACCGACAACCGAAGAATTACCAACTACTCTACGCAAAGATTCCAGTATTCAGACTAAATATTCGGACATTAAGCCTGAAATTCAGGTAGGGTTGGCAAATGATTGGACATTCCCTAATTTCATACTTTTTCCCAGTTTAAATTTTCTGTATGTTTTATATATATATATATATATATATATATATATATATATATATATATATTATATTGTAAACACTTGAGTAGAAAATTACAAATTAAAGAGCATGTGTCGGATAAATTTCTACTTATTTTTGCACATGGAAAGAAAACTAAGAATATATATAAATATATATATAGTCAGTAAAAACTAAACTTTGCATCGGGTAGCAATGGCAGTTCATCTAGTATACCGGTTTTCTCTTTATTGGCAACTTTTCAAGAACTGTCCAGATTGTTTTTGCGGACGAGACTTGAACCGCGGTACATTTTATTAGGAATCTGAGTCATCATCCGTTGCAGCAGCGTCATTTATCTTCATTTAAATATAACTTCTCCAGGTGACATAATATCTGTTCTACAGTGACAAATTGTGGGTGGCTAGTTGAACTTTGGGTCAGAAGCGGTGCCAAATAAGCAAAACCTGAACGAAAGCCTAAACAAAAACTTAAGTTAGTATATAGCTGAAAATTACACATAATAGACGGTAAGGGTAGCGCATTGGATTTTGATTAGGAATCAAAATCAAATTTACACAGATTCCAGCTACATGATGCAATGATTAACTGGTATTGATATATATATATATATATATATATATATATATATATATATATATATATATATATATAATTAGGAAGAAAAACCATTAATAACAAAGTGGATGATGGCCATTTTTTTGAGATTACTAAACTTCGCTCTACAATTTGTCCTTTTTTTTATTCTGGGTTTTCATTTGATTATATGGGTGGCAACAAATCTGACTCGGTTTTACTTTTATTTCTTGTTTCGGCTGCATGTTAAGTGGGTATTTGTTTACAAATCAGCCAAAACAAGAAATAGAAGTAAAATCGAGTCACATTTGTTGCCACCCACATAATCAAATAAAAACCCAGAATGTATATAAATTAAAGATTTTAGAGCGAAGTTTATTTATCTCGAAATAAATGGCCATTGTCCACTTTGTTATTAATATGATTTTTCTTCCTAATTATAAATATACTGTTTAATATTCGAAGGCAATGTAGATAATATATATATATATATATATATATATATATATATATATATATATATGTATATATATATATATATATATATATATATATATATATATATATATAGGCTATAAATTAAAAATCGAATGTAATTTGTTAATTTGACAGCCTGTGCATTTAATGGCAACCTTATTTTTCATCAGATAAAATGTCAAAATATGAACATCGAACAATATCTGACACTAAAATCCAACTACAAATTCGTTAATTGTGATTACTTGTGATTAAAGTATATGCGTGGTGAATACCAGTGAACCTCCTACACTAAAGATACACGTTGTGTACAAGTTTTACTGATATGCTAATTTTTAATTCAAGATATATTAAAAACATAACAATTAAGAATTTAGATTTCACAGAGCAGTGTGGGTTTATGCACAACAGACGAATATTGGAAAAGTTTGCAGTTATGATACATCAAATAAGATAGTATAGGTAGTCAATTCATAGGTTACTTTTTGGGTATTGCGCACCTAGCAACAAAATAGTTCAAGCAGAAACGGAGTGAGTTGCAACAGTCAGTAAAAAGAAAAATTATAATCTAAATTTAGAACAGCATGATCGAAAAATTTAGGCTAATTCAAAAGGATGTTCCTACACTAAGTAAAGGATAACATCTAAGCGAATACATTTAATCAAGGTTGCGATCTTGATATAAACACCTGACCCATTACGTACATACATTTGCCTGTATAAACAAAGCATTGTATAGTGTTAAAAAGGCAATTCATGCAGTAGACCGGGTTCGTCATTATTGGGAACTTATCACGTACTCTTCAGAATTTCCGCGGACAGGGCTCGAACCTGGGCACGTCTGTTTCGGAATCTGGTGCTTTAAGCACAGAGCCAACATTTTTATTGTCATGGTTGCGAGGAGCCAACGTGTATGCATTTGTGTCTCAGGCATTATTTGTCTGGTATCAATCGAATTCGTGTCAGAACAAGGCGAAATGCTAATACGAGCATGAAATAAACGTGTTAGCCACACTAAAGGAGATTTTCTGCACTAAGTAACCGAAAATATCTGAGTTTGCATCATGAAATGTCGTGGTCGCGGGAAAGGCTAGGAGAGCATACTGATCTCAGAAATAGAATACATTTGTAATTTAATTACCATGTACGTCTAGCGCATCCTGCATTGTTTATTTTTCGCTCTTCACTTGAACAAATATCTAGTGGGGTTGATGGTGCCTATTATTCTCTCGATTAGATGAGTCATCTGTAATCGGCAATACTTGACCAATGAGGTAACTGAGAATTTGTTTGATAAATTTGGCATACCCTCCCGATCGTGAACAAAACAACCTGTTAATCAAGTTTGAGTTGTTTTGTCGTGTTTTACATTATAAATTTACGATCTAATTTAAATCAATTGAAAAAATTGACAGAGTTAAGTATCCAATCCGATTAGGCGAAATCGACACGACATCGAGTGAAATGGTTTCAGGTCCGATTCAAACTACAGAATTAACCAATCAAGACAGACACTAATTGACCGAAATTGTATTGAAAGAACTGGATGTTCAACACTCTAAAGCATAATTAGCCGGTAAACGCAATTTAAAAAATTTGCACACAAAAGCAGAAGCGTTGCAGTGTTCTCTATTTTCAGATTAATAAGTCGTGGAAACTTGAATATGAATTGAATTGTGTACACGTGTTAGTGCGTGCGTGCGTGCTTATGTGTGCGCGTTTAACCCATCTCATTTTCTTTTGTACTATGTATGCATTTAATTAAACCCAATCTTCTAAGCTATTTTCTTAAATATATATATATATATATATATATATATATATATATATATATATATATATATATATATATATATATAACCAGATATTTAAATCAAGTTGACTTTTATAGAAATGAAAATTGCCTTTACCTAATTGTCGTTACAAATTAAAAATTTCGGAAATGCCACTTAATAATCCCAATTGAAGTCACATTTTTTTAAATAAGGCTAATTTATTTTTCCAATTAAAATCTTTGTTAAACGTGCATAGGTTGCGGGGGCGATGATAACAATTACTTTTTATAAATGTTGCGATCTCGATATAATCACTTGATCCATTATGTACACATATTTTTCAGTATAAACTAAGTATTTTATTGTGTGGAAAAGGCAATTTATCTAGTAGACCGGTTTCGCCCTCGTTGGGAAATTATCACATCCTCTCCAGATTCCGAAGCAGACGTGACCAGGTTTGAGCTTTGTCCTCGGCAAACTTTTGACAGTACGGGATGAGTTCCTATGAAGGACGAAACCGGTCTACACTACACAATACCTAATTAATATTTACAAATATATGTACGTAATGGGTCAGGTTATTATATCGAAAATTTATTTGACTAAAATTTTCGTAATTATTGCCAATTGTATTTTGAATTGTATAAATACGCCTAGTTCAAGAATCAGGGCATAAACGGTAGCAAATACCAGTGCAACCTCAAAGACTCGGGCATTACGAGCGTAAGAAATCAGGTTGGGTAAAGTTTGATGCAAGGATTTCTTGTAGTTCTCTAAATATTTGCTCAACTAAACGAACATCAATTACATAATTAAGCAATACATAATTGCGCAATGGCGACATGCGTGTCGGTTATTCACGTGCACTTGGCTCCGTTGTGCAATGATATTCAATTAGATTTGAAATTGTGAAAAATAAAGTCATGTGATCGAACTTTTTAATGATTTAATATAAGTACAATATACAACTTTATTTAACAAATTATTACAATTTTACTATTTCTTTTATTAATATTATTATTTATTATTTTTATTATCATTATTAATATTATCTTTAATACTGTTAATACTAGTATTAATATTAGTAATATTATTATTTTATGATTGTCATTATTATTACCATTATCTTTAGTGTTAATAAAAATATTTCACATATTATATTAGGAAATGTGACGAAATGCATGTAAGGCATTTATTTTTCGAATATTTAATATATTTATAACAATGTGTTTTGATAACTTCTTGAATCTGCATATTGTGCGCGAATATTTTATGGCGAAGTACTTTATAAGGACTGTTATCTCGTTGAAATAAAATTATTTCCGACGTGTGCAATTAATCTAGGAAATCAGTTGATATTTTGGAGCAAGGTATTATTGTAAAGTATTAAGTTTTTTTTAATTCGTACCTGGGAATAAATGTTTTAGGTGTGTTACAATATTTTTGTTATTATTTAAAAAATATTATTAGTATTCATATTGTAATTATTATTACTATTATTATTATTATTATTATTATTATTATTATTATTATAATATTAATTGTATCATTATTATTATTTGTATTAATATTATTATTATTATTATTATTATTATTATTATTAAAATTTTTTTTATTTTTATTATTATTATTATTATTATTATTATTATTATTATTTTTTTATTATTGCAGAAGTTTTTGATCTCGTTTTTTTTATTTTTTATGTTGTTGTTTTTAACTTCGTTGATTGTATACTTCTTTATGCCGATTTGGTTGTTCTGATACGATGTTTAGTATGAAAACAAAAAGATTATTCCTGCGAATATTTTAATTTGTCAGATTGCCAAATAATTTCTCATTTTTAATTATTTTAATGCGATGAAATAATAGAAGTGCAGATACTTCTTTAATTTTTCAGTTCGAATTTCGTCACACACACACACACACACACACAAAAACGCATCCGCACAAGCACACTTTCGCGTAGGTCTTTGCGTTAAATATGGAAATAAAAAGAATACCTTAATTTTAAGTGAAATTTTATTGTATCAATACCAAGAATACTTAATAAAACTCGCGATTTGAGCAAGCGTTATATTTGTAGCGTTTCTGAGAGCATATTTTATACAAATCTGTCATGTGACGACCAGATGAGACGATTTTTAAAACATTTTACAATTTGTAAAGGCAGGTCATGTGAAATCAGTTTTATTGATTTAGTTATGATGAGGTGGGCATTAAACAGTTTTAGAGTTTTATATTGTGCTATTAAATAAGCTAATTCTTTGCTCACCAATTGATAGAGAAGTTTCGGATCTCATTAATTCGGTCGATTGCATTTCAGCAACTTTAATAGAGGAAAAAGTTGATAAATAAATAAATAAATAAATAAACGGTATAAAAAAATTATTTATTGTCCCTTTTTTATCATTTTTGGATAGTTCTCAAAATATTAAAGCACAATAAAATTACTCAGTGATCCAATTAAGCCAAAATTTCAAATGAATAAAAGTTGTCCTTTTAATTGATATATTAATGGCGAAATCTGTTTTGAGCGAATCTAATAGATTCTGCTCTTATTGTTTCAATGGTGTACAAAATAACAATTACAAGAGCCTTTGGTGCACTCACCTCATGATGAAATGACCTTTACGCAAAATGTATTACTTACATTTTAAACAACAATGGCAACTTGCCATTCATTATTTTAATCAAGTTGGCGCAGTATAAATAAACACTAATCCCACATTAATGCACTTAATAGCTCAACACGTTTACAGGCGTTTCGGCTTTCCCCAAATCTCTATTCAAATCAAGTTTGCTAACTGAAGTAAACACCAAGCCCATTGTATTTACTTCAAGCTCGCAAAATTGATTCAAATAATTGTCACCACCACAGGTTTAATTCCTCAAATATTGTCAGATATTGTAGAACATCTGTCGAAAGTAGATCAATTGACAATACATGTATGTTTTATAGATTTGCACATATAGAACATAATTACTAATTAGACCAACATGTGACTTCGCTGTGGTTTGTCTCACACACGCTGTAGTTGACTGTTATGTAGCTTGTTATTTATCAAGGCTATCGAGATAATCTTTTTAAATTTAACTATTTAAGCTATGGATCAGAATACTGTAGTTTTGGTGTTTGCTTCGACCTGAAAATTATGCCATACATTTTTATCACCATCCGAAAATATTTAAATGTTTTTGGCAAGGTCTAAAATATGTTAATGACTACACGTGAGCAAATATTGTGCATTCGACGAACAAATGAAGCCAAATATTTTTCAGGCAGTGTGAGAGGTAGTCTATATTTTTTACTTTTTATAGCATAAATTTATACAGTAAACTGCTCAAAATAATGAAAAATGCAAAACTTGATCTATTAAAATTACCTGATCTGTGTTTTAACTAACGCAGCCTGAATTCCAGCTATTGGCGGTTGCGTTCTTCAGTTCGTCCATCATCACAAGATTTTAAAACCAAATTATTGAAGCAAGTTTGTATTTAAAAACATGTGATGATGGATAAACTAAAAAAAGGTAGCCGCCAAAGTCCGCCGAAATTTGTTCAAGAAGTAAAACAATTGTAATTCAGCTTTCGTTAGTCAAAAAGCAGATCAGGTAACAATACATTGCTGTTTGACTTTCGCTAATCACATTTTCTTTGTTTTTTGATGTCTAGCTTTGAATGATACTGTGCATAATTACGATTTGAGCGACCATCTTCATGGAAAATTGTAAATGTGTTTATTTTAAACATGAAATCTGGTCGGAAATAATTGATTTAGCTAACTGTGCTACATTGATTGCTTAATTATAAAAGGCTTTTTTCATAAGCAACTTGATTGACTACCAAGGAATTGTGTTCACCAGTGAATATCTATTGTAGACAAGAGTGAATTTAGATTACGGAAATGAGTAGAGACTGAATTAATCTGGATCTCATTGATAAGGATCAAATTTACGTCTCTACACACTATTTTATTAATAAATAGTGTGCTGTCATCACATATAAGCGTGAAAAACCTCTAAACTAGCCTCAGCAGAACAGCTAAATCTAGCACATATTTTCATTATTAATGTGCGCTTATCGCAAAGAAATACATTTTGACTATTAATTAAATATTAAATAAATGAATACAATATTAGATTCAATTTAAAAGTAAAAAATATCAGTATATGCACTTCTACGACTAACGCGTGATTTAGTATAATTGTTCAATATGCATTCAATTTTATTTAACAAATGATAATTGGTTCAACATAATGTGTAATCGAAGGACTATGTAAAATATAATGCATTGACGTTGGGTTATATAATTTTTAAATAAAGTTTTGCAAATCATCTTCGAATTTTTATTTCTCTATATAAACGACTGTTTTGCAGAGACATTGGTCGAAACAGTTGAACTCCACATCCAGGTCGAAATACGGAAACTGCACAATAGCACACAGACTAAACAGACGAATCTGTCAACGACAGATAGAGTCAAAACGGGTGATGTTCAATCAAATTCGTTGACCTACACTCGAGGAACGGTTACTTAATTGAAATATGGATGAAACTTGCCTCAATATGGAAGCCTATCTAAACAAATCTCAGGTACCAGACTAATTAGAACTAGATAAAACACATATCACAACGTGAATAATAAAAGGGCAATATTTGCTTAAATCTGCTATAGTGCTAATCTTCCTCTGTATGTGTGTTTAGAGGTCTGAGGATGGTTTGACAAAAATCAAACCGAAACCTTGCCAGTCAACGAAGATTATATCGTACCTCATCACCAGTTGTTAGTATGAACGATGTTGAAGACTTCGGAAGAAAGGAACGAATCCACACCCAACCAAAATCTAAGCGTACTTGGAAATCGGGATCAATTGGATCTTTACGAAACTGATAGTGTAAAGCAACAACTCGCGAACGCAATTTGCGAAGAGACAACAATAATAAAATGCAATACGATATCAGCAATACGGCTGCCTTGCGAATATCGCTATATTAATGCAGATGTCGACTGCATCCCAAGGTGATGTCCGCCGAATAAAAAAGAACTTATTAATTAGATGACAGTAATAGAAATCGGCAACTAGATCGCCAATGAGCACGTGCACCTCATCCAGTCTGACACATCGGTTCGGCATTACAGAACTTCATTCTTGCTACCTTTAAATTTTTTCCATGTTATACTCAGTCACCGTTTCGTCTTGCTTTAATCTGACGCAGGCAGCGAAATTACTGTGCAATTGAAATAGTACCATCCTACGTAGACATGTAAAGCGCCACATCTGCTTTGCATTACATTATACGTTATTCTTTATTTATTTCATGGTATGGAATTCAGAAGCCCCGAAGATCTTCGATCAGAAGTAGGTAATTATGGACGTTATTTATCTCAATTGAGGTAAATATTGATGAAACCGGTGCGTTTTAATACATCTTTGTTATATGAACTATTAAAATATTTGTCTATGTGGTTAAAATGTTTGTTCATAGTGGTGACAGCAGAAAATACATTGCGAAATGCACTTTTAATCATTTAAAATATTAAGATTATTTTAAAAACGTACATTTTGATGTCGGGTGTCATATAAGTGCACTTTTCTTCTTCAAGATTCATTCTATGTTACATTTGAGACAATGCAAAATCTAGCATAGATATAGATAGCCTAGGGTCCGCAGTAAGTTAAGAGGTAAAGCAAAAACATTTGAAACTATGTGTTCATTTTGTGCTCCTATATAATACTTAAACCAAAGAAATGAAAGGCTCTGTGTGCTCTGCTAAGACACTTTAGAAGCCTTAGACTTGTCTCAATTTGATTTAGATCATTGTCCACTAAGAACCAGGAAAATTTAATCGGCGCAAAATTCCCAATCAGCCACGTTCACACCGATCGCTTTTTGATTTTCTAAGTTTGTTTCATCTTGTTATGGATCACCAATCCCGTTGGACTGGGTGCACTCTCATATGCTGAGGTTAATACTTAATCTTACAAAACGAAATATCATAAATGAGAAATTTTCACACAGGTATATTTCGTTGGCAAAAATTAGCACCTTCCACAATTAATAGGCTTAACTTTGTTGTAAGGCATTAATCCACGATTTTATCCAGAAATGTTATCATGAATGCTGAAAATAGCAGGTAGTGGATTAATTTATTACCCTGCTTGGCAAATATTTACATTACGAATCCACGATTATCTTCCATGAGTTGTCGATTAGAACTCAAATTTCAGCAAAGATACAATAGATCCGCATTTCCAAGTACGCTCTGCGTTCAACTGGATGCTGATTCGTCCCATCACTCCGAAGGTTTCCACGCCATTCTTACTAAACCCTGGAAATAAAGTTCGATCGAATCTTTTCCAGTGGTAAGTAAAAATAGTGCGCAAGCCTTCGTAGTGATGGGACGAATCAGAACCCCAAATGAACGCAGAACGTACTTGGAAATGAGGATCTATTGTATCTCTGCAGAACTGTGAGTGCTAATTGACAACTCATGGAAGAAAACCGTGGACACGTTAAAGATGATTTCTAAACTGCGTAACTAAGTGCAACAATTTTCAGTTCAATCACGATCCGCTCAATTCAAAGATTCAAGACCGCATTAATTCATCAGCGAATCTACGAAATATTATATTAAGGTTGTAGAAATAACGCATTTGAATCAGCACCCAATTTAATGGCAGAGCGCACTTGGAAATGAGGATCAATTGTATCTCTGCGGAACTGTGAGTGAAATCGACAACTCATGGAAGAAAATCGCGGACATGTCAAAGATGATTACCAAACTGCGTAACTAAGTCCAACGATTTTCAGTTCCATCACGATCAGCTCAATTCAAAGATTCAAGACCGCTTTAATTCATCAGCGAATCTACGAAATTCTAATATAATGGTTTTATAAATAACGCATTTGAAACCAAGAAATATCTACGCCCTGTTTTTTATAAAAAAACAAAGTCTATTATGTAAACATTTGCAGGAAATTTCTGCCGAAGTTTGAAGAAACTGCCTGTAGATAAGTATTTGGATGCAGATAGTTTACTAAACATATTGTGGTGTACATTAAAAATCCAAGATGAATCAAGAATAGTATTCGTGCCATCATTTTCTTGCTGAAATTTGACAATGGCTTCATTATAGACCATAGGTGTATTTATAAAATTAAACAATCATTGATTGTGCAGGCGGTGACGACAGTTAATTATATCAAGTTTGCAAGCTTAAAATAAGCACCAAACTCTTGGTATTCAACCAGTCGAACAACATAGCAAAACTACCATCAGTCACACATTCTGACGCGTTTTGACTTTTCATGATCATCATCAGAGCTTGATGGCAAACTGACTAGCGAGGATCAAACCACAATGTACATAAATGGAAAGCAATAATAGATATGCAGCTCTCACTTCTAATTGTCCGCATACATTGTACTTGACAGGAAATATCGGCTGCAAAATTTCTACACAGTCACGAACATCAACTTTCTTCAACTTTCGCATCATGCGTATATTTTATACAATTAAACAATCGTTGATTACGCGGATATTGATAACAATTCTTTAAATCAAGTTTGCATGCTTGAGACAAACACGAATCCCGTTGTAGTTAGCCAGTCGTCCAACATAGCAAAACCAGCGTCAGTTCGGTATATGAAAGATAAATCTTCTAAAAGTTGAGGACAATTTAAGTTTTCCGGAGTGAAAGATATCATGCACGACCGCAAAGTAAAACGCTTCATATTTTTAGGTATTTTGCAAAATTTTTCGAAAATGAATGTAATGGCTAAGACGTTGGAATGTCGATTCCGTAAATGTCTAACGTTTAAAGAAAGGCAACTTCGTTCTGTAGAACAGCTTTTGTAAAACACAGAGCTGATATGATTGCATTACATAGAGTTAGCACGTATATAACAGACGGTAATATAACTGGAATGAGCACAAATCATGTTGCATATGCAAAATGCAAGAAGATTTTTTAATCCAAACTGATAGGTGATACATGGCACGCATTGTTCAGTTGTCGAACAATTAAAATTAAGGCAATTTCTTTGGAGGCAAGGTAAAATTTAAAGTAATCACATCATCTTCCATTTTCAGAAGTGTAAAGATTTAAAAAGTAAATTGGCGGCGAAAAGCATTGTTAAATAGGCTAAGCATAAGGCGTATAAATGAACCTAAATGTTAACTTCAAGCATGCAATTTAAAAATTCCAAAAAAATGATTTTTTTTGTTCTATCTGTTTAAAAGTTAGTAAAATCATGCTGAATTTATGATAGTTTTGCAAATTACCTAAATTCTACTCGGAAAGACTAGATATTAATATATTTTGTTGCGTTACAATCTTTTCAATTGAACGTAAATTTTCTACTCTATTCAATTCCATTCGAATTGCATCGGTGCTCGTACAATAAAATCTACTAATTCCCGCGATTTTCTGCAACATTGCCGCTTTTAATATCATTGGTTGTAATATCAATAGTCTAAGCATCTATTACGGCCCCCTTTCCAAGTTTGTCTACATTTCGTTACCACGTCATGAAAATAATTCTAATGTAATCGACTCGTTTCTATAAAATTGTAACTAATTGTAAGTCTATTTATTTTTGTCCAAAAAATTTAAAACATGGAGTGTTTATTTTGCTACCATGACGTAATTTACCACCTCAGCTTGTTATAGCAGTAGGTGAAGTTTCAAATTTGGCCCCTTTAATCGAAATATTTCATATCCCACTTAAATAGTCCATAAACTGCACCAATTTATTTTAAATTTTCATTCTTGTATTTAAGCACTTCCATTTGTTTTCTCTTGATCAATGTAAGTCTAGTACAAACAGCTAAAATCTTGTCTTTACAAAGGCATTTAACAGTACACATTCAAAATATTTACGCATTGAGAACCAATTCCGACCACTAGAATTAAGACTGTACACGATCCGTAACCAAAGCCCAAAACCTACTCAGCTTTAATAGGATCTTTCTTGTTTTTGTTCATTTAACTCTATCCGTGTCATTTATTAGGCAAAGAGATCCTGTACTGACAGAAATAATTTTGTAGCCATGATGACTCTCAGAACAAAAATTTGTAAAATAAATATGTGAGAGAAAATGGCTATCCAACATCCATAAGGTACCAACGACGTTCGTCGCGCGACACGGAATGTATAATTTACCTCACCATTGTTGTGCGAAACTTTGTTTGTACCTACTTTTTCCCTAACCCCAACTACCACCACCAACAAAACCACAACCAGCACCACAAAAACCGTCTTAATTTGACTCAAATACTATATTGTATGGTTAAATCAAACCTATTCTGGCCCTTAGCCATCTATTAGAATCGGTTAAAACTAGTCAAGTGTTAGAGATCAAGAAGATAAATTACTCCACATTTTTTTATTATCAAATTATTGAGGTGCACCAACTGACCAAATACGTGAAAGTATTCTTTAAATCAAGTTTGCGAGCTTAAAGCAAACACCAATCCCATTGTATTTAACCAGTCTTCGAACAACATAACAAAACTACCGCCAGTCGCAACGCACTGACGCGTTTCGATCTTCCATGATCATCATCAGAGTACGACGGCAAACTGACTATCGAGGATCAAACCGCACTGGATATATATGGAAATCAAACTTATATATGCTGCTATCACCTCTAGCAGACTCGAATACATTGTACTTGACTGGAAATGTCGGCTGTACAATTTCTATGCCGTCACGAACATTAACTGCAGTCAAGTTCAATGTATGCGAGACTGCTAAAGGTGAGAACCGCATATCTAAATTTGATTTCCACATATATCTAATGCGGTTTGATTTTCGATAGTCAGTTTGCCGTCTTACTCTTTTGATGATCATGGAAGGTAGAAACGCGTCAGTGCGTTGCGGCTGGTGGTAGTTTTGTTATGTTGTTCGACGGCTGGTTAAATACAATGGAATTGGTGTTTACTTTAAGCTCGCAAACTTGATTAAAAGAATTGTTGCCACCACCCGCGCAATCAATTATTGTTAAATTTTATTGCTTTTACATGTATATGTGGCGAAAGCTACAAAAAGTTAATGTTCGTGTCTGCATAGCAATTGTGTAGCCGACATTTCCAGTCAAGTTCAATGTATGCGAGACTGCTAGAGGTGAGAGCCGCATATCTAAATTTGATTTCCATATATATTCAATGCAGTTTGATCCTCGATAGTCAGTTTGCCGTCGTACTCTGATGATGATCATGGAAGGTCGAAACGCGTCAGTGCGTTGCGGCTGGCGGTAGTTTTGTTATGTTGTTCGACGACTGGTTAAATACAATGGGATTGGTGTTTACTTCAAGCTCGCAAACTTGATTTAAGGAATTGTTGCCACCATCCGCGCAATCAATTATTGTAAAACGGGAAAGTACTGCTTATTATTTAACCACTGCGAAACATGTGTCTCGCGTTTCCACATACTTTTCTATTTTTTTAAAATATTCCCCGTTTGTTTCCATTTGGATACATTTAAATCTATTAATGTTTGTCATACAGTTTCCCTAATTTTATTCTGTCTTACACGCGTATTGGTTATATCATGGTGGTATAATTATGTTACATATAAACGTCTACGCATTTTTAAGCCACATATATGCATTTCAAGAACTAATATGCTTTTAATAATTGATCAATCTTTGATTATGCGGATGGTAATATCTTTTATCTGGATCAAGTTTTAAAAAATTAATATAAACACTAATCTCACTTAATTTAATCAGTTGAACAGTACATCAAATATACGACGTTTGCACAAAGTGACGCGTTGGCCTTATTCATGAACACTATCAGAGAAGAACAGCAAAGAGACAAACTAAAATGCTTATCTAACGCACCGAAAATCAGAAATGCGGTTTCCAATCGTAGTTGCCGCGCACAAATAAATAAATTCGACTGCCTGCTGCTTCATTTAAATGGAGTAATGAACATGAAATTCTTACATCGTACGCAACATTTGTGGATTTTATTCTTCTAAGCAAACATTTTTGATGCAGGTATGGAATATTAGTATTCAGATCAAGTTTAAGAGGATTTAGATATTCAGCTAGAACAACATCATTGCTAAGGGGTTAGAAAACCAAAATAGGTTTATTATGTAAGCAAATGGTGAAACGCTGCTGTTATCCCTAATGGATCCACATACGTCATGCTTTAAATGAATGTCCGCTGCACAATTTCCACGAAATCAAGGTTACTGCTTCAAGCATTCGCCGCACTTATATATGGCGTTAAATCAAGACATCCTTAATTGCGTATGTGGTGATTATCAAGATACCGGATTTGAGATCAAATCATCCCACTTAATAAGATCAAGACAGCGTAGCAGAACCACCATATGTTGCACGGACTGACACGTTTCAAATATTTATGCTCATCAACATAGTACAAAAGCATATGGAAAAACGACAATCAACCCGCAATATATACCTTAGTTGCTGGAATATCAAAATGACGGTTTCCACCCTAATGGTTTTACCTACATTTTATTGATTCTAATATCGACTAAACTAATTATATTATGTCATTAACACATCAGAAATTGTAACTGATGATGGTATAGCATGATAAACAATCATTGATTGGTCATTCGATGATAACAATTGTTTAAATGAAGTTAGCGAGAGTGAAGGAAACACTACTGTGGTGTGATCCAAGCATCTCACTTTACCGTCGTGCTTTGCTAACGATCATGGAATTTCGAAACGTTTCAGTAAGTATGACACGTTGAATAAAATAAGTTTGCTGTCTATATCAAGCTCGAAAGCTTTATGTAAATATATTGTCTATTAGGTTCGACGGTTTAAATGAAATGGACTTTGTGTGTACCGTATGTCCACAAACGTAATTTAAACAATCGCTATTACCAATCCCCACCTATCAACACCACGCGCAATTATTGATTTTCTATTTGAATATTTTATATAAGTGCGACAAAATCTGCAATAATGTTGGGTTTGCGGCCGTATAGAAGTAATGCATCCGTCGTTCCACTCGAGTAATTTTGCGCGGGACTTCCATGCCTGACTGCCGCATTTCTAATTTTCATCACCTAGAATAGAAAATGTGGTTGGAACGCAGTTGTAATTTGCCGATTTAATGGTCAGTGACAGTGGCTTTGTCTTTTTTCGCAACAGGTTTTATTAAATGTAATTAGTTTTATATAAATTTCGTATACTTGTTATAAATAATATTTACACTTTAGTAGTTTATGCAAATCAGAATTAAAAAGATGTATTTTTGATTTCGGCGAACATACATATAACAAATAGGTATGAAGTAATTTATTAGGTATTGCGCACCTAATAAAAACTACTTAAAATCGGATCAGAAGTGCATGTAAAATTCGGCATAAAAAGGAGTTATATTCTAATATTCGCATGCGTTACTTGCTTACTAGAGATTCAGCAGCATGAGTCTGACCTACGTCACCAATCGGCTATATGTTCGGCCATTTAACGTTGGATTCTTGGACGATGCAATCTTCTATAAATACGTCTACGTAAGTAGTGGTAGAGACAAGTTCACATAAAGTCATTAGCTGAGCGACTTCAAAGCCGTCTAACTGTGCGTAATATATGCCGAGCCTGTAAATAGTAACACCGATATGACCTTTGGAGTTAGGCTTAATTGCATCAGAATTGAGATTAACAACGAGTCTGATCAGATTCTAAACATCTTGTTCGCAAGCGAACAGTAAAGCGATCTGGAAAATGGCTCAAACAAGCAAAATAATTAACATTTGTTGAAATTTATAGGTTAAAAATGAATATTTCATAGAAATTGAAAAACTTTAAAATCAGATAATAGTGAAAAAATTTTATAAATGGCCTATATTGCGAAACTTTTATTGAAATCCATTAAAAAATATTAAGAAAGAAAGTGTTAAGATATCTCACGTGAGGTATATTTAAAAATAAAATAAATTCAATAATTATTAAATAAAAGTAATTAAATTTTTATAAATCATGAACAAAAGTAAGAATACAATCCAAGTGGTCGGAAAATATCATAAATTCGATATCTTTCAAAATTTAAAACCAATGATATTTTAAATAAAATCGATAAATGAATATAAAATACTCCTAATGACAAAAGATGCACAATCCTGATAAATAATTTATAATGTAATAAAAATAAATATACTTTTTATGTGTTAAAATAAGCTATTATAGAAGCATAGATAAAAAGAAGAAACGTCACTCAAAAATGAACAGTGTTCAATGACCATTTCTCTTCATATTACCTGAGAAAATTTATGTCGACCAATTTCTATTTTTATGTTGATTGTTGAATGTAATGATTTATAAATAGACGTAGCATTCATTAGATTCCTTCGATTGAATTTCCAGTGTATTCCTTATGTAATCTACCACAGATATTGCGCTAGAAAACTATGCAGTTGTACGTTTACCATAATTGATATTATGACACGCTTATAGTGAATGATTTGCCAAATTTCATCTAAGTATGTTTTCACACTTGCATGTTATTTTATTGTCGCCAGTGTTTGTTTTAATTCAATTAAATAATCAATGATTGTGTTGTTTGTGGTAAGAATTCTTTAAATCAAGTTTGCGAGTTGTATTGTATTCAACCAGTCGTCGAACAACATAGGAAAACTACCGCTAATGACAGGTACCGACGCGTTGCAACCTTCCATGGTCATCATCAGAGTATGACGGCAAACTGAGGTGAGAGCCGCATATATAATTTTGCTTTTCAAATATATGCATTGCGGTTTGATCCTCGCTAGTAAGTTTTCCGTCGTATTCTGATGACGATCATGGAAGTTCGAAACGCGCCAGTACGTGCACCTGGCGGTAGTTTTGCCTTGTTTTAATTGGCAATTTTGTTACTTCCTCAAACTGTGTTTCATTCTCGTGAAATATTTTTGCTTATTTCGATTTGTTTGTTAATTATAAAACCAGTATAATAACCATATTTGTTTTAAAATAGTCCTTGATTTTTTCTTTCCAACCTCAGAATCAGGCATAACAAATTCTTACAATTATTTCTGCTTTTGTGTACTCTTACCTTGTTACTTTTCCCATTAAAACATTTTATAACTTTTAGCATAGGTGATTCTGCTTCGTTCAAATAGCAACCGTTTCTCATGAATATTTCTTAGATTATTTCAGATGAATTCTAAGCTTAAAGACGCATATCAAAAGGCTACTTTAAATCATATTTATTAAGAATGCCAGTCTTTGTTCGAATTTGTGGTATCAAAATGAAATCAATGATAAACCCTTTCGGAATCAAAGTCTTACCATCCTATTGTTATTTAATATCAATTAAATCTCCAAAAATGGCATTACAAAAATGTTATTCCTTGATAAGAGGTACATAAATCCATTCATTTGATTAATCGATCTAACAATTTTTTTCAAATAAACTTCAAATATTCCAATATGATAATTATGCATTTATTATAATTAAAATAAATTTTATAGTTAAAATTTCTCAGATCTAATACGGTTATTTCTACATAGTTAATCATAGAATATTAGCCACTAAAAATGAAAGCAGTCGCTTCATAGAAACACCCATAATTTGTTTTACAATCAATAGGTTAAAGACAAAATTAGATTGGCATATTCCACTATATGACCTACGCACATATCTTCTTCAATCAGAATTATTATTAGAAACCAATCCAGGCGCTTACACTTCCACTGGATAGGTATAAGGGTGTACATAGAAACCTTCATATACTTGCCATCTATTCAACCTGTTAAACTATATAATCAGCAAATGTGCCTATAAAATGTATTGAATTTATTAATTTTTGTCAAAAATTGTTCATAATTAAACGATAATTGATTTCGCGGGCGGTTATAATATTTATTATAATTAAGGTTCCGAACTTGATATAAAAACTTGACCAATAAAGTACTTACATTTTGTCAATTAAAACTAAAAAATGTATAGTGTAGAAACGGTAATTAATCCATTAGACCAGTTTCGTCCTTATTGGGGACTCATCACGTACTGTCCAGAATTTGCCGCGAACAGGGCTCAAACCTGTGCACGTCTGCTTCGGAAACTGGTGCTCTTACCACTGAGCCACCCTGCCGCACAATACACTACACACAATTTCCAGTTATTTACTAACTAATGTAACTTGGTTAGTCTATTTTTCCTTTAGGTGGAGCTCATATGGCATCCATTTAGACCCAAAGTTCCAACTAACCATCTCAAATCTGTCATTATTGAACAGACACTACACTACATGGAGAAGTGGTATTGAAATTAAACGAGCATTGCTTGCGTGGGGGTGATAACATTTACTATAATCTAGGTTGCGAACTTGATATAAACACCTGACCAATTAAGTACTTACATTTTTTTCAGTATAAACTAATAATTGTATAGTGTAGAAAAGGAAATTCATCCAGTATACCGGTTTCGTCCTAAGACAAATTTGTCTTCCATTTAATTTACTTAGCTGTAATACGGTCTATCAATTTTTTATGCGTTTACGATTGTATCTATTTTTTAGATGCCATATGAGCTCCACATAAAAGAGAAAAAGACTAACCGAGCTACATTAGTTTGTGTAGTGTGCGGAAGGGTGGCTCAGTGGTTAAAGCACCAGATTCCGAAGCAGACGTGCCCAGGTTCAAGACCTGTCCGCGGAAAATTCTGGCCAGTACATGGTGAGTTCCCAATAAGGACGAAACCGGTCTACTGGATGATTTGCGTTTTCTACACTATACATTTCTTAGTTTATATTGACATATGTAAGTAATTAATTTGTCAGGTGCTTATATCAAGATCGCAAACTTGATTATGATAATTGTTATCACCGCCCGCGCAAGCAATGTTTGCTTAATTATATTAATGTTCATTTCAATACCACATCCCAATGTAGTGTGGTGTCTGTTCAGTAATGACAGATTTGGGATGGTTAGTTGGAACTTTGTGTCTAAATGGATGCCATATGAGCTCCACCGAAAGAAAAAATA
The DNA here is from genome assembly GCA_029291075.1 of Eudiplozoon nipponicum. NCBI lineage: Eukaryota > Metazoa > Platyhelminthes > Monogenea > Mazocraeidea > Diplozoidae > Eudiplozoon > Eudiplozoon nipponicum. The sequence continues at coordinate 233,532 of JAQBSW010000060.1, read as the reverse complement.
GACTAACCAAGTTACATTAGTTAGTAAATAACTGAAAGTCGTGTGTAGTGCATTGTGCGGCAGGGTGGCTCAGTGATTAGAGCAGCAGATTCCGAAGCAGACGTGCCCAGGTTCGAGCCCTGTTCGCGGCAAATTTTGGCCAGTACGTGATAAGTTCCCAATAATGACGAAACCGGTCTACTGGATGAATTGCCTCTTCTACACTATATAATTCTTAGTTTATACTGACAAAATTTAAGTATTTAATGGGTCGGGTTTTTATATCAAATTCGCAACTATGATTATAGTAAAAATTGTTCATGTTCTTATTATATATCAGGAAAATGTAGGAAACATATTATTTTGAATACCAAAATATTGAAATAGTATTTACCTGGCGTATTGTCTTATCAACTTTCACTAAGCTATAAACCCTGGGTCTGATAGTATCCACTTTGATGAGACAATCACAGTGCGACAGGTCTAATTCATAAATATCGATCATATTTTAATTGACAATTTTAAAAAAACGCATTGTAACTTAAAATTCGGTTAGTTAGTCATTTTCACTTAAACGTAATCAATATTAAAATGTGCATAATTCGTTTCACTGAAGTCTGATATATTTATAATAAATGTGACTCAATATTTATCAGCAATTGAAGAAAATTTGAACATGAAATCTTAAATTCGATTACTTTCTCGTTTTTCATAATTATACTGAAATTTTGCACACACTTCTCTATCAAACAATTTCGTTAGGTAAAAGTAAAATTGGTCATGCCTTGGCTCACTAATAACCGTACCATTACGAAAGGTCTGCATTCAAATTTAATTTGTTAATGATTGTATTTTTGTAAATGTCGTATTTATTTCACGGCTGAGTAAATTTAAATAATCCACGCATATTTTTATTGATACCAAATCAACAAACCTTTTATTCTGGTTTGAGCCATTTTAAAATATATTTAGTTCAAAATGGTCTAATAATTCTTAATATTGCACTTATCAGTAGATGTTAGAATATTCGCAGACGGCATTTGAAACCCATAGTATTTGATTCGATCTTTCAACTCCTCATTTTCGATACGAAAAGCAGCGTATAGTATGCAATTTTCTGTTTCACACCAAATGTTATTATTGGCCAGTCTTTGCCCCAGTTGAATCCTCATGGGGAATTTACGTAGTTATTAATACCCAAGCGGATACACTTTAAAGAAGATTGGCCAAAAGAAATATGTCAGCATGTAGTAGAAAATTGCATACAATTCTAGACTCCAAGTGAAAAGCGTATGAAGTGAGAGACTTAGCCTCAAATGCTCTTTTGCTCATATTTCATCTTTTGCATTCTTGGCAAATACGGATGTATGGTCAATAGGGAAGGAACTGGTCTTATGCATGATTAGCATTTTCTAACTTCTCCTTTGTTTAATTTATAACATGAACAAATACAAACAAATCTATGCATGCTGCCCGTAAAAATAAACATTGCATTGGATAGCAAAGGCAATTAACCAGTAAACCGGTTATGGCTTTACTGGAAACTCGTCAAAAACTGGCACAAAATAGGGCACATTTGCTTCGGAGTCCCTGACACTGTGAAATTCGCCTGCGTGCCGCATACTAACTTATGTGTTTAGTTACATTTTCCTTTAGCTGAAACCTATTTGTGATCTATTAAAACGTAAAGACATAGCTGATAACTCATTTTTTACTGCGCTGTTACCAAGTGGATAAAACAAATTGTGGAACAAGAGGAAACGAAGGACTACATTCGGGAAAAAAACATCCTCACACATAACAGCCTACCATGCGGACAGTTGGTTAACTCTCAAGCTATCAATACAAAAATGACCAAATCTCAGACATCACTTTGCAAAACAGCAAGAAAGACCTTTACATGCAAATAGGCACACACACAGACGCGAACGCGTACACACCTACGGATCAGCCCAAACAGAAAATAGAAGTAAAACCGAGTTAGATTTGTTGCCACCCACATAATCAAGTGAAAACCCAGAATGAATATAAATGAAAGATTGTAAAGTGAAGTTTAATAGTCTCGAAATAAATGGCCATTATCTATTTTTTAATTAACTGTGTTTTCTTCCTAATTATAAATATTATATTCATTATATATATATATATATATATATATATATATATATATATATATATATATATATATATGGCTGTAGTTTTGTTATTTTGGTCGACGACTGGTTAAATCCAATTGGATTGGTTTTTACTTGAAGCTCGCAAACTTGATTTAAAAATTGTTACCACCACCTGCGCAATAAATTATTGTTTAGTTGTATTTTCTATATATATATATATATATATATATATATATATATATATATATATATATATATATATATTATAATACGGTCATTACATATTGGTTCATTAAACATGTGCTAAATGTATATAACTGTTTACCAATGAGCAAAATGGTTCCTCTTTTTATGCACTTGAGTCAGGTAAATGGTGAATATATACTTTTCAGAAATTGTATTCCTTTATCAATCATCAGAGGACAATTTTATTAAAATATGATATTTGCCAAATGTCAATTAGGAGGCGAAATAACTAGCTTTTCAAATTTGTCAGTTCATAGAATATCAGATTTTTCAATAGAAAAATAGAAATAATATTGCTTTCATTACATTGGTTTGGAAATTATAAATGAGATTAATTTATAAATTTATAAACGGAAAACCAATTTGATATACAAATAACTAATTATGAATGACGTTGTTATGAAAAACTTACTTAAAAATAATTATTAACATTTAGAAACACCACAGAAACATAATATAAAGGAAGTAATAGAAAAACAGATCATAGTTAAGGAAAAATGTAATTCTTTGATAATTGATATGTAGAATAAGAATTATTCAACAGAAAATAAGGAAGAACTGCAATGAAAAGAATGTGGTAAATTAAAAAATCAATGATTACATGAAAGGTGGTAACATTTCTTTAAATCAAGTTTGCGAGCTTGAAGTAAAAATAATTCCCATTGTATTTAACCAGTCGTCGAAAGAATATCAAAACTACCGCCAGTCGTACGCACTGACGCGTTTCGACCTTCGTTAATCAACATCAGAATACGATGGCAAACTGTCTACTGACTGTAGAATCGTGTCTAGATCCTTAACATCCGGATTGAGATTTATCTCGAATTCTTTATCAATATTTGCAAGACGAATGCAAATATACTTTAATCCAGATCTGCAGACAATACTGAAATTTTTTTTAAATATAACATGGTTGAAGGGCTTTATTAAAAATCCAATCAAGTCACTGCCGTTTAACATTATTTATGTTCAAAAATGCTGTTAATTTGCACAAGATGATTAAGCGTAATCAATCATTTTCCAAAAATGATTTAGTCATTCTCATATGAAATAGCGCAGGTGTAAGCTGCATTAATGAGCATGCTAATGACGTTCGTAAATATGACGTTTAAATTTTACAGTTATCGGGAAGAAAGGCAGAATCGGCACTAGAGCTTGAACTTAATTGAGCTGTCGCAATAATTTCAACCAACACTAGATTACAGCTAAAATGAGCCCCTGAAAATATTCTTCATAGTTTCCACTAATGATGACTGGCCTCGATTGGATTCACAATTCATGTTCTCTCATCCTGATAAAGTAGTGCCACAGTTGTAGTTCACCAGTGTTTGAAATCTCAGTTATGACACAATATTTTGTGTTAGAAGCCGTGATCTTAAAAGTGATGACCCAGGAGTTGGTGGTTAGGTCGTTGGTTGCTCAATTAATACTTCCAGTAGAAATGCTTTATGAAGATTTGACATATAGTCTTTTATCGCATCTGTACCTGGTCTCAGGTGTTGCTTGCAACATTGTACAAACTAAAACCATTGACAGATTAGCTTCTCCTTGACACCATGACATGCAAAATGCGGCGGATACACAAATTAACATAGTCAGCACTAAATTGGCAGCCGCAAAATTCAATCCAATTTTGCTGATTTAATCGAGCAGATATGGCACTCGACTTCAACGCTCGTCAGCCTGAATGGGTTAGTCCAAACAAAACGGGGTTTAGCTTCGGTGGCTATTCCACCTGTGACAGGAACACTTGGTCTAAATCCAGACTGAAGTTGGTCGCTTCATGAACAATACAACGTCTGCTAAACACTAACTTCATGATCTATACTCACTATTTTAGAAGCAATATCATTATTATTAGTAATCTTTGAAAATTTCAACTTAGTTGATGCGTTTGACAACATTGTTGAAATAGCGGAAGCTATTATACAGTCTCTTAAAGTTTTATTTACAAATGAGCACAGTGCTCTCAGGAATACAATAATACGATTGAGCAAATTATCAATCGATATTGTTCAGTGTCAATTCTGCTTTCTATACCTTGCTTTTCGCATTCATGTTTCTATCATCTCGGTCTATTTCGTTTCGTGTTCTTCACTATAAAAATAATTTTTTTTAAACAGTCATTTTTGCCGTTTTTGGTACATCAAAATTCAGAATAGTGAATATTTCGTAGGAATCAAATATAAACTCTTTATCACTTTTATCCGACAGTAATATCAGCTCTTCTTTTTTATCAACTGCAATAATAATTCAAACGTTTGTAGCCTAAATTCTGGTTACTCCAATGTTAAACCGATGTAATCTGTTCAAAAAATCTGCAAAATATTAGTCGCAAAGTATTTTTTTCATTACGTAAAATTTTTTTCATTTTCTAATTTTATTTTAAATTTAAATATTCGTAGTTCAGCAATTATTGCCACAGATTACGCAGAAGGAAATTTAAATTAATTGGTATAAAATACACAAAATTAGTCATAGTTGTCGAATCTATTACGCATATTATTTATATCTCAGTTAATTCTGGAATATACTATAAGCGCATTTGAAGATTTTTTGCTATAATGCCCAATTACGATATATTTTATCTAAGAATAAATGTTTTTTATGGAGTTAATAAACATATCCGTAACTCTTGGAAATTAAGATGATTGTCGCGAAGTCTACATCGTCTGAAATTCAAGAGCCTTTTGATGGCCTCCTAAAAATATTTTGGAGTTTTTGTTTTTAATAAATTGATTAGTTTACTTATATGCGGGGGTTTAAGGTATCGCACAAATAATTCTTACCTTTGACAATTAAAGTTATATTGAAAGTAACTGACAAGTAGCGTGTTTTTATTAAAAACAAGAATAAGATGGTCTCTACACCGTCTTTGAACTGAAAACGTGAATTTGAATTAAAACAACACAATAAAACATGTTTTTGTTCAAAATTGTTAAAAGTTTTGTCATTAAGTTCATGCATACAATAAATAAAAAAGAACTATAGGAAAGTTTATTCAATTGTGTATTAGACGTTGAGCACCTAGTAATAACTTAGTTCACATATGAACAGAAGGATAAACCAAAGAGAGCATGAACGGAAAGTATAATCTCTTGTACATTCGTTTCGTGCTAACTGGAGACTCATCAGTCGGAGCCGGTATTACGCCCTTTAACCACTATATATTTGGGTTAGTAATGTGAGAAAATATGACTGTACATTCCTTGCTTAAATATATTGTGGTCAAAGGACTTAATACCACCAGTAAGCACGAAACAAATGTGCACGGGATTATACTTTCCGTTCATGTTGACTTTGGTTTATCCTTCTCGTCATAATTAACCTAATTTGTTATTAGGTGCTGCGCACCTAATATACGATTTCATATATATTAGTTCTCCGCCACAAAAGGTTTATTCGACAGCCTGCACTTTTTGAATAGGGAGTGCGTGAGCTAGTCAAATCCATTTCTCTATTAATTCGAATTTTGTCAGTTCTGCCAAAATTGTGAAATCAAATTTTTTGCTCATGAAAAATTTATTCGGCATGTAGTTGTTGTTCTTATACTATAAGCTTACATAAGTGGACGTGCACAATGTTCGAGCCCTGTCCGCGGCAAATTCTGGTCAGTACGTGATGAGTTCCAAAATAAGGAAGAAATCGGTCTGCTGGATGAATTGCCTTTCCAACAATATACAATGCTTATATCAAGATCGGAAGCTTGATTATAGTTAATGTTATCACCGCCCGCGCAAACAACGTTAGTTTTTTTATATAAATGTACGCATTTGTTGACACAACCACTGTCCACACATTGATGACTTCAAACTCGTCATCAAAATTATTTCTGTCATCAACCCTTCTTCTACTTTGTTTATTTTTTAACATGAATTATTATTTCCAGTCATTGCATCTACAAATGTTTTGCGATTAATAAATCAGATGCTCATAGCCAATCTTCATACTCCATAATAATTTCCGTCGCCTCTACATTCAACCGCATTATTTTCTCTTATTTATCACTATTTCTAACAATTATTCTACCTCCATGGTATTTTTCTCTGAAAAAAAATTTGTTGCTTTAAGAATCATATCTAAATCCGAGCGTGTCACACGACATGAAATAAAATTCCTTTTAGTACTATTTCTACATAGACCATTTATTTCTTTACTTTTACTGACTAACGAGGACTTTAATTAAAGTTCTTAATATTCAAAAATACATCAGTCTTCTATTTTGTTATACGCTCAATCGTATTATTTCTATTTTTCTTGAATTCAGCATCTCAATTACTCGTTAATGCATTACCTTTTCAATTTTTAAATGAACTGTTACTTTGTTTTTCATAACTTTTGGTGAATTCTGTAATTCCTTTTTTCTATTATCTGGTTGTGCTTGCTAATTCGTGTTTAGTAATAAATTACTGACAGTAAAGTTTATTTTAAATTAGCTTCATTAAAAGATAACAAGTAATTCATAACCGCTTTTTTCATCTAATTTGCGTTCATCTCATCAATCGATTATTAGCAAAACCAATTTAAACAATGTTAATTTTCATAAATACGTTTTATTTAAGCCATTTTTGTATTACTAATTTAAGTTAAGAAATAAATAGTGCACTGCAAAATAACATAGTTATGATGCCGGTATACAAAACACAAAAATAAATACTATTATTTCGCTGGAACTGAATTCGACTGAAAAATCTTATACTTAATTCGTGTACAATATATATTTGTTTGATTTAGCTGCGGATTGAGAATGATGCAGATAAAAACTTCCCCTTTGCGTAACAAGTATTCGTTTATTGCCTTAGAAAACACCTGGAAAATCGCCTGGATTGGAGTGTGATTCTTATTGGAAATCTGTTCCATTATTACAGAAATGTTTTCTCCTTTGCCAACTTTGACTGGTGTAAAACGCTACCTGATTTACTTCTTTAGTAATGAGCCAGTTCGGCCTACGTAGCGCATTGAAAAGTTATGACATGCATTATTAATAGACAATGGACAGTCAATTAGAGTATCCACTTGATGACGTTTGCAGGTTCGGAATGTAAACATAAAATGTGCAGCATATATTTTACAAATACTGCCAAAAATGCCTAAGGCATGTATATGAAACCTTCATGGTCACTAACGAAATTGTAAAAGAGTTGCACACTTAATTTTTTTTATTACAAAGAACAAGGATATTCAGTTTGCGCGTCTTACTTTGACGTATTGATATAAAAATAGGGCATGGCCAACAAAAGAGACAATGATTTCGTATGGCAAACGAAGATTAGATCGCACCTCATTTCCAGTGGTTAGTAGGAATGATGTTGAAGCATTCGGAAGTAAGGGACGAATACGCACCCAGCTTTACCGAAGACAAAACGAATGCATACACGGAAATGGGGATTAATCGGATTTTTGCGAAACTGATAGTGCAAAGCGGCAACCCTCAAGGGAAAATCGCGGACTTGCAAGAATGATTTCGTATGTAGAAAATGGCTTCACAGTACATATATAATCACAGCGCTATCCTAATTTTCCAAAAACTTTAGTTGATACACAATTTATCCTAGTAAATAAAACAAATCTGTTCTGAGTATTTATAATTCGAGTAATTGGTGGTGCAAAAAAACAACTCTTCTACAAAAGAGGTAACACGAAATTTCAAATGAGGCAAACATTATGTGTAAACGACGACAAATGACGATGTATGTCAGTTATCATTTTAAAAATGCCGCAATGAATTAAAAAAGCAGCGCCTACACAGATGCCTAACCAAAACTGCTTATTATTTTTAAATGAAAGCGCCTGCTGTAAAGAAATGTAATGGATAATCTCCATGTAATCGATTTCAGATTTTTTTTGCATTTAAATACAAGAAACAGTTGTTCGATGTGCTAAGTATGTCGGACAGCACCGTTACTCAAGAAGTGAATCCAGGAGCATTTTAAATTAAGCATAACCGGAAAAGAGGAGGACAATTCCTCAATAGTTTCAAATACAGATCACGCGCAAAATCAGACAGATTTCCAGCTAATACAATTTAGCAATAATTGCTTGCGCGGATGGTGGTAACAATACTTTAAATCAAGTTTGCGAACTTGAAGTAAACACCGATCCCATTGTATTTAACCAGTCGTCAAACAACATAGCAAAACTGGCGGTAGTTTGGAATCGGCGTTTACTTCAAGCTCGCAAAATTGATTTGAAGAAAAGATTTCCAGGTATTTTTCAAAGCCAGAAATGAAAGGAAGTTACGTCCTGTGGAAGTCGTCAGCTGCAATATCAAAAGTGCGTGCGACTGGTGGCAGTTATAATATGTTTTTCAACGACTGGTTAAATACAGAGGGATTTGTGTTTACTTCAAGCTCACAAACTTGATTTAAAGAAATGTTACCATCACCCGCGCAACCAATTATTGTTTAACGGTTGTAACCTATTTCTTTAATATAATGTCAATTCTATGTAAATTATTTAACTGAAAAAGGACTACTTAAGTGCTACTTCTATTTGAGAGGTATTTCTTTAACTTCGTTTGTACGCAACAGTTTATAACTTTCATGCATGCATGGGGGCGATATTTTCTGTAGGCGGAAAAAGCAATATGTGAAACCTATTTATATACATACAGTCTAATAATAAAGAAAAACATGTATACAGATGTACACGAATTGTAGTATAATTATGTTACTAAATTCATTTTTAAATCGGCTTTTTTCCATTTGTGTTGCCTATTTCATATATTAATTGGCAAGAAATAGAGGGGTTCTGAATGAGGTTGCCAAGAAAGAAACTTGAAATTTCCACGACAAACCGGTTACCGTGTAGGATTCACGCTTATTCCTGGTCCACAAACTTTGCTTAATTCAAAGTTATCAAAAACCATGCAAATTAAGATTGCATAATAGGAGAACCAGTCATTGTGCTGTGAAATGTAATATCCGCACGAGTTTTACAAATGATTATCAGAGCAATCCCTCTAGTCCCATAGTTTGAAACGGTATTTATGCTTCAATTAGTATGTTACTGTTACACTTGTGATATAATATAATCTAATAATAGCGTTTAAATTTATACAATTATGGAAAATTTCAACATCAAATTTTGTTGCAACATTACCTGGAGTGCCGATTTCGGACCATTCGTCAAGGTAAATATAATTTTACAGCCAAACAACAGCATCTATTTTCTTTAATTTGACTCTCTTCTGTTTTGATTCTGTTGGTTCTATTCCGTTTTGTAATCTACTATTGATTGTTCAGTGTTTGATTTAATGACAAATATAGATAAATTTGTTTGCAATAAAAATATTTAATGGTCTGTAATAGCTTCATATCATCTTAATTAAATTTTCAATTAGCCATCATGCACAATCTACTGTATTGACTCCTTTTATTTCATAATTTAGTTTGATCGATACTGATAGTTTACGTTCTGCTCCACTTAATTCTGCTATATACATCCTGAGTTTGAAAACTCAGCAAAAGTGTGCAACACTGGTTATTTCATCATAGTACATCATTTTCAGAACCTTTGTTGCAACTAAACTTTACTAAACCACGTAAACCAATCTTTTTCGTAGTAATTATTTTCGCTTCATTTATATCGAGTACATTTTATTTAATCGTGATCTACGAATATATGATGTATAAGTATTGCAATAATCATGACTAGCACTGCTTCTGATTTTAACATCAATAGCAAGAAGACCAATTCCGGTCTACTTCATAAACGTTATTTTTTCTTAAATGAAGCACAGAATTCAATGTGTTTCATACTATCTTTTTTATATAACATTTCGATTTACTCTCATGGTTTTAATTATGCTCAACTGAAATCTGTTTTGCAAAGTCAAAGTTTTGCAGCAGTGATGAAATTTTAAACCAAAAATAGTGACATAAATATTCCGGCGTCCATTTCTACAAGATTGTACTTCTTACGCAACGACGGCAAGTATCTATGCTGCCTTCAGTTCCACCTTAAATAACGCCATACGTTTTTTGACTCATCTAGCAAAATATAATATAGACATTACAATTATTGCAATCAAGATGAGATTTATATTCATATGCAGAATCACCAATAATAAGAGGCCCAATTCCCGGCCCTGTCGTCTATATTATACTTTTCAATATCTCAATTTGCCTTTCTGTTCTACGTCAAAATTTTCCATGTTTTTGTTGTTTCAGCTTTTAAAATCTTATTTGGACACTAGAAGTTTTACCGTCAAAATGAGAATTAAAATCCCAGCTAGAATTAGCATTACTTTACTCGTTAATATTGTTCTATTTTAAAAGCCATGAAAAGAAGGCTACACAGCTTTATTAATTACTTTTCTATTCCTCATCAGTAATGTCAAAACGTCCATTGGCTCATCTACCGAAGTGTTATTAAGCTAATAAAACTTTTACGAACACGACGAAAACCAAATTCACAGGTTGGAAAAAAATATTTGGCGTTCATTCGCCTTCACTCCCCTTATTATAATGTACATTTAACGCAGTCGTGACACTAAATCTACTGAGGTTCACTTGACAACTTTCAGTACTGCATGATAGTTGACCATATTTTAAAGGTTTATCTAATGAAAACTAATCACGACGGTAGGGAAATTCGATCATGTTTAAAGTTACAATAACATGTTTGAACATCAATAATTTGAGGCTTATTTAAATAATCCTTATGTAATCAGCCATGGTACAAAATATTTACAATATTAACTTATAACTATCGGTTCTACATCAACTATTTCAACAGATTTTTCAAATAATTTATTTAAATCTTGTTTTAACAATAGGGGTTTTGTGATCATAACTAAAATTACAAACACAGGTGGCAGAATCAATTATTTGGGAACGTTTCCCGAGTCTTCCATCTACATTATAATGCTTACGCAACCGCTGCACAAAATCAGCATGTATTTACTGTCTATCTTGCTGTTATTTATCATCATTGTTTACATGTTTATTTGACTCGTCTGATGGGATAGAATTAAGAAAGTATAGGAATTGTGATGGAGACAATAAATACATTCGTAAGTCGAAACATCAATGATCGGTTGCTCGTTTCCCAGCCATCATCGCACATATTGCACTAATTACGACGCCACGATAGAAAATTCACCCTATATTACTATTTAGTTCTCTTTTAACGTCAACTTGGTCCATGCGTTCATTGTTTTAACTACTAAAATGTCATTTAGACAGTAGAGCTTTCGCGATTTTGACGAGATTTACAATCAAAGGCAGAAACATTTACAATGTTTAAGCATTTCCCGTACTATGAATTGAAAATTTATTACTTTCGCAGCCATGAAATAAAATCTGCACGTATTTACTGTCTACCATTTTTTGTTCAAGAAAATTTGTTATCAGGGCGAGAATTTCATTCTCAGGTGGGATAAAAAGTTGAAATGGTGTTACCGAAGTACTAAATTTTAACATGCAATCGAAGCGATCCTCTGACAGTTTCATATCCAGAAACTTATATATATATATATATATATATATATATATATATATATATATATATATATATATTCAGTCAATTTTTTTCAAACATGGCGGCTCCCAACATCGTAGTACGTAACAATAATTGTGATTACAGTTTGTCGTTATTCAGAATAAAAATATGCAGAAACAAATGGACAAATTAAACAATAATTGATTGCGCGGGTGGTGGTAACAATTATTTAAATCATGTTTGCGAGCTTGAAGAAAACACCAATCCCATTGTATTTAACCAGTCGTCGAACAACATAACAAAACTACCGCCAGCCGCAACGCACTGACGCGTTTCGACCTTCCATGATCATCATCAGAGTACGACGGCAAACTGACTATCGAGGATCAAACCGCATTGAATATATATGGAAATCACATTCGTTTCGTGCTTACTGGCGACTCATTAGTAGGAGCCGGTATAACGCCCTTTAACCACTATATATTTGGTAGAAGAATGTGGAATAATAGGACGGTACAATCTCCTAGACGAATGTGTAAACCTGTAAAAATGAAGCTAACATCATCTAAAGTCCTATTATTCCACATTCTTCTACCAAACATATAGTGGTTAAAGGGCGTAATACCGGCTCCTACTGATGAGTCGCCAGTAAGCACGAAACGAATGTGCATGAGATTATACTTTCCGTTCATGCTGCCTTTGGTTTATCCTTCTGGTCACAACTGAACTAATTTGTTACTAGGTTCGCAAAAAACCTAATGCTGCGGCTGGCGGTAGTTTTGTTATGTTGTTCGACGACTTGCAAATACAATGGGATTATGTTTACTAAGCTCGCAAACTTGATTTAAATAATTGTTACCACCAATTCGCGCAATTAATTTTTTGCTGAAGAAATAAATCTATTGGAATAATAACTGCGTTAGTCAAGACGCAGATCAAGTAATTCCGATGCCCAATGTTCAGAATGACCGCAATCAGCACCCATGTCAGAAATCCCTTTATATCTCAGTTATATTCTTCTATGCTTTGATTGCCCGAATTGTTATGTAGGTGGTCAGAAAATTCGAAAATCTGACCTCCTATGGTGTATTAGTGTGCAGCATTAATAATATCATAGCCCAGTCATAAGTCGATTATAAAATTAATCGTGCTTCGAATCCAGGCCTCGAAATTGGGGCCATTTTACTGAAGTCTTTTATATCCTTTTTGTACATATTCTGTCCTGTTATATTTTGATGTCTCGAAACAATCTGTAGGCGATCATATGAATGGCAAAATGGCGGCTCGCAGAATTGTGGTATCTAACGATAATCTGGTAATGAGCAATTCCCATTTGCATTTTCACAATGAATGTATTCTGCACAAAGAAAAAAAATCTGAAACTTATTTTCGTTAGTCTGCTGTATTCTATTTCAAACAGTTCCATCCCCTTATGCACAGATCTCAAGATAAGTTATAATGCGTGTCAGTATATTGCAGATATAACGGCTCTTAGGACAGTATTTTCGGATTAGAATCAAATTTATAATTAAATAATTAAACAGCTGACCCATTATGTACCTACATTTTGTCAGTATTAACTAATAATTGCAATTCATTCAGTAGACCGGATTCGTACCTCATTGGGAACTCATCATGTACTGGCCAGAATTTATGCGATGCCTCGAACCTGGGCACGTCTTCTTCGAATCCGCAGGTCCACTGAGCCACCCTGTTGCAGACCACACACACATTCAACATGTTGCGCGACAGGAAATAGATAATTTACCTGATTTTCGGATTGCGTACCGAAATGTTTGAATCCACTGTCATCATGATTTTTCCAGATATTTCGATTTCCGGGTACGGAAATCTTTTTCAATGGCAAACACATCACCCACTAAGTTGACAATCAGTATGTCAAGTGGAAATATTAGTAAGTATGTATTAGGTTTTAGTGAACCTAGTAATAAATTAGTTCAGTTAGTGACCAGAAGGATAAACAAAGTGGGCATGGACAGTAGTACTTTCCATGCACAGTTTGCCTGTGTGTTACTTATGACTCGATTAGTAGGAGTTACGTCCCTTTAACCACTATATATTTGGTAGAAGAATGTGGAATAATAGGACGGTACAATCTCCTAGACGAATGTGTAAACCTGTAAAGTGAAGCTAACATCATCTAAAGTCCTATTATTCCACATTCTTCTACCAAATATATAGTGGTTAGAGGGCGTAATACCGGCTCCTACTGATGAGTCGCCAGTAAGCACGAAACGAATGTGCATGAGATTATACTTTCCGTTCATGCTGCCTTTGGTTTATCCTTCTGGTCACAACTGAACTAATTTGTTACTAGGTTCGCAAAACCTAATACATACTTGCATATATATATTAGTTCTCCGCAAAAAACAATATTTAACTGTAAAAAGTGTAAATATTAGTTTAAACTGCCTCATTTATACTTGTTGTTAGATATCTTAAACATAACGTTTATTTAAAAAATGCTAAGAAAGTGTATGTTAAATTGGTTTGTGTATATGTCTACATGTATGCACTCTTCGCAATGAGATTACAGTGATTTAATGACAATTACTGACAACTCACTAGATAAGCGTACGTCATGCCTGTGTGTATGTGTTCTCGTTTGTTTTGGATTGAGGAGTAATCAGTTAATGCACGTGTACACTCATCCCAGTGAAATTACAGCGATTTGGCAACATCTGATTATTCACTTGATAAGCGTTTTTGTGTGTTTGTGCGTGAGCGTTTACTTAAGACTGAGAAATAATCTGTTACATGTAATTACAGGCACGTGTAACAGTCATTCAAGTGAAACTAAAATGATAACTGTCACTTCCTAAATGCACACGTCAGACTTATTTTACACGTACTTTTCCAAATGAAGTAATTACGAGTGGCATTCCGTTGAGGAGGGGGCAAGATACTATGAATAGAGTAAATAATTAAGAGGTAGCAAAATTAAATTATAAACGGATAAAGTGTTTCAAAAGAGTAGAAAGTTAAATTAAACGGTTCGTAAAAGAAATTGAAAATTGCCTGATAAAGAAAGATACTAGTAAAAGTGCAAAGAAAATTGGGCTTTTTAAAAAAAATAATAATAAGCCTTTCCATGATATATAGATACATGTTTGTTGAAGGCGCTACACTAACAACAGAACGATCGATAATAGAAGAAATATGATAACAAGTAATCAAGGATGAAATTATAAGACAATCAGATAATAAATTATAAGATATTGAATTACTCACACTCCACCTCTATAAGTTAATATCAATCCAGTATTCTTATTCTTTTACTTGGGCGAGTTTCTGATTCAGATTCGTAAAATCTTCGTTTCCTATCATTATTTAATGCTGTATTCCAAATAGGACCTAGTGATTTTTCTACGGCTGTTTCATTCATAATATCATTTCTCGATTTTATTTCTATGGATTCTCTAATCAATCTAGTCGATCTGCTACGGCCACAAATTGATATACGTCTACAGTCATCCCAATTAATTGAGTGTCCTGTCTCTACTGTATGGCGTGCAAGATCCGATCTATTAACATGGCCATACTTGCATGCGGTTTTATGTTCCCCTCTTCTTACCCTAATTGGACGCATGGTTTCACCTACATACATCAGGTTAAGGTCGTTACATGGAATTTCATATACTCCTGATGTGTCTAATGGTTCTATATTATCCTTTTGGTTGGGCAGTTTAATACCTAGGGTAACGGTCTGTTTTAAAATAGTACGTATATTGTATTTGGATGCTATCATTTTGATTTTCCTACTTAGTTTGGAAGCAGGAATTACCATTACCCTCCGATCATCTTTTGTTTTATTTGATTTCACGTACTTCCAGTCATGATTAAATTTACTTATAACGCTCATTATAGTGGCTTCAATTATGTTTGAAATAGACGTAGCCGCAGCTGTGCTAACGTGCGAAGATGCAAAATATAAACCAAATTATGCAGTAAAAAGTCTCAGAAAAGAACTAATAGCAAACAGTGTGATATGCTTGAAAGCAGACAAAGGAGGGGCGACGGTTCTAATGAGTCAATCTGACTATAATGCTAAAATGTATGAACAAATAGACAATATAGAGGTATACACTAAAATTAATAAAGATCCTACTGATAAGCTACAAGGAGAAGTTAAATTATTGATCAATAGCATGATTACTGAAGGAGAATTAGATCAAGCGTATGGTAACGCTCTCATACAAAGAGATACAGTCGCTCCTAGAGTGTACGGTTTAGTAAAGATACATAAACCAGGCAACCCTTTGAGAATTATTGTTAATGTCCAACACTCTCCAACATATAAAATGTCTAAGTTTCTATGCCATAGAATAAAGAAATATTCAAACTTCTTAGACCTTACTTTGATGAATTCATACCATTTGGTTGAGATTGTCGATAAATGTGAGCTACATGAAAATGATAGATTGGCGAGTTTAGATGTGGTGTCAATGTACACCAATATACCAGTACCCAAATTACTAGACTATTTTCTGCGTTACCTGGTTCATCACCCAGTAATAATAGAAGGAAGTAAAATGACGATGAGACATGTCATGGAAATGATGGACTTATGTATGTTCTCCACTTATTTTAAATTTATGAATGAATTTTATAAACAGATTAGAGGTGTTCCAATGGGACAACCACTGTTAGTTCCGATGGCTAATATCTTCATGCATTACATGGAGAAGACCCTCTTAGATATAACGCCCCTTAATCCTAAACTGTATGTAAGATATTTGGATGATATATTAATTATTTGGAATCTTTCTACCCTTTTGAAACACTTTATCCGTTTCTAATTTAATTTTGCTACCTCTTAATTATTTACTCTATTCATAGTATCTTGCCCCCTCCTCACCGGAATGCCACTCGTAATTACTTCATTTGGAAAAGTACGTGTAAAATAAGTCTGACGTGTGCATTTAGGACGTGACAATTATCATTTTAGTTTCACTTGAATGACTGTTACACGTGCCTGTAATTACATGTAACAGATTATTTCGCAGTCTTAAGTAAATGCTCACGCACAAACACACAAACACGCTTATCAAGTGAATAATCAGATGTTGCCAAATCGCTGTAATTTCACTGGGATGAGTGTACACGTGCATTAACTGATTACTCCTCAATCCAAAATAAACGAGAACACATACACACAGGCATGACGTACGCTTATCTAGTGAGCTGTCAGTAATTGTCATTCAATCACTGTAATCTCATTGCGAAGAGTGTATACATGCAGACATATACACAAACCAATTTAACATACACTTTCCTAGCATTTTTTAAATAAACGTTATGTTTAAGATATCTAACAACAAGTATAAATGAGGCAGTTTAAACTAATATTTCCACTTGACATACTGATTGTCAACTTAGTGAGTGATGTGTTTGCCATTGAAAAAGATTTCCGTACCCGGAAATCGAAATATCTGGAAAAATCATGATGACATTGGATTCAAACATTTCGGTACGCAATCCGAAAATCAGGTAAATGTCGTAATCTTTCCCGTACCATCCTCAGTACATTTCTCACAATAGCAGATTTAGGCCACATTTGCTTAAATCTGCTATTGTGAGCATTGTACTGTGTATATAAGATTAAAGGCCTGAGGATGGTAAGGAAAAGATCGTACCGAAATGTCGCCAGTCAGCGAAGATGAGATCGTACCTCATTTCCTTGAATGGTGCTGAAGCCTTCGGAAGAAAGGGACGAATCCGCACCCATCGTAAAGGAAGACAAAATCGATGCGTACTTGGAAATGCGGGATCAATCGAATTTTGGCGAAGCTGATAGTGCAAAGCGACAACCCGCGAGATTCAACATTTAATAGAATAAGCATACTCCGAAACCAGGTCAAAACATATTTGCCGCTATTATATAACCTTCGCAAATTTATTCGATCCCTTCTATCCACCTACACTTTGACCTCTAGAAATGAGTCATAGGCAGTCAGATTAGTGTAAACATAGAAGTCTTAGTACATTATTGTGTAACATGACTATTCTGATAGCCAAACCAATGGCAATTTGAGAAACAAATCGTACACAGAATCCATGAGAATAAATTTGAATCGTTTTAGTAAAGCCGTTTATACTCCATTTCAGTCACATCTAATAAATTATCTTTGGTCTACTGGAATTCTTCATTAACAGCCAGATTAGTTGAAGCGTTAGGACCCTGACAAATTAATGTGCAACGTCGCAAATTCAGAACTGTATCCATAAAGTCCATTATGTTCCGTCTCAATCCATTCTATCCTCTTATACTTTGACCAAATAATATGATTTGGAGGCAGTAGGATTAGCGAAAACAGGAGGATAATCATACTCCAAAATAATGCGACAGAACGATCTGATTTACTAAATTCCTTTACGTTCAATTAGATTACATAACAACCGTAACGGGTTTTGCCCATGCATTATGCAAAATCAAACGTATCATAATCAATTCCGTCACCGCTTGCCCGGCATGAACTAGGGCGAAAAATCGAAACCTCTCTAATAAAAGCCTTTATATCCCTTGTCGATCAATTATCTACCGGCAATCAGGTTAGTGCAAACGTAACAGCTCTTTATAACGTGGTGTGCAATACTGTCAGTGTGTTGGCCAGCAACGTTTCGCATTGGCCAGAATCAACGTATTCCCAATCCAGGGCGAAAAATTGAAACAAAACTAACAGTTAGTCATGTTCAATTTCTATCAATTTTATCCTCCTTTATAATTTGAAATCATAAAATCGTTTATATTCAGTCAGATTATCACAAGTATTTCGCTCTTAGTACAGCAGTGTGTAAAATTAATCTTGTGAATTTCAGATGCAACGCCTATTGAGCGCAACAAAAGAATTCCGAAACCATGGTAAATAAATAAATACTACACAGATTTAATTTCAAACAACTCTTTTCACTTATGCTTTGATCACCTGAAACTTTTTCAGGTAGACAGATCATAGAAAACGTAGTCGTTCTTAACACCGTTGTGTGCACAATGATCAAGGTAAGAGCCAAAGTTGACGCCCGTCATCCAAATCGAGCGTAATCGTAGACAGGAGCACAAAATTGAAACCGCTTAATTAATCTTTTTTTATTGGATGCTCTGAAACGGTTTATATACGGTAGAAATACGACAAACATAACAGCTGCCTGCACCTAAGTGTGCAAATTTTCAGTCAATTTTACCCGTTCATTGTTTGATCTCATGGAACGGTTCATAGGCAGTCACATTATTGCAACTATGGCACCTCCAGCCACCAAGACGTGTGTGATTAATAAGATGAGGGCCAACTCCGATGCCTGTTGTCCAGAACTTTCGAATTAATAAACATCTGTGCATAATTAAAACCATCTTCGTAATGTATTCCTCGATCTTTCAATATTTGACTTCGCATTTTGGCTAATTATTCTCACTCACTCTACCATTTCCATGCATACCAGCACGCACGAAATATGTGTGCGTGATTCTGTGAGCGGTGCCTTCTATTCGAGTGCGCCAGATCATGAAAAACGTAGTCGTTCTTAACACCTTTGTGTGCACAATTATCAAGGCAACAGCCAAAGTTCATGCCCGTGATTCAAAACGAGAGTAATCACAATCAAGAGAACGAAACTGAAACCACTTAACTTATCTTATAATTGGATGTACGGAAACGGTTTATACGTGGAAGAATTATGACAAGCGCCTGCACCTTAGTGTGTAACGAAAGATGGCCAACACTGTTAGCCTTTTCCTAAACTTAACGATTTGACATACACCGGCACAAAATGAAAATAAATTTATTTAATTTCATGACTATCATTTATGCCGATACTGTTCATCCAAACATTGCGCTAGATATTATTTGAAGACAATCAGATTATTTGAATAATGAGGTCTCTTAAACCTGAAGTTTACAGATTTATTACTAGTATGGTCGAATCGTTGCATTTCTAATCCAGGGCACAAAATTGAAACCGTTTGACCACAGCCCGTTCTTCTACATTTCAATCAGTTCTATACTCTGGTACTTGGAAAACCGGAAATGATAAAATCGCGACCAGATTATTGCCAACATGACAGCTTTAAGCACCGCAGAAGGTATTCCGAATTCAGTTCACAAAACTTGAACTATTTTACTAGTCTTCTGTTAAATTTAGAAAAATCCATCTCATAATTTGATACCTTAAATCGATTTATATTTAGCCATATTATTGCAAACATGACGTCTTTTGACATCGGAGTAATCAACATTAACAATATCCTCTGAATGTTTGAGTAGTGCGAGCTTCATATGTTGAATCCCCTCGATTTTCGTTCACGGGTTTTCGCTTCGAACTATCAGTTTATCAATGATCCGATTGAGCCCCATTTCTTCCGAAGGTTTCAAAATCGTTCATACTAACCACTGGAAATGAGGTTCGATCTAATCTTCGTTGACTGGCAACGTTTCGGTTTTTTCCCCAAACCATCCCCAGGCCTCTATTATGTATACTAGGAATTTGAGAAAGTTGCAATTACACTGAGGTAAAGGTTGGTCTGTCATTTGCAATATATATATATATATATATATATATATATATATATATATAAAACCATTGGTGAGTTTAAAAAAACTAAAAAATAAATAAAACTGAAGCGAAACGATGTTATCACATTTGCTTAAATCTGGTATTCTGAGAATCTTCCTATGTACATGTGATTAGAGCGCCTGAGGATGATTCGGGAAAAACCAAACCGAAACGTTGCCGGTCAACGAAGATTAGATCGGACCTCATTTCCGGTGGTTAGTGTGAACAATGTTAAAGCCTTCGGAAGAAAGGGACGAATCCGCACCCTGTTTGTACTACGACGAAACGGATGCGTACTTGAAAATGCGGATCAATCGGACCTTTCCGAAAGTGACAGTGCAAGGCCACAACCCATGAACGCAAATCGCGGAGATTTAACATTAATAATGCAAAGGCTAAGACCGATCTCATTTATCGACGCTGGACTAATTCACAACTAACGGCATCAAATTATTATAATCAAGGTTGCGGTCTTGATATAAACAACTGACCCATTAATTACTTACATATAACAGTATAAACTAAGAATTGTATAGTGTATAAAAGGCAATTCATCCAGTAAACCGGTTTCGTCCTTATTGGGAACTCATCATTTACTGGACAGAATTTGCCGCGGACACCAAATTAAGCCAGTTTAACAACGTCGATGATGGCCAACTCTGATGCTCGTTGTCCAGAACGTTCGAATTAATAAACATCTGCGCAAAATTAAAACCGTCTTCGTAATGTATTCTTCCATCTTTCGATATTTGACTTCGATTTTTGGCTAACCATTCTCATTCACTCCACCATTTTCCTTAAAATCAGCACGCGAGAAAAATTCGTGCGCGACTCTGTGATCTACGCGTCCTGCTTTAATGCACCAGACATTGTTTAAATTTCAAAATATTTTTTAAAAAATGCGTTAGTTATAATTGATCTTATTATATCACGATATTCTATTCCAGTTCATGCATTTGCTACGTACTTTCTTACTTATGATTCAGTATTACACAGAAATAACGCAATAAAATGCATTGTAAATACGTTTATTTTAACAGTATTATGTAACTTTGAAGAAAAACGATTTGACAGCTTTTTCACAAATTTTAACTGTCCGAAAATTTTCAATTGAGAAGTGCTATATAAACGAAAGACAACTTCAAAACATTTAACTTTTCTTTATGTTAAAAACGATGATAGACATAATGGTGAGAATGGTGGAAAGGTATGAATATAAAAAGACATGTTTAGCAATGGTAGATTTGCAAATGACGTTAAAGCATTAGGGACATCATCTTTGAATGCAATCCGGAGTAATCCATAAAAGCACATGAAGTACAAGTGAGCACCAAATGGGAAACAAAGGAGGATTAAGGAGCGGTATCATGAACTGGGAAGCCGATTGTTTGCCAAAAGGTCAAATGAGAAACGCGGATGAGCAAGGCTGCAATATCACCGTCGACCATCTATGCCAAGAAAAATCTTCTTGATTTTGTTTAAAAGACCATAAAATATGCGGCCAGAAACCTGCCACAAAGTCATGATGGCAAAAAGCACTGTAAGGACACCTTAAAAATTAATTAACGTAAAGACTCACACAACGACACTTGAAACGCACAATAGAAGTATATCAAGTATAACAAAAAATGCACGTAAAGAAGCTCGAGGAGTATTCCATTTCGACGCATCGGACTCCAAACTGGATGGCGCGGCTTTGCTGAGTACTGGGAAAAAATTATCAAAGGCAAAAGTAAACTGCTCGAAAGGTGGCAAAAACGAATTATATCTTGATGAATGTCAGTTAGGTGTATTAACGCATTTTGATCATCCTCGATCAACACGTGCGACCAATGTTTTTTTTCTGTTTGAAATAAATGAGACTTGTACTTATTTCGTGTTCACAAACCTGTTTAAAGTTAACAAACCAACCATTTTACACATATGTGCAACGTCAACAATAACACAACAATGTTAATAGAAACAAGAAAACAAATTCTGTACAACAGACAGTATTAATTCAACTCTCATAAAAGAAGGCGACTGAGAGGCACCAATAATCTTCACTGCCAACTTAGGCTACGAATAAAACTATTGTGGGAAAACGTGGTGATGCGGAGCGGAACAGCGAAAGAGTGTACATTTCTAATGTAGAATTAAAAGCTGAATACCCTGGAAGATACACCTAGGCACAAACACGCTAGCGAAACGCTGCACAACGAAATAAAAGAAGTAGCGTATAGCATCTAATAAAGTGATATTAATTCATTGCCAGATGAAAAATGTGTGAAAACGGATGATCGCCAGTAGAAAGGGAAACGCCATTTCTATTGTACCTATGGTCATTCGAATATTTTCCGCAAAAAACCATAGAAACGGTGCTTTAGTGTTATTATAATTTCGCATATCACACAGTCCAATGAGGTGTTGATCAGGATAACAGTCTGAACGTTGTCTAGGAATGAGCGATCTAGGGCTCATTCAAAATCAACACAAATATAAAATTTTCTATTTCTAACAGCGAAAAACATTATAGCAGACTGATGTTCTCCTGTTGAGTAGGCGTAGGCGAAAGTAAAAGTGCTGCGCAGGCGTGCAAGGAAAAATTTATTCCCGTGCAATATACACGTGTAGACGAAAGTAAACATTACATAGTGACGCGCTGGAATCATTCCTAGGAACAAAAATGCATGCAGATAAAATTCGCTCTGATTCACTGGCATGAAATTCAAACCAGACTACGAGCTAAAAAAAACGTGCAATGCACATGCGTAGACGAAACTAGTTATGAAACAATGGCGTTCCGGTATCACTGACAGCTACAGGATCACCTGCTGCGAATTATACAAATGGATGAAGAATAATAGGAGGCACAATTGAGCTGGAATCACTTCCGGCCAAGGCCTGTCCTACTGCGTAGTAAGCACCAGACTTGAAATGCTAATCTAATCTTAATTTAAACCAAGGTTTCTATCGTTAGATATATAGCAGATTTCATCGCCGGCGCAACCAATGATCGCTTAAATGTGGAAACTATCGATCGATAGAAAAACGCGCACAGGAAAAGAAACAACAGAGTGAATCCGTTAATTAGAGACGCCTTCAACGCTTCTTTCTTCATTACGTAAATTAAAAAGGGAGAAGGCAAAGTAGACAAGTGTAGCGACAATCTTCTCACGCGGTGCACAGAACCCGTTATGACAAAAATCTGCTCATAATCGTCTCCATTTTTAGCATAGAATACATCCACCAAACAGATGAACAGAATAATTAAATTGCGAATAAATATCACCATGAAAATATGCTCATCGTCAGACATATGCCATGAAGATTCCTGCCTTAATAAAGTGACCCATCGAGGGGTAGAATGACGGCTAGCAGTTCACTGTGCGGTGCGTCGTCTGCCGCCAATCTTGTTTCTTCACCAGAATTTTGTACATTTTTAAACGGCAAACAGACGACAAGCGTTGGCAAAATGGACGGGACCGCCTTTATTTGCTTTCTTCAGATCAACAATTGCATTCGTCAATACTGGGGCAAGATTGAATACAACACAGCGCTCTGCCTACTGAATTTGCCAGTCATTAACTAAGCCAGATGAAAGGCCTAGATTAATCAATTAGGTCGCAAGCTTTATTGCAGACTGTCACATGAGACTAGACTGATCACGCTAGACGAGCTACAATATTCCGAACATCATACGTGGGAAATATATATATATATATATATTTATATATATATATATATATATATATATATAAGAAACAAATAAACAAAGAAACAAATACATTGATGAAAAGATAATTCATGATATCGAATACCTACAAACTCAAAATGCGCCCAACGTAAAACAAAACTGTCGCCCATCATCAGTCGTTTACACAGAGATGATGAATAACGAACAGTTTTTTCTTTCTTTTTCTTCAGGCAAAAACAAAACAAAAAAATAATAAGACATGTACAAGTTTCGTTTAAATGTGCACTTGTTTTATTTCTTCAAATTCTTAAGATGAGCCGACTTTAGAGCAAGGCTTTCGAATTTGATAACCGAAATACCAAGAATAAAACAAATAGACGGGAATACATCAGTGTGTGTAGAGAACTAGGACCAGTAATTTGGAGATATTCTATCACGCAAATTTTTAAAGAACAACTAAAAAAGCAATTGTCAGAAAATAAACAAAAAAACAATATAAATAAATATAAAGAAACGAAGGAAAAAATAAATAATCAGTTTCGTATACCTATATGAAATTAAGAGTGATGGAACATTTTAATTACAATTAAAATTATATAAGTTAGCAATTGAAAGAAAGGCAATTAAAGAAGAAAAGCACACGAAGAAAACCGTCTGCAATCGAAACCTTGGCTGTCATGTTTGGATAGCCGAAATAAAGCTGATTAAATTAAGTAAATGAACACAGCCATTCTTCTCGGGAATCTTACTGTAACGAAAATCCATCTACTAAAACCTGGTTTCGCCATTATTAGACACTTCGTCAACATTTGTCAGACCCGTCCGAGGTACAAACCACAGAAACTTCGATTAGCTAGCAATTTCTTTACTACTACTACTCCACTAGCACAATACCAAACGGAATTATTAAAGAAAATGTTCATAATATCTTGGTTGGAGGGGAAAGCAAAGATACTGTTTATTCCGTTGGCTTTTACAGTCAATTGCCGTGCACACACCAACACATACACTGCCAAAAGCGGTAACTGGTTCATCATGTTTGTATCCGGAGGCTCTGGAAATGTTCCTGATGCCTTTCACCATGTAACACCTACAGGAATTGTAATCACAGCCAAAACACGGTTTCGCGGAAAATTAAATACGATAAAAACAAACATTTATAATGACTGTCATTGACGGGAATACTACATCAGTTACCAGACAAGAGACAACATTAGTCGCACCGCAGTATCATAACAACCATAGGAATATCCATTACAAGTTGAGCCAATGTGTTAGAAAATTCTTAAGTAACCTCGAAAAGAACCTATAATCAAAATCAGTTTAGTGGATTTATACAATGAAGCCGTTATGAACTTTGTGCTATTTAAGAAATAAACATGCCATAAAAGTTCACAGAAAGCCCAATCGAAGGTCAGGATTTTAACTTCAAATGGAATCACAACAGGTAGGACTCGTCTTTAGGCTTGGGCCGCATTGGTCCCATAAAATCTAAATCCATCGGTCGAGACTGGACCTTACAGTTCGTATGATGGTTTGTTTTGCTCTCAGCGCCGATGGAATTTTTCCCACCAGAGAGGCCAATTAAAAAGAGAGATAAACCTAGCATGATCTCAACTGTCCACTGTGGATAGGCGACCTAGTGTCCATTTTCAGCCAACACATAATTGTGAATTTCATGGTTTTGCGGCAGTGAAGCCTAAGTAAACAATGCTAAATAATTTTGTATAGTAATAGCAGTTGTAATTATTTGTGAAATTCCAACCCCTGTTCCGTCACACCAAATTGAATATTCTTCACTCTTTCAGCACAGCTGGAAGCAGCCGGC
The DNA here is from genome assembly GCA_029291075.1 of Eudiplozoon nipponicum. Classification (NCBI taxonomy): domain Eukaryota; kingdom Metazoa; phylum Platyhelminthes; class Monogenea; order Mazocraeidea; family Diplozoidae; genus Eudiplozoon; species Eudiplozoon nipponicum. The sequence goes on along the minus strand of JAQBSW010000060.1, from coordinate 207,674 downwards.
ACTGAATGAGTATTACTGGTACTACTAGTAGTCAACGAAATCTTACGTTCGGCTCTGTCTATTCTTCTACATCGAAACTCCATTGGTGCAACAATTGGGCTCACGAGGCTGGCAACGGGAGCTGGAGCACTAAAATCGATTCCGAATTGCGAATTCGAATCAGAGGCAGTTTTATCTAGTAATTTCGAATCCATAAAACAAGGATCTTTGGTAAGCTGAGGAGAAGGCGAACGCAGATTTGCTAAAGAAGATATGACAGTTGAATCTGGAATCACGTTTAAATGTGATACGGACGTTGGCTTTTCCTTGTTGGAGGGATGTAAAGAAGAATAATGGCAACCAATTGGAATACCTTCAACCGTTGAAATATCAACAAAACTAGCATCAAATGCAAAGGTAGCCTCACTCTTATGTTTTATAGAATTAACAGCTGAATTAGTGTTAGCTAATGAAAGACACTGTTTGGGTTGATCAAAACCATTTAAATCCACATTCCCTTTAGACACAATGGTTGTCTTCTCTTCACTTTTCAACTTGGAACAGACCGAGTCAGTTAGGAATAGGTTACTTCCGTTTCTGTTTGCGGCTGGTTCCATAACTTGAACAGACAATTGAGTGGATGGCACGTCAATGTCAGGAAATGGCATCAGCAAGACTTCAGAAACTGCCGTAGAGTCATCAACAATGCCAGATTCTGTCCTTAAAGATACGCCTTTATTTTCCTCGGCATCAACAGCGGCAGCCCCGAGAAGAACAGAATCGGCAAAAGTAATGTCTAGCGTACCTAATGTCGCGTCCAACTTCGAAGCACCTCCGGCATCACTCTTTGGAATGATGTTGTCAGAGTTTGACTCCAAAAGCAGATTTGAGCACAGTAAAAATGAAGTTGCATCTATTTTTTCACTACAAGGTTTATTATTGTCAGTCTCAGGTGACGTAGCCAGGTCATCGTAAAGTCTGCCTGATGATTTGGCAGCCATACAAGGCGATACCATGTCAAAGGTTACCGAATAAGGTTGTCGATCACGATCATCTTCGAGTTCTTCACAAACCTGTTATTTAATGAAGGACAATTAGAGGGGACAAACAAATATTTCATTATAAAAGCAATTTAATTGGTACAAAAAATCAGAGACTGGACACATAGAGGAGAATTGAAATTTGAGATGATAACTCTGAAATGCGATTTATCTAGTAAAAAACTGATTTAGAATAATACACAAGCCTTTTTTTAATTTGAAAAATTAAGTCTTTCGAACACGAATTTCATATTTTATTAACAAAAACTAGAAGATCAGAAGGAGCCGACACTACGCACAAAATACACTATATAATTGGTCAAGAAATTCGTCAAAGTTGTACGATGGCATATCCTAATCGTATGTATTCGAACATGATTAGAGAACACTCCAAATAAAATATTCGGCATGAGATTTTACTTCTTGCTCATGAACGATCAATTTTATCATCAATACATTGACAAAGATATCAGGAACCACAGATCGACTTGATCATGTTTTGTCCTATACTAAAAAACTCACCAGGAGCGGCGAGAACATGCTAGGACCGGAATCGAGCACACGACTACGTGTTTCAGAGCCACTCTCATCATAACAAACCGGCGGGATACACGCGCTGTGGGATTGTTTTTCAATATAACACTCACGAAGCATTACCAATCGTTTTTTTAAATATTTTTACACGTACATTGGTTGCGCGGGCGGTGATAACATTTACTATAATCAAGGTTGTAAACTTAACATAAACTCATGTCCATTTATGTACGCAAATTGGTCAGTATAAACTAAGCATTGTAAAGTGTTAAAAAGGCAATTCATCCAGTAGACTGGTTTCTTTCCTATTAGGAGTTCATCGCGTACTGTCCACAATTTGCCGCGGACAGGACTCGAACCTGGACACGTCTGCTTCGGAATATGGTGCTCTAAGCAATGAGCCACCAAGCCGAACACTACACAGAATTTTCAGTTATACACTGACTAATGTTCTCGTTTAGGCTTTCCATTTAGAACCAAAGTTCCAAATAACTATTCCCAATCTGTCATTATTAAATACACACTACTCTACGTGGAGAAGTGGTATTAATATAAACATTTACATAATTAAACGAACAATGCCTGCGCGAGCGGTGATAAAAATTACTTGAAGGTTTTGATCTTGATATAAAATCTCGCCCATTTATTTTAGTAAATATATATATATATATATATATATATATTAGGAAGAAAACACTTCTAATAACAAAGTGGATAATGGTAATTTATTTCGAGAGTAATAAACAGAACTTTACCGTCTTTCGTTTATATACATCCTTAGTTTTCATTTGATTATATGGATGGCAAAATGTCTGACTTTCGGTTTCTATTAGATTTCTTGTTTGGGCTGAGTTGTAAGTGTATATGCGTATGTGTCTGTGTGTTTAGGCGTCATTCTCACTGTATTTCAAAGTGATGTCTGAGATCTGGTCATTCTTGTATTGATGGATTGAGAATTTACCTATTGTTTTCTTTGATGTCTGTTACGTTTACGAATATTTTTCCCCGAGTGTCGTCTTTCGTTTCGCCTTGTTCCTTAATTTTTTTCTGTCCCATTGATAACAGTGCAGGGTGTGGGGATTGCAGTTTTGAATTCTTATTTTGTTTTGAAATTTATGTCGCTGTTACCAATGGTTTTGATGCCGTACTTTCAGCTTTTTATTCCTCTTCAGTTTATTGCCAATCCTCAATCTTGTGTTCAGAGTATATCTTCCCGATTCTGTTTGCTTTGCTGTTAACTATGGTTCTTTTGTGAGATTTTGGCACACTCCTGTAGTAGTAAATTTATAGCCCAGTGATAGTGGATTTTCAAATTAGCTATCTCTGATCATATATTTGAAACAGAGAACCCAGCCAATTTGACCAATTTCTCAATTCTACACAAAGCAAAATCCCAAAATTATTCATATATATATATATATATATATATATATATATATATATATATATATATATATATATATATATATATATATATATTATATACAAGCACCCAACTTGAACATTCAATAGATTCATCAACATGATATTTCGATCGACTGTCCACAAATTACAAACTCCAACAACATAAAACTAGCATCCAGGCAATTCCGAACGCCAACGAGACCATCCTCAACAAACATTCGATTGGAATGGCAAAAAACTGAAGAAGAAAAAAACAGCTGCAGTTAGGGTATCAACATCATTCTTAACAGCGACAGAAATTTCAAAACAATATGAGAATTCAAAACAATCAGCACACAAGGCTAAAAGAAAGACAATCGGGAAAACATTCGTATACGTAAAAACCAACAGTTAATTACCCCTCAATCCACCAATAAAAGAATGACCAGATCTCAGGTATCACTTTGCAATACAAAAAGAATGATCCCTACGCGCGCACAGACATATACGCTTATACACTTACAAATCAGTCCAAACAAGAAATAGAAGTAAAACAGAAATTCAGACTAGGTACCACCCACATAATCAGATGAAAACCCAGGATTTACATAAATAAAAGCTTGTAAAGTGATGTTTAACACTCGCGAAATAAATTATCATTATCCACTTTGTTATTAAATGTATTTTTCTTTCTAATAAGAAATATAATTTGTAATATCCAAAGGCTGTGGGCCTTATAAAGTTATATATATATATATATATATATATATATATATATATATATATATGTGTGTGTGTGTGTGTGAGACGGGGGTAGAGAGTTTGTTATTTGAGGAATTTACAATTCGTTAAACACTTGCATATTGAATGACTGTGCTTGGCTGTCAGTAGATTATAATAAATTTAACTTTTCAGCATGGTGTCTGGTTCAGATAATCCGTTTATTTCAATTTTTGTTAAAAATATTAAAGAATTCTTAAAACATGACTACGTCTGCGTCTATATTTCTACAGTTTTCTGTTTCAACATTCTGCTTTGATGCTCTAGTCCTAGTAATATACTTAAACAACGAAAAATGATACATTTTTAGTCAATAGGTGTTCGTTGTTCCGCTGTTTGCCAGTTATTTACAGATTTTCCTATTCCAATACTGTAATAAAGTTCCCAGGCATACATACACAGGTGGTCTAGTTCAATGGATAAATTTAGACGCACACATAGTTTAACTAATTTTCTGCACAAGAAAGTAATAGATGCAACCGCTCGAAATCAACTGAAACGAACAAATAACAGAAAACTATTGCAGAGAAACTGGCACATAAGTTTGCCATAGCGCCTGTAAAACCGACTTAGCCTCAAGATATCATAAGACACTTATTAAAATCACAAGACTCAGTTGGAATAGTATTTTTTTTTTATAAAATTCTTCACAACAGTAATTATCAATGGTCAAAATATGAATTCCTGTTGGTTTATTTTTTTTTTAAATGATAAATGTTTATGATCATGTAATTAACGCAACAAAACGCATAAAATAAAGAACGCGCTCAATGTTGGTGTTCACATATTTTTAAGATGAAGTCGTTTTAATTACATCCTCCACCGAACCTTTTTTGCACAATGTGAAAGGCAAAATTCCACTGCAGTCTTCATTTAACGTTATCCAAAATTGTAATTATGACAGTCAAAAATCAGATGCATTAAATGATGGAATTAAGAACTATCGGAGCTTACACCAACTGGGTGTGTTTAGGAGAAAATGTGTGCTGTGCGTACTTATGTAGCTGAGCATACCTTGACTGGTGGGGAATGCGACTTGCCTACAAAATGCATTTCCATTTTAGTTAAGTTGTCAAGTGTTAGCATGCTTCCCTATTTGCGGGCTGTTGCAAAAAATAGACTTCGTCCAGAACAATGAAAGCAAAAAACGTGCTTGATCTTACTATGGTGCTTTCTATGCATCCTGCGAGACTGTGTTTACTTGCTTTCTCTATTTAAACGTTTTGATCTAATAAATATACATTCAACTTTGAGTGTATCATCTCAAATGACCATAGCGTATTTATAAATAGATGAAATATAAACTAAATCGAGGTGACTTACAATTAAAGCAGATTGTTTTCAGATATCGATCTAGTCGCAATTTATTTTGAAAGGCGTTGATATATAAGCTCTAGCACAATAAATCACTGGATAGCATTCACATAATGCAATAATAGGAGAGAAAAAACAAGAAAACTACAAATGGTCTACGCAGTATTCTGGCGAAGTTCTCATCTGCACAGTTTAGTTCAGGATGACTTAAAACCGATTTTAAAGCAAAGTCTGTCAAGAAAAGTTTGCAAACTATCTGATACCAATGGCGAGTGAAATACAGTTTCTCGCATCAATACATACCATTGAACTCAATTACTCATAATGGTAGGTAAAACCACTCACTTTTGGCAGTGTGGATTCTAGAACGGGCTGCGCATGTGGCGAACAAGACATTTTAATGTTTTGATGACAGTGATGAAAATGAAGAAGATTGTGATGGCAGTTATGATGTTGCTGGTGATGATGAGACCGACAGCGATGATGAATGAGATGAGAATTATGCAGAGAAGACCGACATAGAGAAGTATGATCTGAGTAGATGTTGGCAATATTGCTATTTGCAGCCTGATCACTATTGCCACCAATGTCCTGAAATAGAGCCTCTGGAGAGCTGGCGTTGTCTGCCAGAACATTGCTTGCACGACCTTCCTCCGAGAAAGAACTAGATAAAGATGGATTGTGTGCATTGGAATTACTGTACAGATTTTCAACGGTTTCGTTATCAAGAAAACGGATAGCCAAACTGTCACTAGTACAAGCTTTTGCATTTCCGTGAACTGATTGAACAGCAATTATGGAATCATTGGACCCTGTTCTACTCGGTATTATCTTAATATCTTCAGTTTTATTAGCAATCAACCCGTTAGAGTGCGTTACAGTTGATTGTGAGTGCTGCTCATGGTTATTGAAATATTGGTAAGCTATACAAGAAGGACTGCAGCTATAACAACGAGTCAGGATTGTATTTTGATGTCTACAGCATGAGGTGGGAACATCAGCAACTGTTGAAGTACACATTTTATCAGATCCTTTTGGAATATCAGACTGTTGACTAATAACAAATAGTGCTTGCTGATGCTGAAACAACGAACAAGTTTCCGCCGTAGAAGTTGAAATATCTTCTTCGTTATTAAGTTTTTGGAGTTCTTTAGTTAAATCAGGCTCTCGGTGGTTACACGATGTACACCATTCATTTACACCATAGTTTGGCTCGTACGACGCACGACTAAATGGTACACCTTTGTGGCGATCTTCACTTTCTCGATCAGGTGCTGAAATATCTTCTTCTATTGTGCTTTGGCCCATCTCTGTAGAAATTTGTGGTTGGCTACAGCCTCGCCGACGTGCGGACTCAATAAATTTCGGATCAGCTGTCATGTTCGAGCAACACCAGGACATAGGAGAAGCATGACGAGAGCAGCAGCACAGTGGATATCGATACGGTTGGTCATCGTTCTGATGAAGACACTTTATATTTCCCGATTGCATGCTAAAGTTTGGCTGAAAGGATAACGAACAAATATAAACGATTACATAAAGTTCAGCCGAAATGACAGCGAAGACCCTCGCTCTTTCGGACCAATTGTGAAGCGATTGACCATTTACCGGCGTGTTATTGGTTGGAAATAAAATGGCAGTTTAAGATACTGCTGGCGAGCTGCACATAATGGAGAATATCATGATCTAGTATATGAATTGACATTTTCGAATAGATCCTATGGATAACAACTTTACTCATTTAGTTGATTTCGTTAGTAAAATATACGTATACAAATATACTGATAGGTTCCCTGAACAGCTGACTGAAGCAGTCTCAGGCAAACTGGTTGAATTTACCAGATCTTAAATTTACCAGACCCGGCTTGCCATAATAGACTCGTCAATTCTCGCCCATCTAAGTCTTAAAATTGATCATAGTACAGTGCACTGTGGTCGAGTGACCGAAATCTTGGACAATGGTATAGAAGTACAAGATTGTTAATCTGAATATTCTGCGATTCAAGCTATTTATCGGAATGCCTTCGAAGTGTGCCGAGCAGAACGTACAAGTGGCCTTCCCAGACAGTGACCCAGCAAATGCAATTCGCGTTCCTCAACTAGATGCAGTGATAAAGACATATCAAGCAGAAACCCTGTAGAACAGGTTGATTCGTAAATTTTACTTCTGATGTATGCATATTTTCGCTCATTTATTGTGACCTAATGGAAACAGCTAATACATCGCTACAAAAAGCTCTTTGGGCGACCGCAGCTATAGTCAACTATCTATCATGTTTAAGCGGCACAGAGGAGGGTCTTACGTTTGATGTTTAGAGAAATGCGCGTACAAACAATTTAATAATAGCCAACAGAAAATAAAATTGAAACTGAAATGTAAGTTAAATCTAGGAATACACTTTAAAGTTCTCATAAATAATGGACATAGATCGTGTGTAACGCTAAAATACTAATATAACTGTAAAATGTTTGCAGGATAACTTTGAAACTTCTTATATATTTAGCATTGCCAAAAATGATATTCTTATTATTTTTCATAACGACAGATTTGAACCTTAAATTGAGAAAAAGCTTACACTATAGTGTACTTGCTCAGACGAGGTGGTGGCGGAAATCTGATTCATGCTATTTGGAATGACGATGCTCTCCTGCATCAGACTGCACACCTGTAAAGGAGACAAATGTCCACCATCTCCTCCTTCACGCTGTTCTGCTCGATTACACCCACACATTACATTTGAACCGCCCTGCAATTTTGTCAGGTTGCTATTGGCTGGCACTGATGCATGCTCAGGCTCTAGTCTACAATTGGGCAGCACCCACAAAGATACTCTTGAATGACGATTATCCGTCGAGGAGGGCACCGTTGAAGACGATGATGAGGACAAAGATAAGCACGATGACTGGGATGAGATTGATGACATGCCCGAGGGCAAAGGACTCAGACTGTAACTGCTTGATCGTATAGCACTGCAGCATATACACGGTGGTGAAACATGTCCCTCGCATTTAGCGCATACATGAAAATGGCCGGCGTGATGGAGTTTATTATGCAAACGATGATTATGATGATGCACATGCTGTGCAGGATGCTTCTTGGGCTGATCACTTGTAACGGAGGGGACACATTCATGATTGAGGGGAAAACAATGATGACACATGAAGTTATGTCGTGACAAACCGCAGTATGCACACATACCTTTAACCATTACGAAAAAATGCATTTTAAATAGAAGATAAAACAGTTATTATTGTTTCGGAAAAAAACAAAATATTAGTAAATTTAACCTAACCGCAAAATTTGATATACGTGATTCGAACATATGCAACGAAAACTCTTTGGCTTCGAGTCAAAAAGATCTTGCAGCAGCTGCATTCCACAAGTAATGCAAACTACAGTTGAATCGCCTATCTTTTCTTTTACCTATCAAACATGATACATATGCTAATAAAAAACAACATAGCATGCAGGCATTCCATATGATATGAAGCCAAATGACTTGAAAGTTGCCAATATGGCCTATTTTTATCGAAAATATATGATTCTGCTTATCGGTCATTTTCTAACTGCCAACAACGCATTCATCTTACAGATACTTCTTGAATGGTTGCGCAGTGCGAGCTTCAAATTTTGAATCTCCGCGATTTGCGTTCGCGGGTTGTCGCTTTGCACCATCAGTTTCGCAAAGATCCGATTGATACTCCTTTCCAAGTACGCGTTGATTTTGTCCTCTTTTTGGCTGGGTGCGGATTCGTCCCTTTCTTCCGAAAGCTTCAACGTCGTTCGTGCTAACCACTGGAAACGAGGTCCGATCCAATCTTCGTTGACTGGCAACGTTTCGGTACGATACTTCCCGATCCGTCATCAAGTCTCTAATCACACATACAGTAAAATACTCACAACAGCAGATTTAAGCAAATGTGATAACCTCGTTCCGAAATAGTTTTATTAGGAACATTGCGAAACTGATAGTGCAAAGCGACAAACCGCGAACGCAAATCGCGGAGATTCAACAGATGTATTCCTCTGTCTGAAATCCATGGCGATGCCTGATAACTCAACTTCTGTGGAGATTTCCAGACATCAACCATTCTGTAGCTATCTTTGGAAGGTTATGAGCACTAAATAATAGGTCTTTGGGCTATATTAACTTTCGGTCCACCTTAGACTGAGGGAATTCGATAGATAGCGGACAGTTTTTAAACCGATTAATTCGCTTGATTTAGGCGATTGTCAAGAGGCACAAATAAAGAGAAAAATGTACGAGCCAACTAGTTATAATCACTCGCATTTTCACATACAATGAAAATTTAATCTTTCATTATGGAACGCGGATAGCATTGATTGGGACAAGGCTTGAAGGGGCAACGCATATCGCTCTGCCAAGCAGTCAAGTCGAAACCGGTGGATAAATGGAACCTCAAAACGGATAGACTATTTTAAACGATATCGGTCATTCAATCACGCCACATCGCGCTCTCACTAACCATGAGACACATAATTGGCGAAAATCTATGAGTCTAGCGATAAACAAATTTCTGTATAGTAGCCTGGTAAATTGTGTATGTTGCCTTACTCTTCTGGAACCCACGAGGCGAAATATCTAGTCTTCCGTTTACGTATGCATGTACATATAAGCAAAGCGCAGTATTCTAACTAGCCAAGAGACACTTTGATGGGCTAAATTATGTGCGAATCTAGCGCCAACGAGGATTTGGTTAAGAACTGCGGTTAATTATGCTCAATAGGCAAAAGCCCCTGCGAAGCCAACATTGTAGGAGACCACGGTTTTCGATTACAGAGGTTTTTACACATGAAGAGAAAAAGGCACAAAAGCTGCAAAGTCTGTATAATTCATTTTACTTTTAATGTATAATCAACTGCTTCACTCCAATGAAATGGAAGCTTGGTCAGATAAATCATTGTCCTGGCGAAAGGCATTCTTCACCAGCCGTACCAACAGCACATAGAATAAAATTTATGGCAATAAAAAATAATTGCCGTGTGTGATTTTGATTTTAACCATCATTGTGTGTTATTAAAGAAAATCGATAATAGCATTGTGTGTGGAAGTAAAACTTTATTATGAAGCAGGTTTATAAAACACACATCTCAACTCGACTACAATATCTCATACTTTATATACCAAATTTAGAAAATCAAATGGGATTAAGCTGAATTACAAAAATACACTATAAAACATCAAATACGAAAAAATTCAGATACTCAATCAAAGACAATTTACTAGTGTATATTCAATTACTCTAGAACGAAATCAATTTGTTTATTCAACTTCGAGGAAAGGAAATCGCGATTATGGCCTTTTACAATGCTCATTAATTTGTTATTCATATGGAAATAAGATACATATTATAGAAGCAATCAGTTAGAACATTCCTACCCTGCTGTTATGTTGAATATTATTTTCCAATAAATGAATATAAACTGGTGTATTGTGTGTGCACACACATACACACGCCTGCATGTTCGTTGTAGTCGAGTTGAATTCATTCGCAATGAAAATTATTTTTTAAATATGTTGTATAGAATTGAATGTTTTATTTTTGGTACTAACATGTAAGAGTGCAGGGAGAGTAAGGAAAATTACCACTGTCGAAACTACTTCCCTAATATTGCGTGGTCCGGTGGAATTGTTTTGAGATTTTCTGGATCGGATTATTAAAGCTCTGATAAAGTCCCACGTAATATTATCTCCGTTTAACTTTGCATAGATTTGCATTTATGAATACGTATAACATTGAACCACTTGCCTCTGTCTGTCAGTTTGTTGCCACCAAGGTGAATAGAATCCGCCAACAGCTCCTCACGTTTGTTTATCTCATCGTTCTTCTTCGATTTAGTTTCCTTATCCTCAGAGTCTGGCTTAACAGCGGCACACAACATTGACGAAGTTTGCGGCCTCAACAAACAGATTGGCGAAAATGAACCACATGATAGCGGTGGAGATGACAACGATGAAGCAGGAGATTGGCTAACGTAATATGGCGATGAAATATAACATTGACCATTATCTACGACAAAAGAACAATAATTCATATCGTTGATAATGAATGAGTAACTGACTGATAACGATAAAAGACAGTGAAATAACTGCACAACATTGAAATTAAAAGCTAGCATAAAGATGTAAGATAAAACCGAAATTAACTATAACAGTTTGTCAGCATATTTCAAGCTGGTTCCGAAGTGGTCTATTGCGGGACGGTTGATAGCACTCGTAGGTCGGAAAATCTTGATTCCTTTACATTTCTAGGTGCACAGATTGTCTTTTGCATTGATTGATGGAATTCCACTGGTCCCGTCAGTCTGAAGCCGTGCACAAATATAATGTCTGAAAATACAGTTGAACCAAATTTTGCCGATTTTTTCCAACGTTTCGAAACATCCTTTCTTGTTCCTCCATTAGGGTTGACACGTTGGGAACAATTCGGCAAAACGTGGTTCAACAGCATTTTCGGACAGTATACTTGTGGACGGCTTCAGAGTGACGAGAACAGTACGAATCTATCAATCAATGCAAAAGACAAGCCGTGCACATGTAAACGTAAAGAAATCAATATTTTAACAACCTACGAGTGTTATCAGTTTTCCCGCAATAGACTACCGCGGAAACAACCTGAAGGATGACAGCGCTGTGCAAAGAAAAGTATCTTTTACCAGAATATTTCTCCGGATGATGTAAAGTCATACACGTGACGTCTTCTCGACTGCTTATACTTATACTGCTGGAAGTAGTAGATGTGGTCGTGGTGGTGGCAGTTGTAGAAATAGTAGCAGGAGAAATCGCGAAAGGAGTATTACACGAATTAGCAGTGACTGCTGCGGGCTTACATGCATCATCCATGCCTTCACGTAACGAAAATGAAGAGCAGCACCTGCAGAATGTTGTGGAACAACAGTAACAACAACAGCAGGCGGACGGCAGGGGACTGGCTCCAGTGTAGCGCGACGGTGACAGCGAATTGAGCTCTGTCAAAATACATAAGAAAATTAAAGAAACAAAGTTTTTAATAAGAAGCATTACACAATAATGCTCCGCTGCCAAATAAAATAATAAATGGTTACGTGTAGGTTGTAAGAGACCATAAGCTCACGAAGTCCTAGCCAGATATGCATAATACAGTGGGTGGTAATCTCACACTTTAATGACAGTATACAATGGGTGGAAACTAGTGAATTCGGTTTCATGGTAAAGACACTCGTGTTGACTAAACCATACGGACAACGGCAAATAAATCCAGAGTTAGTAAATTCAGATATAATTCAAGTGCAACGCAAACATTCACTGTTTTTATTGAAAATTTATCAGACTTTCTTTCACTTATTACCTGCTTCTTTTCTGCGACAAATTTTCCTTTGAAATATTTCATGCCATGTACTTCGATCAGTCGAAACCTCATCACACTGACTATACACCAATGATAAAGCACGCAAGGAATTTCATCTAAATGGTTTAATCTATACGTATGACTGGCTGAGTTCAAAATAGTTAATGACGTTTCATAGCCATAGGTACCTCGCGTATGTATATGTGCCTATACATGTTATTCATAAATTAAAAATAATTACATGCACCTATGGGAAACTACAGTGACTGATTGTCAATTTCTCTTCGTATGCGTCAGACTAAGTGTTATGGTTTTGTTTATAGAACTGGAACAATTAATGCATCGATAAAGATGCTCATAAGAAGTAAATTAAAGTTTATTCTACCATGTGGAATGACGTCAAAGACAAGAGAGACGACGAAATGATACAAAATATACACACCAGTAGTATAGCAACACCCGGATAAATAATATAATTAGTCATGTAGAAATGATATCGTGAATTAAAATATGACGTTAAAATAAATAAAGGCCAGACAAACAATTACCTAATTAAACGAACATTGGTTGCACGGGTGGTGATAACAATTATTATAATCAAGGTTGCGGTCTTGATATAAACACCTGACCCATTAATTACTTACATATGTCAGTATAAACTAAGAATTGTATAGTGTAGAAAAGGCAATTCATCCAGTAGACCGGTTTCGTCCTTATTGGGAACTCATCATGTACTAGCCAGAATTTGCCGAAGACAGGACTCGAACCTGGACACGTCTGCTTCGGAACCTGGTGATCTAACCACTGAGCCATCCTGTCGCACACTACACTGCACACAATCTTCAGTTATATGCTAACTAATGTAACCTGTTTAGACTATTTTTCCTTTAGGTGGAGCTCATATGGCATCCATTTAGACCCAAAGTTCCAACTAACCATCCATAATCTGTCATTACTGAACAGACACCACAATACATGGGGAAGCGGTATTGAAATGAAGATTTATATAATTAAACGAACATTGGTTGCGCGGGTGAGAGAATGATTATAATAATATTATAAGCTCATGCGATTTTCGACTTATGTTCGTTAATAAGTGTTACACGAAAAGGGCACAAATTAATAGAACCAATAAAGTTAGAATAATTAGAGAATTGAAGTGTAAAGGGTGTTAATGTAAATAGTCATAAAAATGATTAACAATAAGTAAAATTTAATCTAAAATATAAGCTAGTCTTGATATAATATTCTTAATATTTTGCTGGATCATTTTCCATTTTAGTGGTGCAGTCCCACTATCAGCTAGAGCTACGTTACAAATTGATCCTTGTGACTTTTGCGACGCTGCATAAAGTGTATTTTCTCGGCTTAATGACAATAGATCTCATAACTAATCTCACTGTTGTGCTAAGATTGCACATCGATATGCGTCGACAAACATCTCTGTTAATTACCTGATCTGCGTTTTAACTAACGCAACTTTCATTGTTCCAGTAATTTTCTTTTGTCAATATATTTCAGCCTAACTTACCGTAGGCCTAAATATATTGACAAAAGAAAATTACTGGAACAATGAAAGCTGCATTAGTCAAAACGCAGATCAGATAATTTCAATTAATCCAGGTTCGCAACAAAGAATTTCCTACAAGAAACATCTCTGTTACTTGCATGCACGATCTTTACTGAATGACATGCAAAATCAAATTTATTAACCTCCATATTATAGCAGGAAGTTCTTTGCTCCACCTTCAACAATAATTGAACAAATCATTTCACTTAGATACATGAGATACAATCGTTTCTTTGGATTTCACATAATCATGTAATTAGGGGTTCTATTTTTTCTCATTAGGTTGGAAGTTTACAGACCAAAGTAAGAAACTCTTTAAACGAGTTCCACGTTGTATTCCAATACTAACAATTTGACTGTTCTGCATAGTTTGGAGTCCGGTATTACAAACGATCTGCTGATCTTCCTTAACTTTATCAGATTTTACGTATTTAGACTTAGAATCAAAGTTAAACAGGATATCCATCTTTGCTTCTTTTATTAACGTAGGAGAGCAAATATCCACACCAGATATCTTTCGAAATCTGCTTAATTCTATCTTCCCATGATTTATGTCTTTTAATACATGGCTTCTAACCGTCGCCGATTTTAAAATACGAATTCTCGTCAAGCATGGATGATTTTACATTTACTCTAAAAGGTTAGTAGACCACGTATTAATCGGACCATTTCTAATTAATTTGGTATCAAGACATGTTAATCCACCGAAATACTCGCAATCATTCGTAAGTTTAAATGAACATCATGTCTTCATTCCTATGGTTCCAGATAATTAGAATACCAGATAAGACGTTCTGGAAGAGCATATTGTTGGTACTATTTTTCATCCAAGAACTGTACATACATAAAAGAGCAAGTTCTTACATGTTGATCAATTTTAATTTTTAGATAAAATAATAAATGAATACCACAAGGAGAATCTTCCGGTTGAGGTAAAGCGGCAGACTCTGCGGTCTCTGCACCAAATATCATCAATGGTAGAGATTTATTTAACTCCAGCACAATCTCATTTTTCATAGACTTTGAGGACGGTGCTTTCTTGTCTTTCTGCGTATCTAAGTAATTGTTTTCGCTATCAATGGTACAGTTAGAGGCAAACCGATTAGAAGAAAACGATGAAGTGGCATCTGAAGTTATCTTTTCAATCGAGTTATCTTTGACCACTACTGTATCCAAATTATCATTGCTTGGTAGACAGTTTGCATAGGCAGATTTTCCACCAATTTCGTGATGAATTACCCCTTTCATATCTACACTTTGATCGTTATTGTACACGTCCGAACAATCATTAACAACACCAGACGTTTTATTCCGGGCGGAGTTAGTTTCAGGCACATTCCAATTTCCACTCTCTTCTTGTGTACCGGAAATATCTGCATCGATTGCCGATTTTGATTTCCCTGCGCTATCATCACCAATTCTATCGTCTGAATCGAGATTTTGACGTTCATGGAGTTGGATGACCTCGTCAAGAAAAGGTTTTTCGTGTTGCCCGTCGCTGAAATAAATCATCTCTTCCCCAATCGGGTTGCTCGTAAGTAATCCGGCCTAAGGAATACAAAAATAAATATAAAGCGTCACATGTATAAACAACATAAGGTTAAGTATTAGGGATGACTTGCAGTCTGTAGACAACCTAACCGTTGGCCAATGCAATCAGCGGGCTCTAAATAGTCGTATTAACGACGGTAACATGATCATTGTAGTAAAAATTAAGATACAGCCATCGTCTACCATGTTATCTTGAGTTAGATTTTATTGACGGACTCAAAAAAAGCCAGCTAGATTCAGAGAGTAGGTTTAGGCTGCTGGAAAAATATTTCGCCGCTGGTACCTCAAAATCTAACACACCAGGCTGATTTCGCACATCAATCTAGGTGTTATCAATCTTAGTGTTATTTCAGGGCCCACAAGTAACTATGACGTTTATGTTTATTGATAATGAAGTGTCAGTTCTTAAATATTGGTGCACAGCCGAGCTGTCTGACTTTCTTTTCAGTGAATGCACAGCATAACTAGACCTACTGGAAACTTTCGGAAATCGAAGACTAGTCAACAAAAATGACGATTAAACACCGAATTGATCAGTGTGAGGAAAAAAAGAATTGCACATTTAATGCAGCTAAAATAAGAGTGTTATTTGAGGTAACACACTTGCCTTTACCAGCAATAAAAAAGAAGCAGCCGTTAATGTCGACATCAAATATTATTTACCAATATACATGCGCAAGTTGTCGATCAACTTACGTAGGCCGATCGACTAGACGGTTAATTACTCGAATGCGGGAACATTGTAACTTAAACGCCTGTTTTAAATCAAATGGTGAATATACGTCTGCTATTGCGCAACACATCGTCGAAACATCTCACGTATGTTCTCCAGACGTAGCATTTAAAATAATTACTAAATTAAATAAAAAAGGGAACTAGTCACATACGAAGCCTTATGGATAAACACATTGCAGCCGGATTTATGCAAGCCGAAAAAGCATGTTAAATCATTGAGATTAAACTGGAGGTAACGCACGCAATTGATTGATTTCCCTTTTTTCAAACTCTCCCCATGTTTTCATATTTCTATCTTGTTTTGCCTTACAATTTATATATAAAGATATGTTCATTAGTAGATACTTGAGGAGATAATGAGAAAGAAACGTTTCTTGTATCTTATAAAATTTCGTTTTTCTGCACATACGAAGGGTATAATGAAAAGAAAAAAATTAACCAGCATCGCCTTTATGTTGTATCCGCATACGTTCAAACCTATCATAGTGCAGATGACAACAAAGATGCTTTTTACGAAGACCACAGTTCTCTATTAAGAAGAACGAGAAGTACAGATACAGCATTGGCTATTGGTGACATAAATGCCCGGGTATGCAGCTTCAATGACGCCAAATTTCGTTTGGGTAGAAGAAACACTTCAACACTAAAGGAGAATGAATAAAGAACAGCCGCGCAGAACACAGATTACATATCAGAAGCACAAACTTCAGGATAAATGAAAAACGTTGCACCACATGTCATTCGCCAGTTCCTAGACAAGTTTGGATACAATTCAGACATATACTGGAGACAGGACATAACGCCAACCTGCTGTGTACAATATGAAGCTATAACAATTTTTATTTATGCAACTTTGATCATAGGTTAATTAATGACAAGCTATACATACCAACATATCACTGCAACAATAGCCAGCTTAATTGGCCTGCAATCGACAGTATCACAATCACATATTCAAATATCACCAACATTGTCAAATGAGAACACATCCAAAACTGCTTTGCCATGATAAGAAGCATCGTTTGCGAGTTAACTAAAGCTCACTTAATTCAACAGAAGAGGAAATAAAAAATTAAATTGTCGAAGAACAAGATAATTTCCCCATAGATAGATGACTAACAGGTATATAAACAAAGCTCATCACCACATAAGCTAATGATACCAGGTAAAAATTGGAATGTAGAATATCAGTCAAATTATTCTACCATCAACGCCTTTAAATGACGATCGTTTGAATAAGCTAATCGAACTGCACCAAACAGTTCTCAGCAGAAAACGAATAACAATACGGATGGAACGGATATTTCACTACCACCATAATAGATCAATAACTGATGCACAGTTTAGAACATTGAAGGACAATCTTAGAATTTTTAAATGTGATTATTTTAATATACTCAGACTAGTTATGGTAAAACATCAGGAAGAAAAAGTAGAAACCAATCAAAGATAGCAAATTTGTTATAACTACAATAGATGATAGGATATAAGGTTCGTCTATGTTTCATACAGCTATTTCATGTTAAGTGATGCTGAAAAAACAGTTAAAACCCCATTGAGAAGTTATAAAGAAATAAAACACACAGTAGTTATCAAGACCCATACTCGTTTTTCCTCCTATATTTGGGGAAAATAAATTTTGCGCTGAAAAAAGAAGTCCATAAGGAATCATTCTTAATAAGGTAGAATTAACTGGACCTCTACACTCGATCGTGATTCACAAGAGATTACCACAGATTTCCGCCTTATTTCTCGCTATGCTGTTTAAAAGACACAATGGCGAAGAAAAAAATGATACGCCACCATTTGAATACTAATGATTCCCTGCCGCATAACCATACGATTCATAATTACGTGTGGGATTTAAAAAAAATTAAGTCTCCAATTCACATATAAAAGTTAAATACTGTTTGTTGCGGAAAGCTAATATATATGCAAGTATGTATTAGATGTTGCCAACCTAGTAACAAATTAGTTCAGTTGTGACCAGAAGGATAAACCAAGGACAACATGAACGAAAAGTATAATCTCATGCACATTCGTTTTGTGCTTACTGGCGACTCATCAGAGGAGCCGGTATTACGCCCTTTAACCACTATATATTTTGGTCAAGAATGTGGGATAATAGGACGGTACAATCTCCTAGACGAATGTGTAAACCTGCAATAGTGAAACTAACATCATATAGTCTACGACAATGCGACTTCAACGCTAACTCACACTATATAATATATATATATATATATATATATATATATATATATATATATATATATATATATATATATATATATATATATATATATATATATATATAGAATCTGTAAACGATACTAACACTATGGCTATTGTGTTAGTAACCGATATCAACATTATTGTATAGTTGGAATGAATTTTTTTAATCGGTTATTTTTCTCTCTAGATAATCTGATTTTATGGCGAAATTCCACAGTATATTTCTAATTAGGAAGAGAATAAACAAATAACAAAGTGGACAATGGCCATTTATTTCGAGATTACTAAACTTCACTTTACAATCTTTCATTTATATACATTCTGGGTTTTCATTTGATTATGGGGATGGCAACAAATCTGACTCGGTTTTACTTCTATTTCTTGTTTTGGCTGATTGGTAAGTGTGTATGCAAACAGGCACACATACAGACACACACATACACACTTCCTAATTAGATATATATATATATATATATATATATATATATATATATATATATATATATATATATACTCCGCGATAGAATTTTAGTTCACCATTTTTAAAATATGAGAAAGAACAACAGTATTCTTTACAATAATATTAATTAATAAATATCATTTCTACCAGTATTTACAGTCAATATTATGAATTCGGTGCTGCTATTTTCGCTTATACAATCATAAACGCATATTTGTCACAAGCAATTAATATTCTTTGTAAATGTTCGCGATCATTATTGACAGGAATATTTAAAGAAGTGAATGACGAAATTGTCCTTTTTACAGGTGCTTATCAAACGTAAAATTCTTATTTTAAGGTGTAGTTTATAGACATTTTTACGGCATAAGCATAAATAGGTCTCTAAGATCGGTCTTCGCAAACATATGCATCAATTAAAAACAACATAATTAAAAATATTTATTACTGGAGTCCATACTTATGTACGCTACGTTGACGATATTTCCGTGATCTTTGGGCAGAATGAAGATACTAATACACCGCAACATCATATAAACAAGGTTTGTCAAGCAAGCCAATTTACATTAGAAGAAGAATAAGACGGATATTTATCTTTTCTAGATGTAGGAATAACGATAGATGAAGAAGGTACCATCTCAATGTCGGTTCACAAGAAATCCAGTTGGACTGGGCAGTAAATTTATTATTCTAGTAGTATATCAGGGACTTACAAAAGTAATCTCATAATAAATTTAAGCACTCGAGTATACAGCATTTGTTCATAAGAGAACACGGAAAAAGCAAAATCTGGTTTGCGAAACGTTGGGGAATAATAGTTGTCCAGACTGGTTTCTCGGATATAATTTGAGGAAAGTTAACAAAATCAATATCTAGTACTTTATATAGGCACTTATTTAAAGCTATCGGAAAATTTGAATTATAGCAAACATAATATAACGACATACAGGAGGCGGAAAGTAGTATATCAGGGACTTACAAAAGTAATCTCATAATAAATTTAAGCACTCGAGTATACAGCATTTGTTCATATGAGAACACGGAAAAAAGCCAAATCTGGTTTGCGAAACGTTGGGGAATAATAGTTGTCCAGACTGGTTTCTCGAATATAATTTGAGGAAAGTTAACAAAATCAATATCTAGTACTTTATATAGGCACTTATTTAAAGCTATCGGAAAATTTGAATTATAGCAAACATAATATAACGACATACAGGAGGCGGATAGCGTACATGCTGCGAAACACGCGTTGGCAAACACATGCAAAAACAATTACGCTGTTAAATTAAATGAACATTGGTTGTGCTGGCAGTGACAACAATTATTTAAATCGAAGTTTCGATCTTGATATAAACACCTGTCCTTTTATGTACAAACATTTGTCAGTATTACCTAAGCACTGAATAGTGTAGAAAAGGCAAATCATCTAGTACTTTAAATCAAGTTTGCGAGCTTGAAGTAAACACCAAACCCATTGTATTTAACCAGTCGTCGAACAACATAACAAAACTACCGCCAGTGCGTTGCGGCTGGCGGTAGTTTTGTAGTGCGTTGCAGCTGGCGGTAGTTTTGGAGTGCGTGGCGGCTGGCGGTAGTTTTGTTATGTTGTTCAACGACTGGTTAAATACAATGGGATTGGTGTTTACTTCAAGCTCGCAAACTTGATTTAAAGAATTGTTACCACCACCCGCGCAAACAATTATTGTTAAATCATCTAGTACACCGGTTTCGTCCTGATTGGGGACTCATCACGCACTGGCCAGAGTTTGCTGTGGACAGGGTGGCTCAATGTTTCGAGCAACAGATTCCGAAGCCGACGCGCCCAGGTTCGAGTGCTGTACGCAGAAAATTCTGGACAGTGCGTGATGAGTTCCCAATGAAGATGAAATCGGTCTACTGGATGAATTGTCTTCCCTACAATTGGCATCCAACCACATGGTTATGTGTGGGCTGAATGTGATTTCAACATTTGTGCTATGAAAATTCGTCTTGGTTATTCGATTTAACAGCCGAGTAATTAGTGAGGCCGATAGGTCGCCTCTAAATGGTAGGTCTAGGAAAATACTTTTGATAGTTTCCTCTGAAATTCGAAGAGGGCGTGGTCTGATGTTGACATCTATGAACCGCTTCTAGTAGTTTTTCATTAGGAAACATCATCATCATCATTTCCAGCCACACAAAAGTCAAGTGACTAATGTTTCACTGCCATATAACCATAAGGAGTGAAAAAAGTATATAAGTGAATTAAGATAAATTATTATTGAGATTTACGAGAGAGGGAGAGGGGTAGAGAGAAGGAAAACCTTGCTACTATGAGTAAATTTATCAGGATAACTCACAGAAATGAGGCAAACTAAACCTCTCCACAACACAATTATGGTCAAGTTAGCATTCGGGCAAGGCGACATCAGCAACACAGCTTCCTTGCGGATTTCACCGTATCACGTCATAAACAAACCGAACCTCGCAGCTAACTTTGCCCTACTAAGAAAAGAAAGTTACGAAGATGATTCTACTATACATTTGCAACAAGATCGCCACTGAGCTCGATTCGCTGCCATATCGCTAAGGGTTTCTAACCAAGAACTGTGATGTGCACGAGGACCCCATCCCGGCAGACGAGTGGATCCTATACTACCCAATTTGGATGTAAGTGACTTTAATTGTTTCTGCCATGTCAAAATCTGCCCACCTTGTTTCTTACGCCAATTTGGTGCTGGATGAGAGAACAGAGCTCTATTGGGCAATCGGAATGAGGGCATACGCAAAACGTGACCGAGCCAACGAAGTTGATGGAGCCTTATTTGCTTTTCTAAAGACGAGCACTTATTGTCAGATCCAAAAATACGTCTACGGATGTCAACGTTAGTTGTTCGTTGTTGGTAACCAACATGTGCTATACTTCTCAAACAACGATGATCGAATGCCTGTAAGCGTCTCAAATCGTCAACTCTAAGAGGCCAAGTTTCACTAGCGTATAGTAAGACTGCGCGTACAGATGCATTG
Source organism: Eudiplozoon nipponicum (assembly GCA_029291075.1). Classification (NCBI taxonomy): domain Eukaryota; kingdom Metazoa; phylum Platyhelminthes; class Monogenea; order Mazocraeidea; family Diplozoidae; genus Eudiplozoon; species Eudiplozoon nipponicum. The sequence continues at coordinate 185,737 of JAQBSW010000060.1, read as the reverse complement.
TAAACACGACCTTTAAGGCAAAGTGAAATATTCGCGTTTCTCCATAAATGACGAAGGTTCGAGAAAGCTACTCTAGCTTTCGCGATCCGTATTCTCACCTCGTCGGACATATTGCCTACGTTATTGATAGAGCTCCCAAGATATGTAAACCTGTCGACTATGTCAAGATCTTCATTCTGCAGTCGCAACGTTGGAGTGAGTGGTGGGTGATCCTGTAACAGTATCTTACATTTAGAGGGTGCGAATTTCATACCGAAAGACGGAACAACGTTTGCTAATCTATTTAAGGTGGTCTGGGCAGCATGCTGATTGTCGAATAATAGTACGATATCGTCCGCATAGTCAAGATCGACTAGTTTATCTCCCGGGAGAACTTCAACTCCAGCGTCCTGAATGTGTGAGAGAGTGTTGTTCATAATAGCATCGATTACAAAATTAAACAAAAATGGGGAAAGTGGACAACCTTGACGAACACCACTGCTGGTTGTAAAGTTATGCGTTAATTCGTTGTAAACCTTAACGGGACCAGAATTATTTGTGTAGAGAGCTCGTATAATATTAACAAATTTAGTGGGCACACCGCTTTTCGACAAGATATGGAATAAAACATTGCGATCCATCGAATCAAATGCACCCTTGAAGTCTAGAAAGACGACTATTATGGGACGGTGATATAAATGTCTCTGTTCGAGAACTTTCCCGTAGCCATAGAAATTCCGGCTTGACGACCGGCGGGCTCAAGCTAGTCGACCCGGGATTGGTAACATGAACCTTGCCGGGCCATAAAGGGACAGCCATCATCCCGTTTCATGTGAAGCCTCGAGTTTGGTCTAACTGCACTGTAACTTTTTGTTAAATGTGTAGTGATGGAATGAGAGCAAGCGTTCCAGACGTGAGGGGCAAGTTTCGGCTGCTGAAGGAAACTCTGGCCACTGGCATCTGGGCAGATAGTGCTCATCAGCTTTGGTTGGCAGACTATCTAGGAGAAGGAAAACTCAGAATAAAAACCGTCACTAGGAATGGGCGACCTAGTGTTCTTTTACAGTCCACATAAAACCATGACAAGTAAAACTTACAATAATTACATACTGCATCGGCCGTCGCGCAGTATAAAAAGGGTCGCCTTATCTGCTGAGCCGTGCAGGGTGGATAAGCGAAAACAGGCTACTGCAGGCAACTCCAACTCTATATTCGATTCTGCGTCCTTTCCTTCCCCTTCCTCTTCTCAATCTTACAATAACTCTCTTTTAGATACTATAAATATGGTTGGTTTAGATCATAACACTGAGCCCAATACTAGGTTGCCAAATATCGAAAATGGTTCTTGTAGACGATCATTCATTAAACCTAAGTTAGGTTTTAACGTAGGCGCATTTAATGTGCGAACATTAAAACAACTTGGACAGCAACAATCTCTTGCTCGTACGTTGGATAAATCAGAAATCGACATATGTTTCGTATCTGAAACCAGAATACAGGATCCTACGTGTATTACAGAACTAGTTGCACCATCCCTATCTACGCGTTATTGGCTTCGAACATCTGGTTCCACAGAGTCCTCTCAAGCCGGTAAATGGGGCGTTGGTATTGCCCTTAGCGCGCGAGCTGAAGCTTGCTTAATTGAATGGATCCCTTTAAATAGTCGATTGTGTGCGGCACGTTTAAATACATCTACTAAAATCAAAGCAAAAAACCGTTATCATCGTTGCCTCTTCGTTGTATCTGCATATGCTCCTACCGATTGCAGCACAGAAGAAAGCAAGGACGCTTTTTACTCCGAATTAGCTCCTTACTAAGTAAAGCACGAAATTCGGATATGGTCCTGGTTATGGGTGACATGAATGCTCAAGTTGGTTGCTTAAGCAACACAGAATTTCATTTAGGTGGAAGATACACTCTAAGCTCGACTCGCAATGATAATGGTGAACGGCTTTTGGATAGCTGCGCTGAACATAGACTATATTTAAGTAGTACAAATTTCAGACGTAGTGTTAAACGTTGTGCTACATGGCGTCCTCCAGCACCCGGACAACGGTGGACTCAAATAGATCATGTAGCAATTAGTTATAGATGGCGTGGTTGCATCCAGGATTGTCGCTCTTTTTGGAACACTTATGTCGACTCGGACCATGCACTTATCCGTTGTAGATTTGCTCTAAAATTTTCCGGGAAAATAATTAAGAATAAACCCCAAATTGATGTAGGCAAACTCGAACAACCATCCATCCGACAAAACTATGAAAATATTCTTAAGGCTAATCTAACTGGTCTGAATAGCGAAAATCCGAATATACTTTGGTCCAAGATAAGTTCCACTATGCACAATGCAGGTACTACTGTATGTGGCATAGCAGGCCCCCGTAGAAATAATCACTGGCTCTCTGTAAAATCTATGGAGATACTCGAAATAAGGCGCCAAATTCCACCTGGCTCGACTCATAATAATACCCGTCGCAATATAAGACGCCAACTTAAGCGCAGTCTAAAAGGCGATCTCGAAAACTTTTGGAGCAGAAAGGCTGAAGAAATGGAAGTAGCTTTCGCGTCAGGTAACAGTCGCTGTTTGTTCCAACTTATACGCACAACAGGTCCGAGAAAGTTAAAAGTTAGCGAAACTATAAATGATAGTAACAACGAATTAATAACCGATAAAATAAGTCGCCTTGACAGGTGGGCTGAACACTTTAGAGATCAATTTTCTTGGCCACCCGCGTCAGTTCCGCTTCCCGAAAGCATGTCTGCATCAACAGTGTGGAATGTTAGTCCCGAAGAACCATCCGAATTAGAAGTACGCGATGCAATCCTATCTCTTAAGCGCCGCAAAGCCGCCGGCCCCGATGATCTGCTTCCGAGATTGTTTAAGGATGGTGGCGATATAATTTCAGGAGCGTTGACCAAACTTTTTCATACTATATGGAATGAGGAAACCGTACCACTTGACTGGAATGAGTCGACCATCATTCCCATCTTCAAAAAAGGCAATCGTAATTCGTGCGATAACCATCGTGGTATAAGTTTGACTCCGGTCGTATCAAGGTTATTTGCTTCGATTATCCTACGTCGTCTTAGCGCTTCACGTGAATCACAAACAAGAGAAGAACAGGCCGGATTCCGCGCAGGACGAGGTTGTATAGATAATATTAGGAAACGTTTCCTAAGATAGCCAAACTCTCCCTTGACATTTAGTTAAAGGCAGATCCTCTGATTCGGTTTGCTAGGTTGTTAATCAAATTTCTTGTTTGAGATTTTTGCAAACTACTGTTGTAACTTATGTACTGCTCTGTGAATACTATAAATCCGGTGTCAAATCACCATTTTCTTCTCGAGTTGGATGTCAGAAAAGGGAAAAGTGTTGCTTTTCTCAACTTCGGGAGTTAGTTTGATGTCTGGATCGGCCTCTCTGACTTTTTTCATGATTTCAGCAGAGCCTGCTTCGTATGCAATATACATTATGAGATCATCTATATACCTTCCGTAAAGAATGCACTGGTTAATTATATTTTGTAGCCTCGTTTGGTCAAGATGGCGCATATATATATACCTGCCAGAAGAGATGCAATACAGCTTCCCATAGCTACACCATTGAAGTCTTGGAAATATTTACCTTCAAATGTAAATTACACGTTTTTTTACATGCTAATATGAGGGCTTTGAGGTTGTTGGTGTCTATAAGAAAATCTTGAAACTAATTCTTAATCTTATCACACAAGATAGCGATTTATAAGTGACAAGATCAGACCATGTCCGATTCGAACTACAAAAGTTATCACAAAATGTTTTCACAAACTTAATATATGGAGGAGACATATAGGCCTCAATAATTACACTGAAGTTAAATCGAATCACCTAGGTGCATTTTCCTAGTGCAAAAGCTTGACAACGTCAGAAAAACCAGCCATTTCTCAGTGCAAAAGCTTGACAAAGTCAAGAAAATTATCCAGCTCCGATCATGTAATTGAAACGGGGCACCCAATTTAAATAATTTTGCAGTTCTATACAAGGCGGTCCGAAGAATTATTAGACGCATACCAAACCCTCTATAAAAAAATAACAATTACCCAGCCTAAACATTCAAAAGTTCCACCAACACGATATTTTAACCGAATGACCATGAATCAAACAAAACAAAAGCAATTTCCATGCACCCGGGCGAGTCAGAAAACACATTGGACCAGCTGCAACAAAAATTACATTGGATTGGCAAAAACTGAGGTAAAACAGCTGCGTAAACGGCATCACTATTATCGTTAACAGTGACAGAAATTGCATTCAAAATAGGAGCAATCACAACTGCGATCTGCAAAACCTGCGCTGTTACCACAGCAACAACATGAAACTGAGGAACAATGCGATACGAAGAACAACATATCAGGAAAAAAATTCGTATACGTAATAGTCAATAAAGCGAATACATGGTCAAAACTCAATCCATCAATACATGAATAACTATAATTCAAACAAGTACAATAAGAACGACTCCCACACGAGCACAGGTACACACGCATATGCACTCCTAAATCAACCCACAATAAACCACAAAAAAGAAATAGAAGTAAAACTGATAATCAAGCTAGTTCTCCTCCACTTAATGAAATGAAAATCCGAAATATAATTTGCAGTTGATTATTCTCGAAATAAACCGGCCATAATTAAATGTTTTCCATTTCTAAAAAATGAGCTGCAAGAATAAATGCAAATGTTGAAAAAATAAACGCCCGTGGAAAAGTAAAATGTGAAGAAAGCACAAAATTTTCACATACCGTAGAGACAGTCGGGCAATAACTAATCCAACACTGGCAGATCGGCGCATCCAAAGGGGTAGAGGTTAAGAGCAGATCACCAGCCTTCGTATTCATCTCATGTCCAGCTGCACCATCGTAAAGATCCCCTACATCACTGCAAACACGATTGTTGACGTCTAAAGATCTCTCCACATTGCCAGGCAATTGAGCTATAGCCTCTGCCAGTAAACTATCCAGGCTGCCTGGTCGATAACTGGATCGCAACGAATTCCCGCTAGCCGCAGAACTATTACTATGGCTGTTTTTTCTCGTAGGTGTATTGATCATGTTATTCGCCAGAGCAAAGCAAGACACAGCCGACGAAGCACTACTATTCCTCATCAATAATTTGCTCCTTGTCAAAAGTTCAGTTGCGTTCACAATTGAACCTCGCTGTTGTGTGTTGTCTACTGCAAATTTACAAGAATCAGCGCTGCGCTGGTGCTGAACCAGGAGACCAGCCGTGTACTTTTCAGGTATTGATTCCAATTCACAGCCACTATTCTGATTTAAACCGAATGTATTGTAAACTTCGGTCAGGTTAGAGGAATTCGCCACTTGTTGGTTACCAGTGGCTTCAGATTCATTGCCATGGTTTATTGTCACCAGATTTAACTGAGCAGAGCGATGATCGTTTTCAACGTGTTTGGCTTGACGACCAACAGTTGAATACCCAACATTTATCAAATCGTCAAGCTGATGATCGATATAACAGAACGCGAACCCATTTATTTAAAAAGCCAATTCAAAGCATATTAATTTCTCAAAAATATGCGATACGCTTAAGGAAAATAACATAATAAATAGTCATCAATAATAAAAGGAACATAACTAAACACCGTGTCACATGGGGCTAGGAAAGCACCATAGTAATTCAAATAACGAACAAATTGTTTTCATTTGCTTAGTTCTGGACAATGCCTATTTATAGCAATATTGCTCAAAATAGGGCAGCTATTGTATATATATATATATATATATATATATATATATATATATATATATATATATATATATATATATATATATATATATATATATATATATATATATATATATATATATATATTGATTTAAAATATAATGGCAGGATTTTGATTATATGTATATTATCAGTATAAAATCGATATTGCAACAGATAAAGGAAATTCATCCAGTAGACCGGTTTCGTCCTTATTGGGAATTCAGTACTGTGCAGGGTTTGCCTCGGACGTAATGTGAACCAGTGCACATATGATTCGGAGTATGTGACTCTATCCACTGCGTCATCCAATTTATGCTGGCAATGTACATATAATCCAAATCCTTCCATTAGACTTAAAATCAATAAAATATCCCCAAGTATCACGGTGTCTGCCACATAATGACAGATCGCGGATGTTCCACATAAAGGAAAGACTAATCAGAAAATATATTTTGATATATGACTTACAATTGCGTGTGGTATGTTTCACGAGATGTGCAGTGGATTGTTTCAGATTCAAAAGCAAATGGTGAATACACGTCTGAAATTGCGCAACACATGATTGAAACATCACACGTATGATCTCCGTAAATGCAATAACAAAAGGGAGCTAGCCACATACGAAGCTTGAACTGGATCTGACGCACGCAATTGATTGGTTTCCGTTTTTTCACTCTCTCTCTCTATGTTTACATATTTCTATCTTGTTTTGCCTTCCAATTTATATATAAAGATATGTTCATTAGTAGATACTTGAGGAGATAATGAGAAAGAAGCGTTTCTTGTATCTGATAAAATTTCTTTTTGTTTTTGCACATAGGAAGGTTACAATGAATTTTATTAAAGCTCGCATTTCAAATATATATATATATATATATATATATATATATATATATATATATATATATATATATAGCGCGAAACAGTGGTAGTCACATAGTAGATCACTGAAGTCTACGATTATTATGCGTTCAGTTGACTATATCATTTCTCGAAGAAACTGAACAATAAGAGTTTAGATTATATATTTTAATTTAAAATGTCTCTCTGTGTATGAATCAGGATTTAAAAACAAGCAGTTGCAAGACAACTATGTACGATGGCGATAAATTGTTGTCAGTATTAAAGATGCGACGTTGAAAGTGGCCATTTATCTACATTTACTTGGAGCCAGCATGCTAGAGAGACCGATGCTTCTGTGTGATAAAAATACCAGCAAATTTCATTACAATATTGGCAGTAAAATTACCTAGGGCTCGGCAGTTAAACGGTAATAAATAGCCGCGACGTTGAGCCAGTTCTTTTTAATATTGTTTTCAAATTCAGAGCTATATGGAATAGCACCATCATTTATCCCATACCGAATTCGATGCGTAAATTCTTCTTCCATTGACAATTAATTCATAAGTGCAAAATACTTGAATCTGTAAACTTTCTTGCCCGTGGTCATAGCGAATTCCGGTTTAAATAAACAGACCCACCTATTCTCTTCTTTAAAACGAATGAATTTTAGTCTACCAAAGGCTTTCACCATTACCAAGTTAACGTGCACTAGCTGGTAGGTGAAAAATTGGTCTTGAATGGAGACAGTTCCAGCAGCCTCTTTCTGGCATTTGGTAATTGTGGAGTGTGCAAAATATAAGGCTATGTTTACTCAATCATATAGCCCGAACGTCAAATGGAACCCACTGTGTCTGAGATTCCTATCTCACTATCTATACGCTATTTACGCATTCACTTGCGCGATCTGGTGCTCCGTGCATAGTGGATTTGGCAAAGCCTGCTGATCTTAAATAAACCATATCAAGCCAAACAAAGAAACATGTTTACTCGTATTCTCGAAGGAACCCAAAGCACAAAGATAATATGAAATCTAAAAAAATTCTACTCGAAGTTAATCCATGCTAATTGCGCAAATAAAACATCATTCTAAAAGAGGAAAAAAGCGACACAAACTGTCATTAACATAGATAAGAATTTGGTAACAAATATCTGATAAAATAACGGAGATAAATAAAGAAAAAGAAGGCGGTTGCTGATTACTATTGGAAAAGATCAACCGGCTTGACGCAGAATAATTAGAAATGGAGACAGCCATCTGGCAGGCGACTGTACAAATAAAGATTTGAAAAGAATAAGATGAAATTTTAAAAAAATATTTCTTGAATAGAAAGGGATAAAAGATATCCATGTTTGTGTACATTGAGAACAATAAGACATACCAAATGTGATTTAGCAGGCATAATCAACTCCATTGACGAGGTGGATCTCCGTAGTTTCCCAACTGCGCTGCGACTTACTAGCGCGCTAGTCGTAAAAAGTGATTTTTCATCTTCGATAAATTGTTTACTATTTTGAGCTGGACTGGTAGTGCCGCGACTGTTAACCGCGTTGTCTCTATCGCTTTTCTTTCGCCTAGCTGTAACTGTCCTACCAATTACTTTTGAGCCTGACTTAGGCGGATGCGTTTTAGCACCCTGAGCAATAAGATCTCGATTGAAACGATCGAGTTGGCCCATAAAATGAAGATTAGGACCAACTATCGGTCGGCGTGTCTGAACATAGTCAAGCACCTGCATCAGGGTGAGCGAAGATGAGTGACGCAGAAGATAGGCCATCACAACTGTTGCCGAGCGACTGACTCCAGCCATGCAATGTACTAAAACAATTCCATTAGAAGTCCGGGCAGAGTCTGATAAAAGTAAAGAAAGAACATTGACTAATGAATAAGAAAATAGTATATAGATAATTGAAGACAAGTATACACACGTACACATAGATAAATAGATAAACAGTACATGCATAAACATATAAACACACATCAACATTATTATCCTCACGGACAGCAAAACAACAGGTGTTAGCAACTCATGATTTACTGCACTATAACCACGAGAAAAGATAAAAGCAAAAAATAAAAAAATAAAATCAATTTTAAGAAAGTTAATAAAAAAATGATAATAATGCCAAAAATAAAAATATAAACAATAAAAATTAGTAAAGAAGAGTGATTTATGATGCTGATGATCTAGTTTAGAGCGAGATATTTGCCTAAGTAACACAGAAAAGTAGTAGCTTAAACCGTTCCACAACACCGTTGAGGCAAAACAGCTCCTTCTCGGTTTTTAATATATCGAGTCGTAATCATGATCGAACCTCGCAGTTAACTCTGTCCAAATAAGAAAATAAAGTTAAAAAGATTAGTCTGCTAAAAAATCTGCAACATGATCGCCAATAAGCTCGATGAGATGCCATATCGTGCAGGGCTTCCATTCGATAACTATGATGCGCACGCGGAAACCACCCTGGTAAACAAGCGAGTCATATACTACTAAATTTGATCATAGTTGACGTTAGCTGTTTCTGCTATATCAAAATCTGTCCACCCAGTTTCCTAAACCGATCTGGCGCTGGAGAATAATGTTCTACTGGGCAAACGTAAATCGAGATCAAGTTAAAACAGTTGACGGAGACTTATTTATTTGGCTAACCAGAAGCACTTCCTAGCCGATCCGAAAATACGTCTACGAATGTCAGCGTTGCTTATTCGTTGGTAATTAATATGGGCTATGCTTCTTAAACAGTGATTGAATAACGTAAGCTTCTAAGATTTTCGACACTAATATCGTATAATAAATCGGCACGAACAAATTCTTTGTACACACGACCTTTACGGAACAACGCAATACTTGTGTTTTTCTATAATTAGCGAAGATTGGGGGAAATTACTCCGTTCCACGAATCCCATATTCACCTCGCTATTCATAGAGCTTCTAAGTTATGTAGCCCTGTCAGCTACATCTAGATCCTCACTTAGCAGTCACAGAGTTTGAGCAAGTGGTGGATAATCTTGTATAAATATCTTAAATTAAATATCGAAGGACGAAACGATTGTTAATCTATTCGCGGTGGCTGTAGCGGAACTTCGGTTTTCAAATAATGAAATATTGTCTGCAGAGTGAGGAACGAATATACTATCGAAGAGAACTTCGATGCCTGCATTCTAAACACATGGAATAATATTGTTCATAACAACACCTATTACAAAATAAAACAAAATTCAGAAAGTGAACATATCTAATGGACACCATTGCTAGTAATGAAATTGAGCGATAATTCAGTGTAGACCGTTAACGAGACAAAAATAATTTCTGCAGTCAATGTGTCTGCATACCAACTTCCCACAGAATATCGAATGGAATATTGCAATCCACTGAGTCAAATGCACTCCTGAATTCTAGAAATACGGCTATTGTAGGACGGTGATACACATATCATTGTTCAAGTAATTGTCTTATGGTAAAAAAATTATCTATACAACATATTCTCGGCTGGAATACAGTTTGTTCATGTCTCGTATGCGAATCATGCAAAACAAAGAGAGCACAAGATAATGAAAGAAAGTAACATAGATACGACTAAGGTCAAGCTTGTATCACGATAGTTATCACACTGAGTACGATTGCACTTTTTGAAGATACAAATAATGATGTATGTGCTCCTCATGCTGCAAAGTATAAAAATTTTGGAATAACGGCCTACAATTTATTTCATCACTGTCCATAAGTAGGGTTGGAAGCTGATAATCGGCGCCTGCAGCTTTGCAACGTTTAAACAAAATTGCTTATTAAAATTGGTCATACTGCCAAATTTCTGTGTATTGAGGTTTAAATCATAACAATTGGGTACTTCCTGAGGACAGTCAATAGTTGACTCGAGCTAGTCATACATTTTCGTATTTAACAGAAAAACAGGTCAGAATATTTGATGTCAGCAAGCCGGCCACTAACACCGATCGCCAACCATTGGACAGTAGTAGAAAATTTCGCAAAAACTATCAAAAAACATCTTGAAAAGTTCAGAACAATAACAGATCTTTGTTACTCGAGCATGCGGAATTGCACAAATTTCTCCATCACCATTGTAGTAGTGCAGCTAGGCAATACTGACTGCCTTGTGTAATCATCACCTTTGTGGTAAGGCAGCTAGATGCTTTAAATCAAGTTTGCGAGCTTGAAGTAAACACTAACCCCATTGTATTTAACCAGTCTTCGAACAACATAACAAAACTACCGCCAGCCGCAACGCACTGACGCGTTTCGACCTTCCATGATCATCATCAGAGTACGACGGCAAACTGACTATCGAGGATCAAACCGCATTGAATATATATGGAAATCAAATTTAGATATGCGGCTCTCACCTCTAGCAGTCTCGCATACATTGAACTTGACTGGAAATGTCGGCTGCACAATTTCTATGCAGTCACGAACATTAACTGTTTGCAGCTTTCGCCACAAATAAATATATAGGCAATACAATTAAACAATAATTGATTGCGCGAGTGGTGGTAACAATTCTTTAAATCAAGTTTGCGAGCTTGAAGTAAACACCAATCCCATTTTATTTAACCAGTCGTCAGACAACATAGAAAAACTACCGCCAGTCGCATAAAAATTTATGTATACACTTTTTTAATTATTAATTACTCACCGATAAACTCGAACGCTCTGTCAAATGCTGGACGCAAGTCCTGTTTATCCGTGTCACAGGCCGGCAGCCTAAGGTATTTGAAGCGCAAATCATTTTCAAACGACATTGGTACAGACTCAGTGACGTTGAGGATATGCGTCACGCCAATTTCTGACAATAGATTTAAGTCCTGTGCATCTCTAGCATTGCCTTGGTCATGCACAGAGATAAAAAACGAAAACGAAAACATATAATCGAGTTACGTAGGATAGACTAAATAACTTTATCCAACGAAATGCACATAAAATCAGCTATACAATAGAAAGCTATAGTTGAAATAAAGTCCAACTCATTTACGCATGAAAGAACCATAACAAATTGCCTTGAAAATGTGTTTCATCATCCTCTGGTCGGCAGTCCAATGAGCAGGTCGCATCTTATAGAAATCACGAAAGGAATACTGCAATAGCCAGTAGCCAGAAGTCACACCTCGACAGACATTAGTTGCTACATGATGTGGCATATAGGTGAACCAAAAGAACTGTACTGTTGCTTAATTCACTTTCGGCGTCAAAATTGATGATGACGAGACGCATCAGAGGTAGAATGACTGAAACAATTAGCAAAAAGATCAAAACGAAACTGTAAAATAAATAAAACTCCCCTTCAATCGGCATATCAGAGTCTATCCATTGTTTTTAGCATACGGAAAACTAACTGGCTTGTTGCATAGACAATTGAGATAGCCCATAAAGACACAGGGTTTGACCACTTCTTTAAATGATATCAAGACCAAATCAAACAAGATTTTCCACACAGATTCAAAGCATCGCACATGTGATGAGCCAAAATATGCAAATACCAAACTCAAACACGCGAACAATTTATTCATAAATGCGAAAATTACTATTTTTTACTCAGCTTTGGATAGAGAAAATCACTCAGAACATGTTTAACAGTTTGCAATTCTTCATTATTGATGACTTTCAAAGACTAACGGATATGTCTGGCTGCGAAAATGTTCCTTAAAAACGACATGTTAGGATAGTTCACAGGTATTGTCTTTGTTATTAATGTTGTGACAACCAGACCAACTGCAAGAAAAAAATATTTTTCAAATTTTCATCAATGCCTGTGTTGAATGTTGATGCAAAGAATCAAAATTTTAAGATCGAAAACTCAAATATTTTTTAGTTATGCATATGCAATAATTGCTAAAGAAATAATTTCAGGGTTGCATTTCTTGACAATGTCAATAGACTTATGAAGGCGTCTCCAACAAACTCTGACAGCCAAAATAAAGCTTTCTGCACGCACACGACGTGAATGCGTTTTGAAACAATTATTCTAGGAAATTAGTGCTTATCGGTATTGAGTAAAAGATCATCCTAGAAATGTAGGACCTTACATATAAAACATCCATCCCCACAAAGAATGAGCGGCGTACTATTATTTTAAAACTCACATATAACCGCGACTGATTCCATGCAGCGTCGCCGGGTGGCCAGTATAAAAGGTGTCACTTTAAGCGCTGAGTTTTAAAGAATGTAAGTGAAAAAAGCCAATGTAGATGAGTCTAAAATTTGAGATCCCAGAATGGAAGTCAATTGTTGCAGTGCTGTGGAAGGACCAATATCGTCGCGCACTTACCATAGTACATAACGACTGTGCTATTTAAAACACGTTTAGTTCTTTAGTGCACGATTGGCCTCTATTTGACGCTGAAATTCAACGTGTTGCTAGTAGTCATTCTGCCAAGGAAATACATGCGCCATTAATTTCTGAAGCATAACATGTCAAACACTCAGGAAATTATTCAATCCGCCACTTATCGAAAACGGCGTGATAAAAAAGGATGTGACACCTCGAAATAATCACAAATTGTGCATAAGAACAATCACTTTTAATGAAGTGGCAGAAACTTTCTATCTTATGAGGAAACGTAAGACTGACGATATCCATGGCCTCCGTGTTGAATTTTCCAAGTTCGATAAAATAGAGGTTCATAAAAATCTGGCCAAGTTCATTGTCGCCATCTGTAGGATCAAATCCGTCCAAAACAAGTAGAAGTGTCATTGTTGCGTAGTTTAACATAAAAGGTAAAAATATCGTTTCTGCCAACTACCGTGAAATCATCACATACTGTTTGTTGCGAAGAACAAATAAAAATGCAAATGCATATTAGGTATTGTGTACCCAGTAACAAATCTGTTCAAATCGAAGCACAAGGATATACCAAGGTCATAATGAACAATATGCACAATCTCTTGTACACATGCATGCCGTGCTTACTGACGACTTATTCCTAGGAACCGATACTAAACCCTATATCTACTACATATTTGATCAAGAAATGTGGAACAGAAGGACCGCATATCTTAGATGAATGTCTATTCAAGCAGTGGTGGTGTTAACTTCATATAGTCTTCGACAATGCGACTCCAAAGCCAACCCACTATATATATATATATATATATATATATATATATATATATATATATATATATATATAATGATGGGATACAGTGAAAACCGCAGGAAGCTGTATTGTTGATGTTGCTAAACGGCGTGATAAACAAGGATGTGACACCTCGAAATAATCATAAATTGTGCATAAGAACAATCACTTTTAATGAAGTGGCAGAAACTTTCCATCTTATGAGGAACCGTAAGGCTGCCGAACAAACAAGTAGTGTCATTAAACGAACATTGGTTGCGTGGGTGGTGATAACAATTATTATAATCAAGGTTGCGGTCTTGATATAAACACCTGACCCATTAATTACTTACATATGTCAGTATAAACTAAGAATTGTAAGAATTGCCTTTTCTACACTATACAATTCTTAGTTTATACTGACATATGTAAGTAATTAAAAAGTAGTGTCATTGTTGTGTAGTTTAACATAAAAGGTAAAAATATAGTTTCTGCCAACTACCGTGAAATCATCATATATTGTGTGTTGCGGAAAACAAGTAAAAATGCAAATGCATATTAGGTATTGTGTACCCAGTAACAAATCTGATCAAATCGAAGCACAAGGATATACCAGGGTGAGAATGAACGATATGCATTATCTCTTGTACACATGCATGCCGTGCTTACTGACGACTCATTCGTAGGAACCGATACTAAACCCTATACCTACTACATATTTGATGAATAAATGTGGAACTGAAGGACCGCATAATCTCCTATATGAATGTCTATTCAAGCTGTGGTGGTGTTAACTCCATATAGTCTTCGACTATGCGACTCCAAAGCCAACCCACTATATATTTTTTATGAAAACCGAAGGAAGCTGTATTGCTGATGTTGCCTTGCCTTAAGGCTGACTTCGCCATAAGGGTGCTTTGTAGAGGTTTACTTGTCCTCACTTATGTACGTTAACAAGGACAATATACACATATTAACTAGATCCACCTCCTCATAAATCACTCTCCTTTAATAATTCGTATACTAAATTGTTATTCTAGTCATTATTTTTTTTAAATTTCCCTTTTATTTTTAATTGTTAAATGGCAGAGAAACATAAGTTACTAATGACTTATGTATTGTTGTGCATGATTATGATGTATAATATATACCGAGCATGAAACGTATACCAACACAACAGATTTCGAGATGGGCTAAATTTCACCAAAATTGATAGTTAAACCTAACTCTGAACAACTGTTATTGCATAAAGTCCATACACTCTGCCTTCGGTCGAAATCAGTTACTACATTTCGTGTTAACTCTGACAACATTCAAATAAATATATAATAATTATATCGTCCGTTACGGAGAATTTATATAAATGCAAATGTATATTAGGCATCTCTCCTACTTAGAGATAAATTAGTTCAAATACGACCGGAAGTACATAAGAGTCAGCAAGAACGAAAGATAAAATCTCATGATGAGCCGTCAATAAGCTCGAAACGAAAAATCTAATATATCATGGCATATTTATTTCCATTTAATTTAATAATATAATGGTTAACACTAAATGCGATAAATGTCGAATGAAACCATAGTATAGTTCTATGCTGGATTGACATGTGTTCAGAATGGTTAACGAAGTTTCTAATAGTTTCCTATACTTCGTTTTCGGATACCTCTGCAGTTAACCGTCATCAGTCCAAAGTTCACCACAAATCTTAGGAACGAACTAATAAAGCAAGTGTGAGAATTCCTTTCACTATTTATATAATAAATATGACTGGTTAGTTCCGTAATAGTTAACAAACGTTTCACTAGAAAAGTGCATTTCATGTTTGTATGCCCATATCTATTTGTACGAATTATTAACTGAAAGAAGAGTGCATGAATTTTAAGCTACTCTTTATATGCGCCAGACTATGTGTTGTAAACTCACATCATGAAATTACGTATTTTAGGCTGCTCTCGTGTTTTACAGCGTGGAGTCCTATAATTCAAGTTCATCCTTAATAAACACATTCCAATATAAGTGTTAAAAATTAAAGGCAGACGAGCCACGCAAGTGTGAAATTTCACTCAATTTATACTGGGGACTGGCTTGTTTAACAACTACTGCTGATACTTCATTAGATAGGCGCACGTCATAGCTGAATATGTATGAATTATGTAAACACGCAAACATGCACGAAAATGTTCTTGCTGACTTTGGAATATCCTTCTCATCATCAACATCAGTGGCAGCAGAAGCATTACAGAAATCAATAAAACAGACTTTTATAAATGATGTTTTATTGTCATATAACCACGAGTTAAAGAAAATAATAAAGAAAAATCAATAAACCTATTTGAATTAAATTGTTGCTAGATATGCAATTCATAAATAATTCCATATAGATAATAGATAACAGCAATTACGAATCTATAAAATTGGAAACCTCACAAACTAGAAGAAGCACAATCACGCTGAAATCAGGATCATAATTGAGGCAGGTTTAATTAGAACATGGTTATGATAGAAAAAACTGATAAAATAACTTTGGCGCAAACCAAATCTCTTGCGCAGCTGTCTCGGAGTAAACTTATTAAATTAAAACTTGACGCATGCCAGCCAAATGACTGACCAGATCAACTAAATGAGTAAAGATGATTTTCACAGGAATTACAAATCCAGGCATGTCCGTTAGTTACGAAACTCGTCTACTTTCAGATGCCATAATTTATATGATCTGATTCAAACCATTTAAATATTGGAGATGAAAGCAGTGGATATCAGCGATATGATATTTGAAGTTGAAAAATATTGAATATTGTGCGGCGTATTTAAAGTTCGAGCTTCATTGGGAGTCCGGGCTATTACCGACGCGAAACTAAATAGGTACGAAACCATAATCTAGTGGATGGAATGAGTTTGCAACCACGATTCCTTGAATTAAGGGTCTTATGAGCAACGTCTCCATTACTTTACCATACAACACGAGATTCTCGGGAAGGAAAATGCCGGCTTAATGAGTGCGATTACGAAGTTGTTTGTGGAACTTCACCTTTATCCAAACTCAAATGGTGGGCCTAACCCAAACAGAAGCCTCCACTTTTATTAACGAAGTTGTACAGCACTGCAAAACTACAGTTGTTTACACAAACTGACTACCCCAGAAGTGAACCGAATACTAGCTGGTCAAAATACTATATGAAAATCGTTAGTGAATTTGCCGTCTGGCTTTTGAAGTTTAAAACGGGTATGCATGTGAAACTAAAAAAATTGCTATATAGTATAATTTGTTAATATTTGGAGCGTCATTTATATGAAGTTCACAAAATTGATATAAAAGCTCGGCATCACCACTTGCGCAATCAATTTTTGTTTATAAAAAGCATATACACAGACAAAGGCAGCAAACATCTGCATCAAGGTTGTGGAATTGAACTAAACACTAATCTAATTTTATTATAACAGTCGCTCAAAGTTAAAATCTACCGTCGGTGCGCAAATATTCATGCATTTTTTCCTCTCGCGGTCATCACAAGAGCACGACGAGAAGTCGACAACCGAGAATCAAACACCAATGTATAGATAATATATTGTAAATCAGACATGCGGCTTTCACTCCAAACAGTCTTTCATAAAATTAACTTGACTGGAATACCGATTGCACAATGTAAATTATATAAGAGGATGGTACGGGTAGGAACCACACTTTTGTTTTACCATCCTTTATAAACACACATTAAGATTTGACACTTGCTAGTTAGTTTGCCTTCGCGATCTGACGGTGACTATGTAAGGTAAAAATGCATCCGTACATGTGATTGACGCTACACAATTGTTTAAGTAAAATAGTATTAGCACAATTTCAAATCCACAAACTATATTTAATTAATTGTTATCACCCCTATCGGAACCAATGACCGTTTAAAGATAGCTTGATTGATGGGCAAAACCAATGTGCTTAACATTGATTTCACGTTATTTTATAAAAAAACGCAAACAACATTTGTTCGGAACCTGTGAAATGAAGAACAGTCACAGACTGGCCAAAACAAGTGCTGATTATATCCCACGTAGTTGAAGTATTTCCACGTTGGGTTGAAACAAAAAGGATCTTTGTTATATGCGAATAACTTTAAAGGTAAATTTCTTAGCTGAATGCAGTAGCTACGAAGGAAGACGATGACTAGTTTTATTCCTAAGCTAAACAGAAAATGATACCGATAGGAAGAGAACAAATAAGTAATAACATTTATATCCAAATGATTCGAAAACCGACATCGTGTCGTGACTGGATAACCTGCACCAAGAGGCAACAAGTCAGGCTCAGAAGCTATCCTGTTGCAGATTTTTATTAGAATAATATTTGTTACGTTCTATTCGTAGTTTTACAGAGCTAGCTGCGAGATTTGGTTGTGTTTGTGGCGTGATACTTTGAAAACGGCAATAAGGCTGTATTGCCCATGTTGACCTGCCTTAAAGTTGACTTGGCCATGATGGTGCTGTGTAGAGATTTAGTTTTTCCTCATTTCTATGAGTTATCTGGGACAATATATTCATATTAGCTAGAACCTTCCACTCAAAAATCACTCTCATTTGATAACTTGTTTGCCTAAATTATTATTTTTGTCATTAAAATTCCTTTTTTAACTTTTCTTGTTTTTTTGTTATTTTTCATACGATTATATGGCAATTAAAAATGTGCTACTAATGAATAATGCATTTACGTGCATGATGATGATAATGTTTGCATGCATGCCGACCGACATCGTGCTTTCAATCGTCTTTGAATTCGTCTACCTGGAACGAATCAGTTTCTGGCTGGATGGCTGGGCGTATTAATGTATCAATTTTATTTCCATCGTTTTTAATGCATTTATAATTTGATTTCATAAATAAATTGTGTATTGAAGTCTAAATTCACTACAAAGCAGGCACACGCAGCATAGTTTAAATATCCAATCACTTTGCGACAGTTCTTTACTTTGTAAAATGTCCGGAAATCCGCCAGATTAAAAGTGTGATTTTATCTGATCCTTCTAGTAACCAACAGTGTTTAGATCCACTATCTTCAATTTGACTCAAAATAATTCGACTTCCAGTTTCAGAAACCTTTTCCAACGGAAAGCACATCTCACAAACAATTTGACAAATATTAATTCACTAGAAATTTCACAAAATTAATTTTGCCCTATACTAAAAGCGAAACTAAGTGTAGCCTGTAAAATTTTGATATTGAGGTACAGAAAATATATTTTTTTAAAGATAGAGCACAAAATGACTTAAAGAATTGAGAAACAACAACTGAATTAAATTAATGAAGCCAGACAAATGTTCTTCTGAGTAACAATGACTTTTTTGATCGAATCAGCGATGTTCTTGATGACGAATAAAAAGTCACATCGTGCCAAGTAAATAACCGCAGATCTGAAACTAACGAGAATTCGAGGGGAATTTTACGCCATTTAACAAAATAATCAATGATGTAAATTCTGATGAAGTCGAAAATGTCATACGTCGTCTCCAGCAAGTGCACCAAAGATGTTCAATGCAATTTTAACCATCAATATTTCACGCAAGTCGAGTGACAATGAGCAGTCAGTTATAGATTCTACTAGATGATGTCAACATTTTCTATCTGAAACATCAAAGCTACAATCACTTATTCAAAATGCAGCCACTTTCACAATGATAAATGAGGATTTAGAAAAAATTCTACACTTCACGATTTTTGTAACGTGGACCATTATATGATGTTTATTCGATAATGTAAAACCCCTCTGGCTAGCGCACCAACACCCGCGCAATCACCGATTGTTTAATTATATATATAAGTCGAAAGCCGCAAAATAATAACGTTCGTGACTGCATAGAAATTGTGCACTCAAAATTTCCAGTCAAGTACAATCTATGAGAGCCGCATATCTAATTTTGCATACATATGCAATGCAGTTTGATCCTCGCTAGTCGGTTTGCCGTCGTACTCTGATGATGATGATGGAAGGTCAAAACGCGTCAGTACGTGTGACTGACGGTAGTTATGCTATTTTGTCTAATGACTGGTTAAATAAAATTGGTTAGATACAGTTTGTGGCGGAGAGCTAATATATATGCAATTATGCATTGGGTGTTGCGCACCTAGTAACAAATTAAGTCAATTATGAACAGAAGGATAAACCAAAGACAGCATTAACGGAAAGTATAATCTCATGCACATTCGTTCTGTGCTTACTGGCGACTCATCATTAGGAGCCTGTATTACGCCCTTTACCCACCACATAATTGAGTGAGGAAAGTGGGAAAATAGGACGGTACAATCTCCTATACGAATGGGATTGACGTTTACATCAAGCCCACAAACTTGATGTAAAGAATTGTTATCTTTACCCGCGAAATCATTGATTGTTTAATTTTATAACGAGGTGACTATAGGATGGGCAAGTCTTCGAAAACAATGTGGCTAACAGAACAAAACTGAGTGGTCTTGCCAATTTTTGGACAACTGGAACTCATTATGGTTGAGACCTGGCTAATCTCATGTTTGTATAAATACAAATATATATATATATATATAAATTGTATGTGTGCATTAATTACAACTAGTGTATCCACTTGGTACCGGTAACGTTAACTCATCTATTAGGGGTACTGTAGCTAGAAAGATTAGACTACTTGGCTGAATCACTCTATAGTTGTTCAGACACCTAGTTGACTAAGTGACTGATTAGTAATCATTATCATGTAAACTTTTCTTTCTTTATTTAGAACGCCAATGGAAATTGAGTTATAACCGGTTAATAGTGTTTACCTGTCTAGCAAAGGACCACATGCACAAAATATGTGCATTCTGAATTACATATCCGTTAAGATACTTAGTTATATTTTTCAACTAATAGAGATAATGTATGTGCTTATTGTGCTTCAATTAACCGCCCACGTAACAAACGTTAAAAATGTGTAATTAGGTTTTATTATTTGAGCTTTTTACTACGAGTAAATAATGTGTGTACTTTTATTCAAGTGATTAATCAATTATTAGGTCATCTAGACTGGCGTAGAGAGAGAGTAACATAGAAACCATTTTGAAATTTTCCTGTGTGAACTTTCGCTTACACACTAAAATTTCAAGTGTTTAATTACAGCATTTATTGAATTATTCTCTAAAGTATTGTACAGTAAAGTTATATAGGCCCACGAAAATTTTATATTTTCAGTCTCCATACCGTATCATTAAAAATCATTACTTCTAGTCTTTTCTTCTTCATTTGGACTGGAACAGTGGTTCTAGCTGGATTGGGTAGACTGGATTGGTCCAGTAGTTTAGACTAGCGACTGTTTAGCTATTTTGCGACTATTTAAATACAATTGGATTGATGTCTATATAAAGCTCGAAAACTTGATTGTTTAATTGTATAAAGTATAGAAGATAGATTGTGAGTACGAGTTGGCCATAGAATGATTAAACAAATTTCGGTAGTCCAACAGTCGTTGACCACAATAGATACGACTTTGGTCTGAAAGAGAATATATCTGTTTCACTACTGTACTGTTCTCATTAGACACACAGTCAGTGTATATTGTTGCCAATTGAAAATCATGAAGACTGAACCATTTTTAGTGAAAATAAATCGACAATGAAACAATACTGATGCGAGAAGAATGAAAACAACATTGGAACGTCTGCTCCGGAATCTGGTGCTCTAACCACGTGCCAGGTTCGAGCCCTGTCCGCGGCAAATTCTGGCCAGAACGTGATTAGTTCTCAATAAGGTCGAAACCGATCTACTGGATAAATTGCCTATCTAAACTATCCAATTCTTAGTTTATACTGACATATGTAAGTAATTAATGGGTCAGGTGCTTATATCAAGATCGCAACCTTGATTATAGTAATCGAAAGTGAATATACAAAAATTCCAAAAACAGGATATTGTATTCCAAAAGTTCCGAATCAACATAACCAGCGATAATAATTCAGTATCCGGCTAAGCCCCACTAGCAGCAAATTAAAGTAAACATGGCCATACAAACGACATAAACTGCTGTGGAAAAATTGCTAGGTTCGATTTCGAATACAGCATTAGCTAATGGTAGGAAAGGACGACTGCACGAATCAGAATGTGAGGCTGGCTCAAGTACAATCCTTCCCTATTTCATCCTTTGACTGTTAGCTTTTTGTTTGGGGGTCTTAGTGAGTTGAACACTCACTAAAGAATTTTACTTTCTTTCCTTATATTGCTTATACTTTCGATAAGTAATTTTCATAATTTTCGTATCTTTTACTTATGTTATTTCATATCTTAACCAAGCTTATTATTTCTGCATGACTAACGGTAGTTTTGCTATGTTGTTCGACGACTGATTAGCTACAAGTGGATTGGTGTTTACTTCAAGCTCGCAAGCTTGATTTGAAGAATTGCTATAACCACTCACGCGATCATTGATTGTTCAAGCTTCTTATTTGACTGCATTTGATCAATTAAAAGAATATGGTGTTTGTGTCTTGTCCCCACCCTACCTATTTAGATCACTCTGCTATTACATAATTTCTAATGTTAAGAATAAAATAATTAGTCTGAGCGTGAAAAGGATAATTTAAAATCTATTGACAGCAGTTTCGCTTAGATGGATGTTCACGAGTATTAATTGTATTCAACTGAATCGTTTTTGTTATATATACGCGAATACATGCACATGTGTGATACGCGCTTATTTTATGATAGTAAGACAGCTTTTAGTAAAAAAAGCTAATCCTAAGTACAGCTTGAGTGGATTGAATGACATTTCACTCGTGTATGTTTTGTTTATTTTCGAATTTTTTTATCACTTATCCCGGCATGTAGTTAAGAAGAGATTACCTGATCTATAGGGCTCCACTCAATGATTTGAGGGCGACCTCAATTACGTCATTCCACATGGTGAATATAAAAAAAAACAGTCTAATGCATTTAAATGGTAAATTAACATTCAGCCACTCTCGTTTCACTTATTTGGATGAACATAGCAGTAATGGAAATACACACTTGTGACACGCACAGATCTAATGAAAGGTCAGTCAGAACTAGTCACAACATAGACCAACGCTCAAAGCTACATAATTATAAAATCGATTAAAATTAAAATCTACAAACCCAACAATAATTTCAGTGAGACAGGAACGGTTATAACAAACAAACAACTTATGTGGACAAAGAAGTTGTACAGGTAATAACCAGAAGTGTAAAGATTGGCTAAAGAAAAATTCATTCACAGAAAAGGAACCTGATATCTCACATTACCTAATTATAAAGTGAGAATCACTAGTTACCCGCCAATAAACACAGGTATATGCATCCATAATACCACCAAAACGAAAAATGATACATCGAAATATTTAATGATAAGCAAGTAATTGACATACGTAGCACTATACATAAATGCAGATTTTATTCTATTGCACCGAAGACCACAATCAGGTCTGCAGGCCCTATCACCAAATATACGAAGAAACCTCGTTTGGCAATTCGAGCATCAGAAATACACATATTCTACAACTACCCTCTTACTATTGCCATAAAAATGATGGATTAGTAAGCATATCCCAGGCATATCTTTGAAAAGAAATGATAATCCTCTCCAAACGCACGTATGCACAAATATCTCTCTCAAGCACTTACTTTCTCTCTCCCATACACACAAAAATCAACAACATGTGAATTTCAACTGGAGGCATTTTTTGGCCAAAATTTTTGCAACTTTTATAGCCAATTAGCTTAATCTTATTTATTTTATGGTTTTTTTTCTTGAAAAAGTAAATAATTAAACTATTGAGCTAATAAACTTATTTTAAGGCCAAATAAAATGGCTTGTCCATCCGCGGAAGTTAGCTGAAGTATATTTTTGGTCATTTGACATATTCATAGGAAGAGTTGCCATTTATGCCAAAGCTTGTTAATAACAGTTATTTTCATATCATTAAATAGGTGAATATGTATACATAACTAAAAAGATTCAGTTAAATATAATTGATACGCATGTACGTACATCTAAATGAAACTGTAGCCAATAGACAATAATTTATCCTCTGCATGCGTCAGACTAATTATTATAAGCATTTGAAATTCTGTAATATTAGAATGATCTCAATTGTTTGGGGTTAAGTTGAAAGATACAAATTAAGCGCTTAAATCACTGAGGTTTTTAAAATCAAACGAATAGTTAGAGGTGAAATTTAGAAAGACTATAATTTCAATAATTGATTATCTATCAATTGAATAATAAGCCCACTAATAAGTCAGTCTTAATCTGATGTTCTTAATCTTTTACTGGAGATACCTTCAATTTCCAATTCATGCCATCGTCTTTTCCTGCTATTAGCTAATGCGGTATTCCAAACAGAACCTAACGATTTTTCAACAGCTATTTCATTCATAATATTATCTATAGATTTAATTTCGATATATTTTCTAATAAATTTCGTCACACTATTACGACTACATATGGCTGTGTTTGCAATCAGCCCAGTTGAAGCAAGCGCTTGCTTCATTTCGAATACTGGAACAATGAAAGCTGCGTTAGTCAAAAGGCAGATCAGGTAATTTCAATTAATCCAGGTCCGCAATTAAAACCATCTTTCAAGATCACATTTGTCAATAGGTCCATATTTACATTCAGATTTATGTTCACCTCTTCTTACCTTGATATAGGCGTATTCTATTCACAATAATTCTTAATGGATTACCAGGCTTTTTCACTTTAACTAAACCATACACTCTGGGTGCAACTGTATCTCTTTGTATGATAGTGTTACCATGCGTCGAATCCAATTCATCACTAGCAGTCATATTATTGATTAATAATTTTACTTGCCCTTGTAACCTATCCGTTGGGTCTTTAGTTCTTTTAGAGTATACTTCTGCATTAATTAACTGTTCTAACATATTATTTTAATCTGTAGCTCCTCCTTTATCCGCTTTTAGACACATAAAATTATTTGATATAAACTCCTTTCTGAGATGTCGAATTTCATAATTTGGCTTAACTTGGTGTGATAAAACTATTGAGGAAACGTCTAATTCAAATTTCACCCCACACGTATCTGAAAGAAGTTATGTCATTTTGACAACCTCTGTAATTACCTCATTTCTAACAGATCATTCATTATGAAAATCCATGTTTAAACCACGATTAAGAAGTTCAACTTGATTCCGTCTAATATTTACTGTTGATAGGTTTATTATTCGATAAGTCACAAAAGAATTACTACTTTCTTGGGATCCAGAATGCTTGAATAAAAGAAATAACTAATATAATTTATATTTGAGATTATTCGTACCTGGTCAAAATGAAGCAAAATATCACATGGTGCTAGGAAAGCCACATGTTAGTGCCATTACACAAACGATGTTTTGTTTTAAAATTTCTGGACGAAGTCTATCTATAGTAGTGGCCTCCATACAGGGAAGCAAGGTAACAAAACTTCCTTGCAAAAATTGGATATGGTGATGTTGGATTGTCGCAATGTTTGCATAGCAATATACTTACGTGGAAGGAAAATCTTATTTTGCACACATCAGGCTGGTAAGTGAACAGGGGTTCGGAAATTGTTGTAATTCTCAATTTGGGTGAACTTTAGCATAAATTTATATCCATCAGGTTGGGATCATGTATCGACTCGGAAACCATAGTGTTAGTATCCGGTACTTATCGATTTCAAAAAAGGTATCAGTTACTAACACAATGGCCATAGTGTTAGTATCCTTTACAGACTCGGTATATATATTATATAGTGTGAGTTAGCATTGAAGTCGTATTGTCGTTGACTTCAAATTATGTTAGCTTCACTATTACAGGTTTACACATTCGTCTAGGAGATTGTACTGTCCTATTATTCCACATTCTGCTACCAAATATATAGTTGTTAATGGGCGTAATACCGGCTCCTACTGATGAGTCGCCAGTAAGCACGAAGCGAATGTGCATGAGATTATACTTTTCGTTCATGCTACCTTTGTTTTATCCTTCTGGTCACAACTGAACTAATTTGTTACTAGGTTCGCAAAACCTAATACATACTTGCATATATATTAGTTCTTCGCAACAAACAGTATTTAAAAGTGAAATGAAAAGCAATGATTTAATCTTCTACTGCGTCTTCCTAAATACGATGAATAAAATGTACGAATACAATTGTGAATAGCGATTGATGCAGAATGCAGTAGGATTTTGTCCCCTACGATAGATTTAGAAAGCCCGATAGTGACACACAGAGAAGCAGATACTTATTGAATGGTTGCGCAGTGCGAGCTTCAAATGTTGAATCTCAGCGATTTGCGTTCGCGGGTTTTCGCTTAACGATATCGGTTTTGCAAAGATCCGATTTATCCCCATTTCCAAGTAAACATCGAGTCTGTCATCTTATTGGCTGGGTGCGTATTTGTCCTTTATTCCGAAGGCATCGACATCGTTCATACTAACCACTTGAAATGAGGTGTTATCTAATCTTCGTACCTCTTTTCCAGTGGGCAGTATGAACGATGCTGAAGCCCTCGGACGAAAGGGGCAAATCCACACCCAACCAATAAGAAAAATTCGATGCGTACTTGGAAATGGGGATCAAACTGATCTTTGCAAAACTAATAGTGCAAAGTGAAAAACAGCAAACGCAAATTGCGAAGATTCAACGCAGAGAAACAGTTCATTCACTTAAGCTAAGGTCCCCGTAACGCCAGACTCTGTCACCAAATCAAAATGTGATCAGGTTGAGCACGAAATTTAGCATGCATTCTACCATTCCGATCGCTTAGAAGTAATGGAAGGATTCTTTTTTTAAACAATTTTCGCAGGGTTACATTTTGAAATAAATAATATAGTCTGTTATTATCAAAATGTGCTGGAAGAGAAATACGTGGTGAATAGAGCAATTTCAAACATGCTGAATGTAAGACAAATAGCAAAAGTAGTAAGCATACCTACTGAAATAACTTGCTATTTTGAGAAATTTTACGCAGCTATTTTATTTATAGAAACAAAGATAATTGCATAAAACGCAATAATGGACAAAGATACAAAGACAGGCAGACACAAGGATAGACAATCCGAAAGATTAACAGAAAATTCAACAAACACAAATCGCTTAGCTATAGTTTTCGGGCCTGCAGCAAAGCGATACCGCCTCCTCTCAAATATTCAACTGCAAGAGAGATAGAGAGAGAGAGAATGTATGGAACAAGCACACGCAAAAACACCGAAATCTATGGAGAGAGAGAGAGATAGAGCTAGAGTTATAGAGAGAAAGAGAGAAAGAGAGAAAGAGTCGTACTGATGGAAACTTTTAGAAGATGAAAACAAATAGATACAGATAAACAAATCAATATAGCAAATAAGAATAGCAATAAACAACAACAACAACAACAACATGAACTAAAAAATAGGTGTCGACGCATGATAATTACACAATTCAGCAACTGTGCATAGGCCGGCAAATGTTAAATAAACCATTTTTCTATTTTCTTCATAAACTTCACACTATTAAAAGAACAAGGTGGCCTAGGGTTTAGAGCAACGGTAAGTTCGTGAAGACCTAACCATATCTGACAAAACTGTGTGACCAGTTATTTAATCAACATTCCCCTTCCCAATAGCATTACCAAGACCATTGTAGACAAACAAAGAGTTGGACGAAAGTGAAGGAAAAAGGGGCAGAGTTTGGAAATGAAAGTAGAGTTAATCGCCTGATTTCAATTATCCACCCTGCATAACAAGACCATCTGTATCCAGCACGATGGTCGGTGAAGTACAGATTAATTATTTGTTGTATCATTCATGGATACAAGCTGATGATTTAGCGTCATAAATTGATGAATATCAAACAAAAAAGTAGTAAGAATCTTATCAGATTAAAATCATTGATTGCGCGGGAGGTGAAAACAATTCTTTATGTCAAGCTTGCTAGCTTGAAGTAAACACCAATCTCATTTTATTTAACCATTCGTCGAACATAGCAAGCACGGGTGACTGACCGTAGTTTTACAATGCTGTTCGATGACTGGTTTAATACAATGGGATTGGTGTTTTCTTCAAACTCGCAAACTTTAATTAAAGAATCAATGCCACCAATAGCAATACTCAGGCTCTAAGTGAACACTCCAAAAAGCATTATCACCACACTGCTCAAGGCGTAGTAATGTGAATCAAGCCAATGGAATGTTGAAGTACAAACATATCCAGATCGATTACGTCATGCTGGAAAGACGGTTTCATTTCGCCCATAATGCAAGAGCGAACCTCGGCTGCAAATTAATTTCAACAAATTGATCAGATTGCAGTTTTGTGGCTGCAAGAATCAGATTGGATTTCAACCTCTACCAAACACACCTTTATTCTGCACACATGTTTACTGAAGTATATAATCGCAGCAGGCATTTATAGAAGTCCATGCGCCTACTGGGTCACCTACATCTACAACCAATAAAATCTGGATCATAATAGAGCAGCTTGTCTACCAAAACAATACGTGAACATGTTTGCTATCTCGGCCAACATGAGTGCTCTTTAATAGGAAAGAACTATGGCTAAGCTAAAGAGCTTGCAGCTAGGATTGCAAAATTTACTGTGTTAGCAGAAATCCACGCGTAATAACTTCTTCGAAAGTAATACACAGATCTGACGTTCTAGCAGTGAGCGTCTCTTCAACGGATTACTGGTATCATAAATCTCTAACGCGCAGCACACCAAGTATTACATAAGTATCCTCGGAAGGTGGCTTTATAATCTTGATGTGAGATTAACATCGAAGTTCACATTGCAGATGATGTGATAAAGATTTGCGGGTTTATGACAAATGTAAAGCATCTGATATAAATGCCAACTATTAGGAATGGTTGTGTTTTGTTGGAGCAGAAGGATAGTATTTCTACAATATTCAAAGAAGAATTTGTCTTGCGTCAACAGAAATATTTTGTATGAAAACTAATATTAAAATGGGGTTTACGTCAGTAGCATAATATGCATATATATTAGATCTTCGCAATAAAAAGTATTTAACTGTAGTAGCATAATATATTCGTTGTAACTAGTGTTCATCTACCGCCTATATTATGTGTTCAGCGGATTTTTTTAAAGTTTAAATTTAGGTAGAATGTACGCCAGACAAAAACGCGAGTTAGCTTTATCCAAAATTTAAGAAAACAACATTTATACAAAGTTATTACACCTGTTACTCAGTTTTCTGGTTTATTCTTCAAAGGACCGAGGAAAGTCTAAATGTGTCATTACGTTTAGGTGCTATCATTTTTGCTACTCTGACTGGCAGATTAAAATAAAATAAACTAATTGCGTGTATGTAAAAGCCACAATTTCGATTATTTCGAAAGAAATTAAATAAAGCCATGAAAACAGAACCATTATTGCCGAGATATTTGCAAAAATCATGACAGTGGATTCAAATATTTCGGTACGCAATCCGAAAATCAGGTAAATTGTTTATTTCCTGTCGCGCAACATGTTTCTTTTATATCCTAAAGTTCACTTGATCTAGATTATATTTTACAGTGGTCTTAGGTGCCTCCTTTCTGTGTGCTACACAGATAGGTATTTCCATTTGGATTAAATTCATCTCTAACATTTATTTTTTGAATGGTTGCGCAGTGCGAGCTTCAAATGTTGAATCTTCGCGATTTGTGTTCGCGTGTTGTACCATTGCACTATCAGTTTCGTAAAGATCCAATTTATCCGTATTTCCATGTACATATCGAGTTTGTCTTCTTATTGGCTGGGTACAGATTCGTCCCTTTCTTTCGAAAGTTTCAATATCGTTCATACTAACCACTGGTAATGGGGTACTATCTTGTCTTCGTTGACAGGCAACGTTGCAATATAAAATTTTCCATATCATCATCAGGTCTCTAATAACACATACAGTGCAATGCTCATATTAGCAAATTTAAGCAATTGTGGTAACCTCGTTCGGAAACAGTTCTTCATATTTTAATTTTCGACGCACTAATGGTTTTAAACAAATTTGTCTTAGTAAATAAACTCTATATATGCATATACATATGCATGGAGCACATGAAAACACGCACTCCACATGTAGGTTACCTATAGTTTGCCATTACTATCTTACTTTCTCTTTCGCTCTGGCCTTCACTCCCTTTCTATCGAGGTAGCTTTCTGTCTTTTAATAATAAGTCGGATCATATTTGAACTAATTGTTACTAGGTGAAAAACACCTAATACGAATTTCACATATATTAGTTCTCCGCCAACAACAGTATCTGATAGTCAAGTCTGTTTGGTTTTTGCGGTTTTAAAGTTTAACTTTAATTACCGTGACATTGCTACATTACAGTTATACCAAACATGTTCGAAGACAAACTCAATGTGTACTTGGAAATGGGGATCCATCGACCTTTGCGAAACTGATATAGCAAAGAAACTTGCGAACGCAAATCGCGGAGATTCAGCATTTCTAAAATTTGCTATTTTAAACTATTAGTTTTTCATCATCATCATCATCATCATCATCATCTTCTTCTTCTTCTTCTTCATCATCATCATTATTATTATTCGTAGTAGTAGTAAGAGTAGTAGTAGTAGAATTAGAATTAGAATTATAAGTAGCAGTAGTAGTAGCAGTAACAGTAGTAGTGGCAGTGGGAGTGGCAGTATTATTATTATTATTAGTAGTAGTAGTAGTAGTAGTAGTAGAAGTAGTAAAACTGAAAGTAGCATAAGTAAAAATAGAAGTAGCAGTAATAGTAACAATAGTAAAAGCAGTAGTAGTAGCATAACTAAAGATAGAAATAGTATTAGTAGTCAAATTATAATCAGTGATATTAGCATTAGTGGCAGTATTCTCTTTTTCGAGGTTAATTAACAGTGGAGCATCAGCTATTAAATGCTGTTGTAATGCTGTCCGTCTCACCAGCGCTAACAAGTTAAGCATTAATTTTCCAGCAAAACAATGACAACTAAACATAATTTATGTTTAAGTGCGCTTGTAAATTGTTCATTGATGTGTTTTGATTCGGTCTGGTTGTTTTTGCGATCAATAATACTTGTGTTAATCCTTATTAATTTTGTGATCAACTTGATAAATGTGGTTGGAAATCATACCCATTGTTTTGTAGATTTTCACTGGTCAAGATAGTCTTGGTATATATGTATGCGTCGGTGATTGTTCATTGTCAGTGAGCAATCGCAGCCAGTTTCTATCATCGTTTCTGGATGTCCTCGATCAATTATAATATATCTTTCTTCGTTGTAAATTAAGGGTTCTAATCTTCTCTTTTGAAATGTCCAATTTCATTTTATTTATATTCGTTTTTCAAGTTTATTAGTATCATATACGGTGATTATTTTAAGTATATATACAATACTGAACAATGTGATAAAGTCGAAATAAGTAATTTTTCGAGATCTTTGCTGGAAACTGGGCCCTAAGGTTGGTGTGACGAGTTGTGCCTCTATCCCTCAAAAACATTGTTGGCATTGTTATAATTTCTCACACGAATCAAGCGATCTAGTGTTCATTTACAGCCTACAAATAAATATGAATGTCGTGGTTATTTGATAGTGAATCATCTGTACATTAAGCTGGTGTAACGTAGTATTAAATATATGGTTTGGATATCAAATAGATTCTGCATATATTTCTATCGATTTAATCGATTTCGATGCGAAATTAACGAACATACCTAAATAGAGAAAAGGGAGAATCTGCGACACGTGGGCATTGTACACATCTCCATCTGAACATTTTCCGGCCAGTACTTGACAACCAAACTCTGCATCTTTAGAAGAACCAACGAGAGTTCTATTAGCAACAGCAGAATTACTACCACCTGAGCTGTTCACAAGGCGATCAGCAGCTGAACTTCCTGTCACTTTCGGTGCATCGCAGGATCCCAAAGATGCTGCCGTCGTTGCCGCTGCAGCTTGTGTTTACAAGTGAGAAATCATTATGAAATTCGATTAAATAACACATACCGAATACGCATTTATGAATTAGGCACAGCGAATCTAGTTTCACCTTAGTTCACAATTATTAAATCCGACAAGCGCATAAGTTTTGTGATTAAAAGCGAGTTATCTGTCGAACACTTTACCCGAAACCCACTATTTATTTGGTCAATTAATGTTAAGTAAGTGATCGGTGCAATGTTGCAAAAGGTGGGCACCTCACATAACTTTAACAGATAGATAGTGGATGTAGGGTGTGCAAACACAAAAAATCTATCAATTGAATTCAAATTTTTGTTCCTGTTAAATTTGGTATATCCTACCGATCATATATGAACCAGTTCGCAATTAGTTATTTGCTCGCTGCTTACAATCGCCAAGATAAACACATTAGCCATATTTAGCGGACACTTGGTAAACTTGACCAACCTGAAGATGATTCCATAAAATAGGGATCCAAACGTTGCGTCGAGTTTAAGCTTACCGAGTGTACACCAATTACCAATGTCTGCAGAACATGGCTCTTTCACCATATGAGGGATACACTAAAAGAATCCTTTTATGATTATCTTCTACCAGCTAACCACATTAAGATTGGCTATTTAAAAATTAATATTCTGGATTAATGCCATATTGCACAAAAACAGCCTCTACGTAAATATACAATAATAAAACTAAATCAAGTATTTGAAAATATGGTTAATCTACTAACCAAGACCAAATGTCAATTGGCCAAACTCATTACATTGTTCACCACACATTCTGACGCGTAAGGTAGACATTAACAAAGCCAGCGAACTGATTATCGAAGATTTGTCAACAATAACAGTGGCTATGGTTTCAGTGACGCTTCCTGGTTCGAGCCCCAATGGAAGTGTTGGTTACCGCTTAAAAGTTTTCAATAAGAAAAACCAAGATCTGGTACAAAAATGGAAATGACTCCGTTGTCGACGAGGCTTGTTCCCAAACCACGCACATACACAAAACAAGTGGACTGCTTATTCGTAAAGTAGTGCATAATCGTAATTGGCTGACTAAATCCAGAAATTAGACGATGCCAAATAATTCGACTGATCATGATAGGAACTGCTTTTATCGTTGGACAGTGACAACTGGACGAGCAAGTCTGGTTTTAAAATTGGTAAAAATAAAATAAAAAATTGAATATCTACTAACCAGCAGCCGCCGCACCACATCTACATGTAAAACCGGTGCTTTCAAATGCCGCCCAGAAGGATGTAGCGCCTTTCAACACATGACGGAAAGCACCATTACCAATTCGAGAGTGTCGCAACGAATTTTCATTTTTTTGGTGCTTCTCTCGAGTCGGTAATTTTACCGGCGGAAATCCACCAGATTTAGCTGATTCATCACCTAGCTTACAGTCAGCGACAGACAGTTTGTTGCTTGTGTGCAAAGATGGCAAGACTGGTAGAGTGCCAGATTGACTAGATTGCAAACCAGCCGGTGAGTCGAGAACTCTTAATTTATCATTTTTGACGATCGCGCCTGAAGAAGTTTGTTCAACAAAGGAATGCGACTTTGGAATTGAAAAAAACTTCCCATTGTAAAAATGAGATAGTTTTGGAATAGAAGGTATTAAAGAGGGCTTATGCTGGACTTCATATTCCTTACGATCTTGTTTTGAAATAGCTGCATCCAGTTTGGTGATGATGGAGGATTGTAACTCTGCTGACTTCCTGATAGAAGATGGAACTTGAGTTGTACGGCACAATTCATAATTCATATTATCTGGACTAGCATCGTTGATCAACAGCTCTCGTTGGAGACGTTGTGCTGTAGTTCCGTCTAGCGTAGCATGAGAAGGTTGAAATAAATTAAATGAGTTAAATAACAGAGTGAAAACTAATTCCTCAAATAGGAGACTAACGATCGGTTGGCCTAAGTCAACCGTAAGTGTAACATGCAATTTCCCCACATTTCTTGACCAAATATACAGTTGGCATGGGGCGTAGTATCGGCTCCCACAGATTAGTCACCAGTAAGCACAAAACGAATGTGCACATGCGATTATAATTTTCGTTTATACATACTTGGTTTATCCTCCTGGTCCGATTTGAAATAAACTGTTATGAGGTGTTTAACACCTAATACACAATTGGATTTATTAGAATTCGTATTGTTCATGGTTATGTAGGAGCAGTAAGAGAACACTATATCGCCCATTCCTAGTATGGATGGTTTGTATTCAGTTTCCCTTCTTTTAGATAGTCTGCTTACCTATGTGTCGGTGACCAAAATTTCGTTAAGTGGCCGCAACATGCCCTTTACTTCTGGCACGCTTGCTTTCATTACGTCACTACACATCTAACATTAAGTGTTAATGCGTAGTTAGAACAAACTCGAGGCTTCAAATGAAACGGGATGAGGGATAAATCCATGCATACATATATTATATATAAATAGATACAATAAATACATGCATACATACAATCAACCAAACATGCGGACATACACATATGCATGCATTCATACGTGTGCATGCACATACATTAATAAATACACGCTTTAGTAATATACACAAAACTACATAAAACATACACGCACATGAACATATAGACAAATACTAATACTATTTACCTGATTTTCGGATTGCGTACCGAAATATTTGAATCCACTGTCATCATGATTTTTGCATATATTTCGGCCTCCAATTACGGAGGCCTTTTTCAATGCCAAACACATCACACACTTAGTTGACAATCAATATGTCAAGTGGAAATACTAATTTAAACCGCCTCATTTATACTTGTCTTTAGATCTCTTAAGCATAACGTTTTTTTATAAAAATGTTAGGAAAGTGTATTTTAAATTGGTTTGTGTATATGTCTACATGTATACACTCTTCGCAATGAGATTACAGTGATTTAATGACAAGTATTGACAACTCACTAGATAAGCGTACGTCATGCCTGTGTGTATGTGTTCTCGTTTGTTTTGAATTTGAGGAGTAATCAGTTAATGCAAGTGTACACTCAATCCAGTGAAATTACATCGATTTGGCAACATCTGACTATTCACTGGATAAGCGTGTTTGTGTGTATGTGCGTGAGCGTTTACTTAAAACTGAGAGCTAATCTGTTACATGTAATTACAGGAACGTGTAACGGTCATACAAGTAAAACTAAAATGATAACTGTCATTTCCTAACTGCACACGTCAGACCTATTTTACACTTACTTTTCTAAATGAAGTAATTACGAGTGGCATTTCGGTGAGGAGGGGCATGACACTATTAATAGAGTAAATAATTAATAGGTAGCAAAATTAAATTAGAAACGGATAAAGTGTTTCAATAGGGTAGAAAGTTAAATTAAATGGTATGTAAAAGAAATTAAAATTGCCTGATAAAGAAGATACTAGTAATAGTGCAAAGAAAATAAAATTAAAATAAACCTTGCCATAATGTATAGATAAATGTATGTTAAAGGCGCTACACTAACAACAAGTAATCAAGGATGAAATAATCAAAATAAATTAGGCGATATTGAATTAATCAATCTCCACTTCTGTAAGTTAATATCAGTCCAGTGTTCTTATTCTTTTACTTGAGCGAGTTTCTGATTCTGATTCTGATTCTTGCAATCTTCGTTTTCTACCATTATTTAGTGCTGTATTCCAAATAGGACCTAGTGATTTTTCTACGGCTGTTTCATTCATTATGTCATTTCTCGATTTACTTTCGATGGATTTTCTAATCAGTCTAGTCGATCTGCTACGGCTACAAATTGATATACGTCTGCACCCATCCTAATTAATTTTGTGTCCTGTCTCTACTGTATGACGTGCAAGATATGATTTATTAACATGAGCATACTTGAATGCGGTTTTATGTTCCCCTCTTGTAACCTTAATTGGGCGCATGGTTTCACCCACATACATCAAGTTACAGTCGTTACATGGAATTTCATATACTCCTGATGTGTCTAGTGGTTCTATTTTTTCCTTTTGGTTGGGAAGTATAATACCTAGTGTAAGGGTCTGTTTTAAAATAGTACGTATATTGTATTTTGATGCTACCATTTTTATTTTCCTACTTAGTTTAGAGTCAGGTATAACCATTACCCTCCGGTCATCTTTTAATTTATTTGACTTCACGTACTTCCAGTCATGATTAAATTTACTTATAACGCTCATTATAGTTGCTTCAATTAACTTTAGAGGATACCCATTAGCACTGAATATTTCTCGCAGTCTCCCATATGAGGATTTTACTGATGGCGCACGTAATAAGGAGATAAAAAAGGTTCACATTAGGCATGATAGAAAGTTGGGAAATTTGGGCATCTATAGACAGACCATAGTTAGGACGTGTCCTGTTGTAACTAATCGAGTGGTAAACCTCTCTAAAATAAATCTTAATGAGAAACAGCTGAAAATGCTTAATCTTGGTTTGAATACAGCCATCCAAATTGAGAAGTCACCAAAAAATTAGATAATTACTGAGGCTGTTAAAATAGCACAATTCCTCTCAGACAAGGATAAAGTTAGGTTTGAATTAGACGTAGCTGCAGCTGTGCTAACGTACACAGAGGAAAAATATAAACCAAATTATGAAATAAAAAGTCTCAGGAAAGAGTTAATAGCAAACAGTGTGATATGTTTGAAAGCAGACAAAGGAGGAGCGACGGTTCTGATGAATCAATCTGACTATAATGATAAAATGTATGAACAACTAGACAATATAGAGGTATACACTAAAATTAATAAAGATCCTACGGATAAGCTACAAGGAGAAGTTAAATTATTGGTCAATAATATGATTGCTGAAGGAGAATTAGATCAAGCGCATGGTAACGCTCTCATACAAAGAGATACAGTCGCTCCTAGAGTGTACGGTTTAGTAAAGATACATAAACTAGACAACCCTTTGAGAATTATTGTTAATGTCCAACACTCTCCAACATATAAAATGTCTAAGTTTCTATGTAATAGAATAAAGAAATATTCGTACTTCTTAGACAATACTTTGATGAATTCATACCATTTGGTTGAGATTGTAGATAAATGTGAACTTAATGAAAACGATAGATTGGCGAGTTTAGATGTGGTGTCAATGTACACCAATATACCAGTACCTAAAGCACTAGACTATTTTCAGCGTTTCCTTGTTGATCATCCAGTAATATTGGAAGGAAGCAAAATGACGATTAGACACGTCATGGAGATGATGTACGTATGTATGTTCTCAACTTATTTTAAATTTAGGAATGCATTTTATAAGCAGATTAGAGGTGTTCCAATGGGGCAACCACTATCGGTTCCAATAGCTAATATCTTCATGTATTACATGGAGAAGACTCTCTTAGATATAACGCCCCTAAATCCTAAATTGTATGTACGATATTTGGATGATATATTAGTTATTTGGAATCACGGGGAGGATCATCTGATAAATTTCTTAAACATAGCAAATCAGGTGAGCGAGCTTAAATTTACAATTGAAAATGAATCATGTGGCGAATTACCATTTCTGGATGTCAAGTTAATTAGAAATGGTACAAAACTAGAACGGGATGTTTATAGGAAGGATACTTACTCAGGTATCCTTCTTAATTTCGATTCAAATCATCCATATAGAATGAAAATCGGTATCTTAAAATCGATGATAATAAGAAGCTTAAGATTAACAGATAATAAACATAGAGAGATTGAATTAGGGAGACTGCGAGAAATATTCAGTGCTAATGGGTATCCTCTAAAGTTAATTGAAGCAACTATAATGAGTGTTATAAGTAAATTTAATCATGACTGGAAGTACGTGAAGTCAAATAAATTAAAAGATGACCGGAGGGTAATGGTTATACCTGACTCTAAACTAAGTAGGAAAATAAAAATGGTAGCATCAAAATACAATATACGTACAATTTCAAAACAGACCCTTACACTAGGTATTATACTTCCCAACCAAAAGGAAAAAATAGAACCGCTAGACACATCAGGAGTATATGAAATTCCATGTAACGACTGTAACTTGATGTATGTGGGTGAAACCATGCGCCCAATTAAGGTTAGAAGAGGGGAACATAAAACCGCATGCAAGTATGCCCATGTTAATAGATCAGATCTTGCACGCTATACAGTAGAGACAGGACACACAATTAATTGGGATGGGTGCAGACGTATATCAATTTGTAGCCGTAGCAGATCGACTAGACTGATTAGAGAATCCATCGAAATTAAATCGAGAAATGACATAATGAATGAAACAGCTGTAGAAAAATCACTAGGTCCTATTTGGAATACAGCACTAAATAATGGTAGAAAACGAAGATTGCAAGAATCAGAATCAGAATCGGAAACTCGCTCAAGTAAAAGAATAAGAACACTGGACTGATATTAACTTACAGAGGTGGAGATTGATTAATTCAATATCGCCTAATTTATTTTGACTATCTTATTATTTCATCCTTGATTACTTGTTATCTTATTTTATCTGTTATCTTACGTTCTGTTGCTAGTGTAGCGCCTTTAACATACATTTATCTATACATGATGGCAAGGTTTATTTTAATTTTATTTTCTTTGCACTATTACTAGTATCTTCTTTATCAGGCAATTTTTAATTTCTTTTACGTACCATTTAATTTAACTTTCTACCCTATTGAAACACTTTATCCGTTTCTAATTTAATTTTGCTACCTATTAATTATTTACTCTATTAATAGTGTCATGCCCCTCCTCACCGAAATGCCACTCGTAATTACTTCATTTAGAAAAGTAAGTGTAAAATAGGTCTGACGTGTGCAGTTAGGAAATGACAGTTATCATTTTAGTTTTACTTGTATGACCGTTACACGTGCCTGTAATTACATGTAACAGATTAGCTCTCAGTTTTAAGTAAACGCTCACGCACACACACACAAACACGCTTATCCAGTGAATAGTCAGATGTTGCCAAATCGCTGTAATTTCACTGGGATGAGTGTACACGTGCATTAACTGATTACTCCTCAATTCAAAACAAACGAGAACACATACACACAGGCATGACGCACGCTTATCTAGTGAGTTGTCATTAATTGTCATTATATCACTGTAATCTCATTGCGAAGAGTGTATACATCAAGACACATACACAAACCAATTTAAAATACACTTTCCTAACATTTTTATAAAAAAACGTTATGCTTAAGAGATCTAAAGACAAGTATAAATGAGGCGGTTTAAATTAGTATTTCCACTTGACATATTGATTGTCAACTAAGTGTGTGATGTGTTTGGCATTGAAAAAGGCCTCCGTAATTGGAGGCCGAAATATATGCAAAAATCATGATGACAGTGGATTCAAATATTTCGGTACGCAATCCGAAAATCAGGTAAATTGTTTATTTCCTGTCGCGCAACATGTTTCTTTTAAATACTAATACTATTTGCATTATATCAGCATAGTATACTGATGATTTATTGTTTCATAACCATAATTATACGACTTGAAATAAAAACTAGGTCACACATTCCTATAGGTGGAATGAGACTGTGTCAAACAGATCTCGGTTCGCTGGTTTGTCTGGTATCAGAAAGTCCAGCGGCGCTTCCAAGCCACCAGAACAATCTAACGACATGTCAAAGCAAAAACCATAACACGAACGGTAAGGTTCATTCACCAAAGATGGAGATATGCCAGTCAGCATTTACAAATTATGAAATAAAATTTCCTAATGCACTGCATGCTTAGGGACGAAATTTCAGTGACATCTTGGAGTCTACTTAGAATGCAGTGGCAATAAATCAGCTCAAATATATAGTGGTTAAAGGGAGTAATACCGGCTCCTACTGATGAGTCGCCAGTAAGCACGAAACGAATGTGCATGAGATTATACTTTCCGTTCATGCTGCTTTTGGTTTATCCTTCTAGTCACAACTGAACTAATATGTTACTAGGTTCGCAACACCTAATACATACTTGCATATATATTAGTTCTCTGCAACAAACAGTATTTAACTGTTATATATTGAATTGAATGATGTCATGCTTACCGTGAAATGTGATAACTGATATCGATCAAGGCTAGAGTATGGATTTACTGGAGTAGCATATGTTCATAAATTGCTGTAATTCTCAATTTCGGTGCACTATAGCATAAATTGATATCCATAATGTTGGTACCATGTTCCGACTCGGAAACCATAGTGTTGGTACCATGTACCTTTTCGGTACACACGTTGGAATCGGTTACTAACACAATAGCCATAGTGTTAGTATCCTTTACAGATTCGGTATATATATATATATATATATATATATATATATATATATATATATATATATATATATATATATATATATATATATATATATTCTATAGGTGTTAGCGTTGAAGTCGCATTTTCGAGACTTTATATGATGTTAGCTTCACTATTGCAGGTTTACACATTCGTATAGGAGATTTACCGTCCTATTTTCCCACATTCCTCCTCAAAATATATACTGAGTAAAGGGCATACCATCGGCTCCTACCGATGAATCTCCTGTTAGCAGGAAACGAATGTGCACGAGATCATACTTTCCGTCCATGCTGTTTTTGGTTTATCCTTCTGTTCATATTTGAGCTACTTTGTAGCGAGAAGTGCACACCTGATTCACATTTGAATACATATTGTTTCTCCGCCACAAACTGTATCAACAAGTGGATAACGGCCGTGGGTTGTAACTAGTCTGATTTTGTGTTCGCTTATATATATATATATATATATATATATATATATATATATATATATATATTCTGAAACATTTTATCAGCATGATAAACCACTTCTTCATTGGAATTAAAAATAACATTGTATCACCCTCTCCTATTAGGAATGTCTATATCTTTCGTAAAAACAATGCCAATGACTTACCATCTTCGCATTGATCTTTTCGATTTAATTCATTTGAACCATACATTTTATCGCTTCTTTCATTATTCGATAAATTTCCGCTTTCAGGTAAATGAATACTCCTTTGATCTGTTTCCTCTTGTATTGGCCGAGAATCTAAAGCAGTCGACTTCTTACTATTTAAATTTGTGGTTATGGCAGATGAGATATTTATATCACCAAATGAATTGTCATGAGTATAGGTAATAGGAATTGCTGTGGACAAATTCTGTTTGGAAGGTGACTTCGCACGCCGAAGAGCCCCAACTAAGCCGAAGAAGTTTTTTCGTCTGAAATTGGAAGTAGAGCCTACATTTCTGGAGGAATTCGTGTCAGCCTCAACGCGCTGATTGATATTTTCATTTATTGGACATCCCAAATCAATAGGGCGTAATTTTGGCGCAATGATGTAGGATTCAATGCAATCCGGTTCCTGAAAATTCACCGAGGTCATACTCGATGAAAAGGAGGCGCTATTTCGACGGCAGACTACTGAAGTCAGGCGTTCCAGTTTGTGATATAATGGTGCTTGGAAGCATCGGCTGTTCATTTTAATATTTTCATGGTGATCAACAACTATAGGAATCGAAGTGGATTGAGGTGTTGAGACAAATTCCTCCGCTTGCCGAGCAGACTTTGAAGATTCTGCAGTTGCGACAAAGTCCATAAAAGACAGCAAAATATAGAAGAAAATAAACATTACAGAATACCAGTTATACTGATAAAACAGTAACTTTAATAAAGTTTAACGAGTTTGTAACACTCTCCTATAAACAAAATAGGTACAAACGAAGGATTCGCCCCTCTTGGTTCATTAAGAATCAGAAAAATGTCGAAATCAGCATGCATAATAGACATAATCTCATGAACGAATGTGTTAAGTACTTGCTAGCTAAATATCATTTCCATACGGCATTACGCGCAGGACAGACTGTCTTGATGGTCAGATAATGTGGGAGAAATCCGAAACACGTATGCAAACTAAAGTAATGTTCATGTAAGCTTTAAGGAAGAAAAACACATTAATAACAAAGTGAATAATGGCAATTTATTTCGAGAATACTAAACTTCACTTTACAATCCTTCATTTATATACATTCGGGGTTTTCATTTGGGAATGTGGTTTTACATTAATTTCTTGCTTTGAATGATTAGTAAGTGTGTATGTGTT
Organism: Eudiplozoon nipponicum; assembly: GCA_029291075.1. Lineage (NCBI taxonomy): Eukaryota > Metazoa > Platyhelminthes > Monogenea > Mazocraeidea > Diplozoidae > Eudiplozoon > Eudiplozoon nipponicum. The sequence continues at coordinate 144,112 of JAQBSW010000060.1, read as the reverse complement.
TGTATCTGTGTGTTGTGACTGTTTGCATTTAAGGGTCCTTTTCGCTGTGTTGCAAAGTGATCTCTGAGATCTTGTCATTTTGTATTGATGGCTTGAGAGTTAACCACTTGTTCGCATTGTTATTGTTATGTATATATATATATATATATATATATATATATATATATATATATATATATATTCCGTGATAGTAATTAATTTCAGAATTTATAACAAATTAGAAAGAACAAAATTTTGCAAAGAAACAAAGCTTACTAGCAAAAACGAGTTCGACTTGCGTATACAGCCAATACTCTGGATTCGTTGGTGTTACTTTCGTTTATACTATCATAACCGCGTTTACATCAAGCTCGCCAACTTGATTTAAAGAATTGTTACCACCATCCGCGCATTCAATTTTTGTTTAAAACTAAGTATCGTTTGGTGTGGAAAAGGAAATTCATCCGGTAGACTGGTTTCGTCCTATTTTGGAACTCATCACGTACTGGCCAGAAGTTACCACGGACAGACCAGTACGTGATTAGTTCCCAATAATGACGAAACCGGTCTACTGAATGAATTGGTTAGATATTGTTTGTTGCGGAGAACTAATATATATGCAATTATATATTATGTGTTGCGCACCTAGTAACAAATTATTTCGATTATGACCAGAAGGATAAACCAAAGACAGCATGAACGGAAACTATAATCTCGTGCACATTCGTTTCGTGCTTACTGGCGACTCATCAGTAGGAGCCGGTATCACGCTTTTTACCCACTATATATTTGAGTGAGGAATGCGAGAACATAGGATGCTACAAATAATTACTCGATTAATTGCCTTTTTCACACAAAACAATTCTTAATTTATACTGACAAATGTATGTACTTACTGGGCCAAGTGTTTATATCATGATCGCATTCTTTATCAAAGTAACTGTTATCACCGCCCGCGCAACCAGTGTTCGTTTAATTATATAAATGTTCATTTCTCATCAGTTTGTTGTGCTGAAGACAACTGGGCTGAATTCACTCGGGTTACTTTTCTTTAGAATATTTCATCTGGAAGATTACATCTAAAGTGAACATTAAGCGTTTATCCGTGACGCCTTTATCTTAATTTAACTCGATTTTATTACTTCTCTCTACTCATAGGCATAAAGCCAGTCTCGATAACTATTATTCCTCAATGTTTATCGAAGCAGGTTTAGCTCTAATTCAATGTTCTCGATGAACACCTCCAGACAAATTAGATTGTTAGGACCGTTTTTCAAGCTATGGTTACGCTGGTAAAATAGATACATAGCCTGATTTCTTGATAATCTATCTTAAAATCGAAATAGCAGCATAACCAAAAATGCTTTACAAGAAACAGACTATAAATGACACACACAGCTTTACGGATAAATTAAAAATGAACTGATGACGCATGGCATAGCTTTACGAGAAATGATAAGTCTGTATTACGAAACTGTAATAAATGGCATGACATAGATGTGATAGATTACGACAAAATCCATTGTGATGACACAATTAACAAAACAAAGCCAAAACAAATCCAGAATATCGGATGAAAATGCACACAGAAATAAAGTTTCCAAACAAATTATAACAATGCAACATTTTTAACTTTATTATATGTGAAAAATGGTAAAATTCTTAATATTCTTTGGTATTGATACGTAGCATAATGCAATGCAATTTAAAGTCATAAACACATCATCTATAACATGTTCAAACGCGGTAAAAAATAGTCACTGCTGCATCCGCGCATTTGACAACAGTAGAAAAGAAGATGGGAAGGTCAGTAACATTGTGCTATTGAAAAAAGCTGAAAAGTAACTTTGAAGAATAGAAACTCCATGTAATTGTAGATAGATATGTGTGCAAAATGGTAAAAATATCCATATGCAAAGGTTGAAAAGAAGCTGCGAAGAATAGAAATTGCGAGCATATAAAGATAGAAGAAGCGAAACGTCGAAGAACAATTAATCCGTGCATTAGGCAACAGTGGAAGAACAGGCATAAATAATATTAACTTTGTGCATTTGGAAATAAGAAAGGAAGCTGTGAAAAATAGTAACTCCATGCATTTGTACATAAATGAAAAGATGCAGACAACGAAAGTTGCTCCGTGCATTTGGAAATAGAAAAAAATGAAGATGTGAAGAATAGTAACGTTGCGCATTTTGAGAAAACTGACAAGAATCTTTAAAGAATAGTAGCTTCGCGGATGTCTCGCATTCCTAATAAAAGCTAAGACCTTGCGCTGCCGGCCTGCCTGGTAAGATAAAAGCTGACAACGAAAAACCATTATTAATTTACACAAATGCGACACCAAAATACATAAACAATCAGCAAAAATTTAGTCTAGAGTCGATGTCAGGCCTCTACAGTTGGAATGATCGACTTAGTGCTTGTTCAATGCCAAAACAGTTACTAATTGCAAAGGTTACGCACCAGCATAGCACTAGTACTTAAGTACTGGCGCATTGCTTTGTTATTTAAATCAAGTTTGCGAGCTTGATATAAACACCAACCCGATTTGCATTTAACGACTCGCACAACAAAGCAACACTAACGTCAATGACGCTTACTTATACTTACTTACTTTACTGCGGCTGACTCCTTTTGGAGGATAAGCCGGCTCCACATTTCATGGAGTTTCTTGGGAATTTGGTGTCCCGTCACCACTCGGCTTTTTGATCGAGGACGCACCTCTAGCCTTTGCACATCCGAGCGCAGTCTGCAAGGCAGCAGTAAGTTGCATGGTTGCCGGTGGCTGTTGAGAGCTCATTCGCCATTCGGAAGTACGGGGTACTGTCCAGGAGTCCATGTAATCCTGTGGCTGTTAAACCCTTTTGTGGCGGGGAACACACGCCGAGTCATGGTGCCGTCGTCGGGCTCATGTGGTATTTTATAGGAGATCCGACTGCCGGTCGGAAATCCACCACGCCCTGGTGACACCACCGCCATAGCCCCGTTAGCCCATGTACGATCGGCCATCGAGACATGGTTGACACCGTCGTACCACGCACATAGTCATACGTAATCGATCATTAATTTATCTGATTTACACACGTGTCAATCATTTTGACGTTTCCACAAACCTTCAGTAGGACAATTTATGGGGTTCAAACAACTATTAACACATCTTGCTTCGTCAAATCTATATGTTCAGCGTGCATCTGTTCAAAGATCTGCTTGCCCACGAATAGGACACAAAAGTAAATGTCTAGAAGGTCTTCTAGACATCTGCTTTAACTCAGACTCATAAACTCTTACGACATTTTCCAGTAAATTTCTTCCATACCTTATAATGGGCCATCAATTGTATTGCTATTCTCACCAATTTCTGTCTTATTAATAACATTTCACGGCTTTCCATCATGAACGTTACATTGACGGCCACGCCGGGATCAGGGGAGCAGTTAAACTGTTGTAATTTACTAACTCAAATAATTTTTATAATACAAAATTAGTGAATTAAATTTACATTTCATTTTGCGTAGTCTACTGAGAATATATTTGGACGGGAATTATTATTGGAGGCAGTATAACCGATAATTCATAGATTGTAAAATCGGTTAGGAATTCGTCGAAGACAAAGTTGCGGTAGTTTTTCTTCTCAAGAGTGACTCCATGGCGTATGAACGAACATAAAAATAGACAAAAGACCCTGGTCTAGTAGGTGAGTTTTCGTGTAGACTTATAAGCTTCAAGGTATGAGCTCAGTAAACGAACACTCTAATTTTGCATTAGGTGTTGCACAAATAGTAAAAAATTACTTCACACAGGACCAGAAGGATAAACAAAAGTTAGATTGAACCAAAATGTATAATCTCATGTGCATATTCGTTTCGTGCTTACTGACGACTCATCAGTAGGAGTCGATACTACACCCTACATCCACTATATATTTGGTCCGGGAATGTAGGACGATAAGACGATGCCGTGTAATTTTCCAACTGCTGAGTCGACATTAAGCACGAAACGTATGTGTGCATGAGATTATACATCTCGTACATGCTGACCTTGGTTTATCCTGTTGTTCATAATTGAAATAATTCGTTACCAGGTGCGCAAAACGTAATTCACAATTGAATATATATTAGGTCTCCGCAACAAACAGCATATAAAAACTGTATTCATTAAGTTAGAGCAGCCAGACAATCAAGAGGAATGTAAATCTTAAAAAAGATGCATGCATTCAAAGATTTATATATACAAGCATACATACATACATGCGTGCATACATAGATACATGCATACATACATACACACATGCATGCATACATACTCACATACATACATACTCACATATATACATACATACATACATACATACATACATACATACATACATACATACATACATACATACATACATACATACATACATACATACATACATACATACATACATACATACATACATACATACATACATACATACATACATACATACATACATACATACATACATACATACATACATACATACATCGCCACTCGCGCAATCAACGATTGTTTAATATTATTTATTATATGTAAGTAGCGAAAGCTGCAAAAAGTTAACCTTTGTAACTGCATAGAATTCGTGCAGCCGAAATTTCCGATCCAGTAAAAGATATGTGAAATTACTAGAGGCGAGAGTCCCATATCTAATTTTTCTTTCCTTGTTTACGTATTACGGCTTGGTCCTCGCTAGACCGTTTGCTACCGTCCTCTGATGTTGATCATAAAAGATCGAAACGCGTCATTGCGTGAATGGCGGTAGTTTTGCTGCGTTGTGCTACTGGTTAGATACAATGTCATTGGTGTGCATATCAAGCACATCAACCCACGCAATCAATGATTGTTTAAATAAGCAATGATGAACCGTGCCCCAAGGCTCACGAGCGCCATCAATTCGGTGTCGCCGCAATTATATTCACTTAGTCACAAGTTTGAGCAAGCTTCACAAAAACAATCTAAGAGCTCTAGTCTTTATGCTAAAGACCAATGCAGTCGCATGCTACAAGCGTATTGAACTTAAAATACCGAATCCACCTTAAAATTAATAATTATATCATTTGCGTTCAAATCCCGTTTTGTCCTGTTTTAAGAAAAAATATAATTTTGTGAATTTTAAGATATTTGGTGTGAAAACGAAAGATTTTCATGCATTAAACAAAACATCGGAATTAGATTGCCCAGAGAAACTTAAAATACAGCATCTACTATCAACCTGTCACCGAGTAATGGTGTATTTAGCGGTGAAACTCTTTTTTAGCGAACTTTTCTCTGCCTCGATAATGTGAGAACAGCTTCAGTATAAGATCGCCCAGAGAAACTTAAAAGACGGAATCTTGTATCAGTCTGTCTACGTGTAGTGGTGTATTTAGCAGTGCAAATTCTTGCTGCCAAGTAAACCGTGCTCGATAAAGTGAGAAGTTCTCCAGTATAAGTGTCCAGAGAAACCTAAAAGACAGAATCTATTATCAGTCTGTCTACGTGCAGTGGTATATTTAGCAGTGCAACATCTTGTTGCCAACCCATCCGTGCTGGCTAAGGTGAGAATAGCTTCAGCATATGAGTGCCCAGAGAAACTTAAATGACAGAATCTATTATCAGGCTCTGTACATAGTGTGGTGTATTTAACAGTGCAACATCATGTTTCAATAAAGTTCTCTTGCATGGTTTGCGATTATCATAATCATAAAACTAATTGCGCAAATTTTTCAGTTCAAGAATACAATAATTTAGTGTCTCTTCGTTCACGTGTGCGCGCATGTTTGTTTGTGTATTTCAATTATAATGATTTTACCGATTAATATTAGTAGCAGAAGGTTAACTTCCGTCATTTATCGAGTAGTTTTTTAAATAAACTTTGAACATTCAGAAATACAATTAGATCAATAGACCATTGCGTTTTATGAATTAAGGCCAAATGGAAATAGATTAGACAAGTAAAAATTACATTTCATAACCACCACCGTCATCATCATCGTCACTATCATCACCACCAGTATCTCATCATCACCATTAAATGACAATTAAGCAGCATCATATAATGATACTTCACTTTCATATAACTGTGAAATTCATCACTGTGTGGCTGAAGCAAAATTAGACAACCCTTTCGTAGTTGGAGGCTATTATATTCGGAACTTTCTAAAAAGATGCACTTTGTGGTTGAAAATCACGCTCTACAATTGTCCCCTTAGCCTTAGCATTGTCTCAGCAACACACGCGAAACCATGCGATATGACCGACCACATGCAGGCGCGTAGAAGGTGGTTGTCATCTGTCTAGTATGTGGGAGCGTATGACGGATATTTTTCTAGTGCAATTAATGGATCTGGCCAGTTTTCTGACCAGCAGAAACTGATTGGAACTTTCCCATGCTGACATCCATATTGCGTCGAAGTAGCCGTACACTGGCCACGGATAAAATTTTGCAGAATGCCTCCAGAAATTAATATACTTCTACTGGGTTAAATAGAGCCAAAGAAGATAACGTAAATTATCACAATCTAGAGGGAGGAATCCGCGTCAACCGAGTGGAAGAGTATCGTTATGGTTCCTATACACAAAAATTGTGACACCACTATTCCAGCGAACAACCGCAGTAATAGGTTGCTATTTTTTGCATAAAAATGTTCCCCGATATTATCCTCAGAATGAATCGCGAAGAGCGAAATAAGCTAAGTACGCCAATTCAAGTAGGTTTTCGATTGTGAACAGAATGCATCGACAACATTCATGCACTCCGTCGCATTCCTGAATTATGCCACTGGTATCATCACTGCCATCGTTGTTGCTTTAGAAAGCTTTGCTTAATGACGTCCCTAACAAAATTTTCTGATTGCTCGAAGCCAATTACAATGAAGTATAGACTTGCAGCGCACTAGAAAGTGTCTTAGTGAATCTCTAGTGATTATCTCCGGGTGTTTCACTGCTCCAATTCTGTTTAATTATGCTATCGATGAAGTCTATGCTAAGGTCACCGTAACATACACCGGAGTGGTAACAGTGGATGGATATTTTACTTAGAATAAGCTAACGGTACTGTTCTGATTGAAGAAAAAGAAGACGAGCTGCAGAGAGATATCAGTTGAATTCAGGAAGTGTTCATTCGGTAAGATCTGAAGCTAAACTCCTAAACAATTGATCGATATGACAAATTTTTAACCGGGACCTAAAAGCTCGCTAAACTGCACCATACTGCTAATTGCCAGCTGTTTCGTTTGAATAGAATTGTCATAGTAGCGGTTGCTTTTGTGAAATTTCGCAATTCGTCCTAAAAAGCGCTCGTTTATTTCTCTAAGCAACAAATTTAATATTATCATGTCATGCATTCTATTAATTCTACTTTATACTGCAGAGACAGATGAAAACGCACTATGGCTTATAATGCATGGAAAGCTTTGTTAATCAAGATTTTTGCTCCAATTTTTAGTTAAAATCAACTGAGTGTCGAAAGAACAATTTAAATGCTGTCCTTTTTATGTTCTATTACTATCAAACCTTGTTATGAGACATCGATTGCGTTTGTCGGGGCATTAGTTGAAAAGGCCAATTTCACACAGTGTGTGTCAAGCTAGAAAAGCTTCTCCGATGGATGACTGGAACCTCAGGAGGGGTATATTACCCATCTCTAGATCGGATGGTATTATCCGCGATACCAGTCACTTAATCACACCGTACCGCACCCCCACTACCACGGCACTATTGAATGTGCACCAACAAATTAATTCTAGCGGCAAACATGGTTTGTGAAGAGTCCTGCTCATTCTGTGCTATTGGCATAGGATCCTCGCAAACTCAGCATGCGGGAAATCTAGAAATCCAATTAAGCATGTTTGTTATTATATTGTTGTATTGTTGATAGTGGTGCGAATTGGGGATTTTGATGATGACGATGGTGATAATAAGCCAAAAAGAAATACTAATCATTGCATTAATAAAAAGTTCCGGCATCAAGTGGTTGCTTCAAGCCTCAATTTATAATGCCCTTATATTTTCGTTAATTAAGTTAGATTTCAAATTTACGTATGACCATTATTCACATTAAGAGATAATGATTTTGAACCTTGAATTTTGGATACCCACTAGTTAATTATCTGATCTTACCTAAGCTTATTAGGTTCTGATGATCTAGTTAGCTCTGACAATTGCTATCATAAACAGTGTTAATGTTTAAGACGGCAATAAAATTAAGGTTGCGATTGGTGAAGGTAGCACAGTGCTGAAGTTAACATCAGGTCAATATGCGCACAGTGGTCTCCGCGGTGTTTTTGCGACTTCAACAAATTCTACATAACATGGCGATGTGTGCGTGTGAGACAATGCTACTAAATTGAGTTTAAAAATTTACAAAAACACAACTGAAACTAACTGTACCTAAATAACAAATTGTTCGCCTTCTTTTTCGCCATAAAAAATTTAATGACTTAATTTGAATTTGTACCACATGTTAAGACCTATAGATGTGCCAGGATTTATATTTATACAATTGTACAAAATTGGCTTACAATTAAAGTAAGATATAGCATTTTCAAGGTAAGGCTGATATGTTTTATTAGTAACGCAGCAATTCAAATCCGTTTAACTGTAATCGTCGCCAAAATAAACTACTTTACATCAGTGTGCACTTGTGATAAGAAACCCGCCGCATAAACACAAAAGCCTGGCTCATGCGGAATGGCATTATTAAAAAGGAGCTACATGTAGCCTAAATGGATGTGCGACCCAAACCACACAGAGACATGAGGCCATTGATGCCTCAATTCATCACATACCAAAGGCCAATTAACCTAAGAGACAAATCGGTCTAAAAAAAGCTTTCTTCGGTTCATAACACAAACAAATCTGGACTTGAGATAAGCACCAATCTCATAGTATTTAGCCAGTCGCCAGTCTTGATGCGTTTCGACATATTTTAGTCAAAATTAGAGCGTTACGATAAATTTATTAACGAAGGTCAAACCGCAATATACGTGACGAGTCATTAATTGAGAATAAGCTCACTATAAAATGACGCCTCACATGAGAATTTTTTCAAGATATGTTTCTTGAATGTTTTATAGTGATAATAATTTGATTGACTACACAAAAAATGCAGTATGTCAGATAAGCGTATAATTTACGTTGTTATGAAAAGTTAAAGTTTAAATTGTTGTTCAAACAGTAATTATATTATAAATATTTAATTTCTTTGTTCCTCCAGTGGTAGATAATAAATGAACTGTCGTTAATAAAATAACAATAATGTGCAGGTGATTTTACTTTTTTATTTAAGCCACTCAGAATTACCACTTCAATTATATTTCATGTATAAATACCGAAATCAGAGTTTTCTTATAATAAATCTAAATTAAAGTAGTTTGCAGAGACAATTTAACGTTTCATCATACTTAAAATTATAGCTCCTGTTTAATAAACACTGGAAGTGTTTATTGATTCACAATTTTTTTTATTTATTTAACCTTCGGGTGAATTATAAGCACTTTTGTTCTGTGAGAGTTTTTATTGACCGTCTTAGCTGACAAATGTCAATTTTTTAAAATGTTTACCAGCTAGATCATTGAAAAGTAACGAAGTATTTAAGACAGCAGACGTTAATTTACAATCTCTGTTGGATAGATTGCCAGAAACAATTCAGAACCGTAGCATGAATGGTTTTGGCCTGGCATTAAATCTCCAGCACTTTCCAAGTGAATTATCGCAACGACCGCACAGTATTCCTTGACATCTTCACGCCGTGCGCGGCGTACCGGTCCATCACCACATCTTCAACAACGCAAAGCAATCTGACCAGCATCCAGAAAACCAACGATTCGTCCCCAGTCAGACAAGTGCCCCCAGTGGCCAGATTTAGTTCTGGATGCATAAATCATCGTATATGGAGGCAGTGAACTAGAAATAACTTGACGTGTCAAGATGGTACCGTGTGTGAATTTACTCGATGGACTAAAAGCAGCTTACCAGAGAATAAAGCTCAGAATTATAAACAAAGAATTGCAGAGGATGTATAACTTTTTTACTCAGATAATCGTGTCGTTAATAGCTATTAACAATCAACTCGCACGGGTCGCGTTTATGGTTATAACTGATGCTATAATATCTTTAGTAACACCCAATTTCACAGTAACACGCAGTACATATGTACAGCTAAAGACCGCCAACGGCCAGTCAATCAAAACAAATAGCTTGGCAAATTTAAGTCCAGTTAGGCCTACTTCGTATATCCCCGTGGACGTATATCGTCACGGATGTGCCATATTGTATATTAGACTTAGATTTCCTGGTGAAGTATGGCCTAATAATCGAGAAAGATACCTTGCTAGACCTAGCTATGTATTTAATTGTACGTGCCTTTGTTGGCAATGACAAGTTTGAATTCGCTCATCCACTAGTACGTGAAATCATTAGTTTTTCCAAAGATTTAAGCATTACAATATCAAACTCCATTAGTAAAACTAGGCCGACCATGTGCCATCATATAAGAACTAAAGGCACACCAGTCTCGCTAGAGCTCAACCTTTAGGCAAGAAAAAATTACAGAGTCAAAGCCACTTTTGATCAGATGCTGGAGGACAGTAAATATATAAAAGACAAAGCACAACTGAGTTCAAAAGCGTAGACCTGTGTATGTCACAGCGAGGGATCCCAAAGTCTTGCAATACATGAACAACTAATCTAGGCCTATTAACTGACCAAAGTTAAATAAATGTCCACTATGTTTATGGCGGAATTTTCAGCTTTGTTACTATAGAGTTAAAACATTTATCATTCTTACTTGCTATGACAAACATGCAAGTTCATAGGCTAATGATGGCTACCAAGGCAATAATCGGCTGACGCATTCCTCATTCTAAAGATGAGTTTAATCAACTAACACGAGCAGTTTTAGCAACATCACAAGTATGACTGGTTATGAGAAACCGGCCGTTAGGTTGGAAGTTACCATGACTACTAACCAGAGGTAAAGGTCAAGGTTTAATTGGATCATTGATGTGCTTTTCAAGGTCCGGCTTACTGTTAAGTAAAATGGAAAAAGTTACCAAGTCATTAAAAAAATTTCTAGCACAAAAGAAAATATCGAATCTAGGACTATACAACGAATCATGTTCGAGCAAGGCAACAAAATGAAGCATCGAAACCATAACTCATATAACATTGTCATAAAAACAAACCAATCACAGCAGTTTTTCATCCTTTTAGTTGTACATAATTCTACAATACACCTGGTCGAGAACAACTTGTACTTTTGCATAATATTTACTATTAAATATCATTTCTACCAGTATCTGAAGCACAAAATAACAACACCACCGCCAGTCGACGACTGGCTTAATACAATGGGATTGGTGCTTACTTCAAGCTCGCAAACTTGATTCAAAGAATTGTTACCACCTCCCGCACAATCAATTATTATTTAAGTGTAGTATTTGAGTCAGCTTGTCCTGGATTAAGGAAATTTTGGTCAATTCAAAGAATTACCCATTTTGCGTTATAATTAACATATGCTTGTTCAGAATTTCTCTTTTTAGCAGTAAAATTTTCAGGATCTATTTCCAAATCCCCTCTTCAAATCACAGCTAATCGCAAAATGATCCCGACATTTTGCCGCTGAAACAAGAAACGAGTCAATCTTTTACATTGAGTGTGTTAAAAAAACGAATAGTTATTGCATGCAATTGATAAATTATTATTCAGCCACTCTGGTCGAAATTAGTTAGATGAAAACAACGGTTATGAAAATGTACACACACACACACATATGTGACACGCGAATATCTAATGAAAGGTCAGTCTGGGGTATATAAATATTATGACTAGAGGAAATAACACACTTGCTTCATTTGTTTCGTGAAATGCAACTGATGAAGGCCTACGGTAAGCTAGGCCGAAATATCTTGATGAAAGAAAATTACTGGAACAATGAAAACTGCGTTAGTCAAAACGCAGATCAGGTAATTACAATTATTCCAGGTGCGCATCAATGCAACTCCTTCAAGAAACATTTAACATGGAACTATAAAATAAATGCCGTTAAATGGTATAATAAATATACGTTAATGAAACAACAAATCGTGAGGCAAGTGTCAAATATTTCCTTTTTAAGTATTTGTTTAACACATGATGTTATTCCTAAATGTTTTCGTTTGAAACTAAATTTTAAGTTAAATGCTTATGGCATGTCTCTTAAGCATGACCTTTGTATAAATATTATAAAAACTTTGATTCGTGATTTAGTTAAACGTAAGATTATACTTATTCAGAAAAAAAACTAAACTAAGATCGATGTTAACTTCTCTTTTGCACGTAGATGATTTTAAATGCATTGAGGATTTCAGTGATAAAGCCCGTAATAGAGAAATAAAAAAAGTAAGAATTAGACACGATAAAAAATTAGCTGACTTGGGAATTTATAGACCCCAAGAAAGTGATAATTTAATCGGGACTAATAGAATAGTAAATCTATCAACATTAAATCTTAAGAAGGATCAAGTTGAACTACTTAACCGTGGTTTAAACATGGCTATTCTTAATGAAAGATCGGTTAGAAAACGAATTAATTACTGAGGCTGTCAAAACGGCAAAGCTTCTTACGGATAATGATAAGGTGAAATTTGAATTAGACGTTGCCTCATTGGTTTTAACACACAAAGAGGATAAAGTTAAGCCCTATTATGAAATTAAACGTCTCAGAAAAAGATTTAGTATCAAATAATGTTATATGTCTTAAGGCGGATAAAGGAGGAGCTACAGTTCTGATGAATCAATCTGATTATAACAATAAAATGATAGAACAGTTAAGTAATGTTGAAGTATACACTAAAAATAACAAAAGACCCTACTGATAAGTTACAAGGGCAAGTAAAATTACGAATCAATAAAATGATTGCTAATGAAGAATTGGATTCGACGCATGGTAACACTCTCATTCAAAGAGATACGGTTGCACCCATATTTTATGGTTTAGTTAAAGTGCATAAGCCGGGTAATCCTTTAAGAATTATAGTGAATGTGCAACACTCCCCAACATATAAAATTTCAAAGTTTTGTTTTGTAACATAGAATAAGAAAAATATTCCTATTTCTTAGAACATACCTTGCTTAACTCATATCATTTGGTTGAAATTATTGATTAAATATGTACTAGATGAAAAGGATTGATTAGTAATCTTAGATGTAATATCTATGTGCACAAATATACCGGTACCTGAGGCTCTGGATTGTTTAAGACGTTTCCTAGTTGATCACCCACTAATATTAGAAGGAAGCAAAATGACGTTAGGACACGTCATGGAGATGATGTGTATTTGTATGTCCTCCACTTATTTTAAATTTTGTAAGGAATTTTATAAACAAATTAGAGGCGTTCCAATGGGACAACCTTTATCGGTCCCAATAGCCAATATCTTTATGCATTATTTGGAAAATAATAATAATCGGTAGACTGACAAAAGTATTTGACAATGAATATAGAAGTACGTAAGTATGTATTAGGTGTTGCGAACCTAGTTACAAATCAGTTCAGTTGTGACCAGAAGGATAAGCCAAAGGCAGCATGAACGGAAAGTATTTAACTAATATAGAAGTATGTCGAGAGAAAATAGGAACTTTGATAAATGCCTTGTTAGGTAAAACAAGAAGGCAGTTTTGCGATACCTAATCATGCACCATATGATTTATTTTAAGCCCATGAATGTAAAAATGACCAAAACATTGACAACCCTAACAAAATACTAGGCTAAATGAACATTGGTTGCACTGGTGGTGATAAAAATTACTTTAATCGAGGTTGCGATCATGATTTAACCACCTGACCCGCTATGTGAATACATATGCCAGTATAAACTAACCATTGTATAGTGTAAAAAAGGCAATTCATCCAGTAGACTGGTTTTGTCGGCAGGGTGATTCAATGGTTAGATAAAAAGATTCCGAATAAGACGAGACCAGATTCGAGACCCGATTGCAACAAATTCTGGACAGTGCGTAATGAGTTCCCAATAAGTATCCACTGGATGCATTGCCTTTTCTAAATTATACGATGCTTAGTTTATACTGACAAATGTATGTAAATAATGGGTCAGGCGTTAATATCAAGACCCTAACCTTGATTAAAGTAAAATACTAGGTTTGTCAGGATCTCTTTACGACAAAAAATTTAAAAAAATATGAGTTTAATAAAGAAAAAATAATTTCCAAAGACAGTCTAAAGTTGGGAACACTAAAGCATGTGAAGAACCTCCAAAGAATATTCGAGAAAAGGCGAGTAGTGATGTTTCCAGCTTACTACTGAAGTCCAGTCTATGCCATTACACGCACAGTAGACTTCCAATAGCCTGTTCTAACTTTTGTGCATCGTGAAAAAGCTCCATGCTGATTTATCAATTGGTCTTTGGATTTTGAGAGCTCTTGACTCTTGAATCACTCAGTAAATCCTGGTTGACGAACTACACAAGCGCATTTTTGGCATAGCTTGTTTCCAGGAAAGCATAATTGCTAAATATTGAACATTTCAGGCCCGTTACGTCAGAAATGGAGATGCGACGTCCTGCTATATCCTTGAGAGACCGAGCCACGTATGGGTTAACTATTGTGGTATTCAATGTTGCTGAAAAATTCTTACTAGAATATACAGCGCAAACCATAGTTTATTCTATACATCGTTTAGCGTAGACGACCTGTTCTTCGGTGCCTTCAACGTTCACAAACCCAATCGCAGCCACTCTGCTAATTATAAGAATAAACTATTTGGTATCTGGCTTTGCGCGGCGTTTGAATATCGCAATATCTGCAGTTAGTGAGGTAAAGCTAGCTCAATGCAAGCTTAATTTTACTGAACTGGAAACATCTTGTACGACTGTTATTCAGAGGTCAAGGCGCTCATGAAAGAAGGCTCTTCCTGCCTCGAAAGCTGAGCTTGTCAAGCGGTCTCAAATTTTGCTTCAAACATAGGAAGGCAAATCATCGTAGAGCGCAAGACAAGCGTACTAGGCAAAACCATATAGGGTTTAGACTGAGAATGCGACACGTGGATCAAATTCACGCACTCCATCACCATCTCGAGTTACACATCAAGTGTCAACGGGCATATCGGACACACTGACTCGGTGGCGCTGAGGATGAAATGGCGGGCTATACTTAATTATCGCGTTCCGGTCTAAATAGTGCATTTACTTGAAGCCAGTTATGTTGACTCACCAGCACGTGCTCAAATAAGTAGTAGCTGTTTCGAATCGTCTTCAAATGAGTATGGCAATCCAAAGGATGTGTTATTGCTTCTTCTTTGTTTAACTTCGTCGTATATTTAATATTTGCTGAGATTTTTGCTAGGCTTATTGGAGCGGCGATCGGTGGTGGTCGTAAACTTGCTTCCCTCGAATATTCTGGATATGCCGTTTTGTTAGCAAAAAAAAGAAGTCGAAATCCAGACGGTTATTGACATGGTTTAGGAAATATCAACTATGTATAGTCTAAGTCTGAATGCAATTTTGATTTAGAAGACTAAGAGTGTGAACGGTTTACTGCCATATGTCGTGACGAATTCGTCCGTCTGAGCTCATTGCTAAAATTGACAATTGTTTTGCCAAAATTACTCTATGCACTAGCTTCGTTTCGGGTGCTTTTAACAAGTTATGTATTCTCCATTAGTATCGCAATCCTCAATTATTTAGCAACGATTCCAATGTCTGCAAATGAAGAGCAGTGCCGGTCATTCATTGTGGCGCTAAAAAATGGAGTATAAACGAATACAACAATCACTGCCACAAAACTGCATTCGTTCAGCTTGAGTATTTAACGGTTAAGCGTCAGGAGACACAAGGAGCGAAATTTATCCTCAGACCTAGGTAAGGAAAGCTGTTTGCATTGGCGAGGACGTTAGTTACCAGAGCTCGTGCGTGTCATGTTCGGCAGAAAACCGAACTAACTCAGGAAAACGGCTCAAATTGCAGAAGAGATAGGCGATCAATTTGGTGATGTCACAAACTTGTTCGTAATATCGATGACTTCATTACACTGCATTGGAATATCATTAGCCAGAGACTTGGATTGACCAAAATCTGCTGGACTCCAGTGACAAAAAGGAACCATTCTAGAAATCTGGTTATGCTTATATAATATTTCCGAAGCAGACGTGCCTCGGTTCGAGCCCTGTCAACGGCAAAGTCTGGACAGTACGTGAAGAGTTACCAATAAGAACGAAACCTGTCTACTAGATGGATTACCTTTTCTACACTATACAATTCTTAGTTTATCCTTAAATTGTACATAAAGGGACTAGTGTTTATATTAAGATAGAAAAATTGATTTAAATAATTGTTATCATCGTTCGCGCAACCGATGTTTGCTTAACATAAGAGATAACCAGAACTGCTTCGGTCCAGGGCCATCTAGCTTATCCATAATGCCATGGAACAGATTGTATGCGGCCAAATTGAAACTCATAGCACAGTAATATATCAGCGTAAAATAACTGAGGTTCTATCGTCTAATAGCTATGATGAATTTTTAATTATTTGTATGCTGTAAGAGAACACTAGTCTACAAAATACCCGTTTTATAGCGATTCTTTTTTCCTTGTTTTCGCGTTATGCACAGAAGCCTTAGTGTCACTTTAAATACAATGATAATTCTGGCAATAATAACAATAATAATGGTGCGGATGATGATTATGATGATAGAAACGATACAATACATCTAACTAAGTCATTCTATGTATTTTTAATTAACGATCAGCTTTGGTGAAAGGAATTTGAAATAGCCACACATTAAAAAGCCAAAGATAATAAAATACAGATAATTTAAACCCCAGCCGCCACCGAAAAAATAAACATTGACTTTCCAGAACGAGAAGCAATGAAATAAAGCTGAATTAAGTAATAATAATTATGATGCTACTGTTTTTGGAAATTTGCTGCACTGTGGGATAGAGGGAGCGAGAGTTACACGCATTTCTATAATGATGTTAGCACCAAGAAACCACCAGGGTTACATCAGGTTTGTGAGCTTACATTATATGTTGATTAAAAAAATCATTGCTCATGAAAAGATGCAGATGGCATAGATCATTATTATCTCGAACTCATAGAGCCCATATAATATAATTTACTCCCTATTATATAGATAGATCAAGAGGCGCATAAACCAAATGTTTTTCAGTAACCGGAACTTGCTCTACTGTTTGCTTTCCGCTACTACCAATTTAAAACCACGATTAACCGCGCAGTAAAAGCAAACTGGAGGCTTTATGTGGGACATGGATTGAATCCCGATTCTATTGCAAAAGTTTGAGTTAACTATTTTGGTAGGATTATGTATGACTAGCCAATCGCCACACAATAATTTAATTCGGCTAAAATAAAATGGCACTCGTCAATCTGGAGTAGCTGTATAACCAAACAATTCATAAAGACATCCAAGCCAACATACTAATAGTAAAGTCCAATCTCCATTAACGGAGCATTTCAGCATTAATTACTGCGGTATCGACCGTCGGAACCGACAAGCGCATCGGGAACTAAATCCTCTCGGGATTAAGAATTCAATTGAGAACCATGCATGTTTAAAATACGTCGCGTTCAATATTTATGACCCATTTGTCAGGATCGCACAAATTCCCTAATTTCTTGTGGATATAACCTTAAGGCGCGAAATAATTTGCCTTCAAGGTTAAACAGATGAAGCGACCGGGTATATCCTACGTGATTTTTTTCTATAAATAATAGTTGTATGGAGCATAATCGACTTCTAGGGCGGCTCATTCCAAGTTGGGAAACGAAAACAGCAAATATGTGCTACCAAAGCCAGAAAGAGGCCGAAACCATTAAAACACTATAGATTTAGCCTATGATGATAGAAAACCAAAGAATGCTAATATATCTTTATTTGCAAAAAATAACCATCATGAACCAAATTTTTTTCTAACTTTAGTCTCTAATCTTAACCAGCTTCACGATACTGTGAGATGTACATTCATTGCATCTTAAGTAAAACAAGCGATTGCCGTGAAAATAGCACCCAATCGAACAAGCAAACAAAAACAAACGAATAAAAAATAAAACGGTACGATATAGTGATGATTCACCGCTACAGAAAAATGAAACTCACAGTTGCGTGTAAGTTACAACTGAACACTTTGTTACCCACTTTAGTGGGTGGTTGAAAGAATTTTAGTCGGACCTCTCAAAAGCGCACAAAAGACACCAGTATAGCACAATGGGTTATGAGGAGACACAAAATATCACACCGAAGGTAATTTCATCTCTGCAGTATGGAAATCGGGGCAATCGGATTATATGTAAATGCAACGGGTTATAGAATTTCTAAACAGACAGTCCATTTGGAGTAGTATTTGAAATTTTAAATATATATATATATATATATATATATATATATATATATATATATATATATATATATATATATATATATATCATGTCCAGCCATACAAAAGTCAAAAGTGACTAATGTTTCATTGCCATATAACCATAAGGAATGAAAAAAATGAAAACAGAAATAATATTTAGACAAATTATTAGTGAAATTTACGAGAGAGAGAGAGATCTAGCTAATATGCGTCAATTTATCAGGATAACTCACAGAAATGAGGTAAACCAAACCTTTCCACAACACCATTATGGCCAAGTTGGCATTCGCGCAAGGCAACATCAGCAATACAGCTTCCTTGCGAATTTCACTGTATCGCGTCATAAACAAACCAAACCTCGCAGCTAAATTTGCCCCACAAATAAAAGAAAGTTACGAAGATCATTCTACTAGACATCTGCAACAAGATCGCCACTGAGCTCAATTCGATGCCATATCGCAGAGTTTCTAACCAAGAACTATGATGCGCACGAGGAACCCATCTTTGCAGAAGAGTGGGTCCTATACTACCCAATTTGAACGTAACTAACTTCAACTGTTTCTGCCATGTCAAAATCTGCCAACCTTGTTTCTCACGCCAATCTGGTGCTGGATGAGAGAAGGGAGCTCTACTGGGTAATCGAAATGAGCATACGCAAAACGTGATCGAGCCAACGAAAATGATGGAGCCTTATCTGTTTTTCTAACGAGGAGCACTTATTGGCAGATCCAAAAATACGTCTACTGATATCAACGTTTGTTATTCGTTTTTGGTAAAAAACATGTGCTATACTTCTCAAACAACGATGATCGAATGCCTGTAAGCGTCTCAAATCATCAAGTCTAAGAGGCCAAGTTTCACTAGCGTATAGTAGTTTTCCTCCCGGGAGAACTTCAACACCTGCATCCTGAATGTGTGGAAGAGTGTTATTCATAATAGCATCGATTACATAATTAAACAAAAAGGGGAGAGTGGACATCCTTTATATATATATACATCTGTCGTAAAGTCCATCCCCTCCTCAACGTGGTACGACGGTGTCAACCATGTTTCGATGGCCGATCGTACATGGGCTAACGGGGCTATGGCGGTGGTGTCACCAGGGCGTGGTGGATCTCCGACCGGCAATCGGATCTCCTATAAAATACCACATGAGCCCGACGACGGCACCATGACTCGGCGTGTGTTCCCGCCACAAAGGGTTCAACAGCCACAGGATTACATGGACTCCTGGACAGTACCCCGTACTTCCGAATGGCGAATGAGCTCTCAACAGCCACCGGCAACCATGCAACTTACTGCTGCCTTGCAGACTGCGCTTGGATGTGCAAAGGCTAGAGGTGCGTCCTCGATCCAAAAGCCGAGTGGTGAGGGGACACCACTTGTACCAAATTCCCAAGAAACTCCATGAAATGTCATGGAGCCGGCTTATCCTCCAAAAGGAGTCAGCCGCAGTAAAGTAAAAGTATATATATATATATATATATATATATATATATATATATATATATATATATATTGTCATTGCATACCATTGAAAATATTGGTTGACAGAAAAGAATCGCCTTGTTTCACATATATATATATATATATAAATAAACGAAAATAAAAGTTTCAAGCAAATTGATTTCCAATACAACTTATGCTAGTAAGACTGGACTCTGTTTGCCACAACATTCACATAATTTTCCCTCATTAAAGTATTATGGTTATTGGACGTTCTGTGCAGCGGGCTCAAATGATCGAAATCAAGAATACTAGAGTCCGAACACGAAACTGCTGGTCTTTTTCGTATGCGGTGACAGCTATCCACCAGAATTTATTGAGTAGCTTAGCGAAACGGATCTGCGTGTAGTCTTCTTAAATAGAGCATCAACCTGAGCACAATTTCTAAACAAGGATTGATACTGAAGAAAGGTCGTAATAGAACAGGTTGTTTCGTAAATTGTTATTTTGATATGTGGCGTTTTGAAGAAATATTTAAAACGGACTGATAGGGAGCCCTTCTGAAGATGAAAGCGCAAGAACACATTTTGCAGAATCAACCCCCTCCCCCATTACGTCGGATCTGAGTATAAAATTAAAAACGGTTGTCACTTTTCGACGATTCCTTCAACTTATTAGCAATAAACATCTACCGGTGATTCTTTTCCGCTGCGAGGCTGGCATCAAACTTCCTGTGAAAAGTTACAAATTCGAGTGCGATCTACTATTAGCGTCGCAGGGATGTCGCGTATTGAAGAGCTAACAAATGAGGTCTTGGATTTGATCCTCGAAGAAGCCGAGGCTTCATCAAGCCTTACCATTATAACATTTCACATTCAGTTTTGTACGCTACTGACTATAGTGAAATATGGCCCAGCAGAAGCAAAGGCATGCGTGAAGACAGTCTAACCATTTATATCCGTTTTCAGAGTACGAGCTGACGCATTAATCCGAATTTATTCACGTTTTAGCGGCCAGAAGATTGCAGTTACATCCGCTGATCGAATCAGTACAGTACCCATGGTAAGTTCTCGTATTCTGGCCAGAAAAATTTAGTCGATCTTGGTAAGCTGACACGTCACTACCGCATCTGCATGGTCAATGTTACCAATAGGCGTAAACGAAATGTAAGCTCGGAGAGCTTAATCTCGTTGTCACAGTTACTCTTAGCTAAAATCCGCTGTGTTTTGAGCAGTCTTAACCCAACTTCGAGTTGAAATATCGGACAATCACAAGGATGTATGAACGCCAATCAAGGTCAGAAATAAATTCTGATAGCTCTCCATAGAAAAAGCTTTGTATATGTTTAATAGTTTCTCTGATTTTGGTTTATGATAAGCTGATAAAGTTGCTAAATCGTCTATACTCCTCGTTTTATAAAGTATGCTACGAATTCGCTAACTTGCCTAAATGAGTTAGGCCGCTGTTAAAAAATTTCTGCGCTCTACATTGGTTGATTTTATTCACCTATTGTAAAATTAACAAAAAAAAGTAAAGCAGCTGCCAAAACGATAATATTATCAATATTAAGAACGACATCAACTGCAAAACTAGACGAGTGACTAATAATGCAGTCCACTGATTCTGAGTTATCAGGACGACAAAACGCAATTCATGAACAATTTGACATGACATAAGTACACTTTGCGCATTCAATAGACAAAAAAGCGAAAGACTGGTAAAAAGCCAATCCATCCATAGAAGAATAGCAAGATCTTAAACATGACTTAATTGCATAGTGCGAATGACCCCAACCTTTACAAAGACACAAAATACATGCCAGCAGGTCAATGTATAAACATAAACCAACACACGTGAGACTACAGAAAATAAATATAAAAAGAACATAAAATTAGCGTAGTTCTCATTCACTCTATAGAATGTAAACCCATGGCAGTTATACGTAAAGAAATGTATTTATGTCGTTAAATTTTCAGAAAATAAATTAGCCATTCATTCACAATAAACATATAAATTATTTAATTCTTATATATATATATATATATATATATATATATATATATATGTATATGTATGTGTGTGTGTGTGATAGAGAGTGGAAGAGATAAAGAGAAAGAAAGAAGCATAATCCACTGGATAGCATTTATTAATAAGTATTATTTATATCAGTACCTATATCCAATATTCTTGGTACGTTAGTGCTACATGCACTCAACCAATCATAATTGAATACTTGTCGTAACCAATCATATTTTAACTATGTCTATAGTGTTATTACGCAATGTTGATTTCTTTCTTGTAAAGACATGATGCGTCATCGCCTTCATTTTAATGTGCCCGTTTTTCCTGGGTGTGTCGAACTTTGAGACATGTATTTTACCAGTCGTCGAACAACATAACAAAACTACCGCCAGTCTCACGCACTGACGCGTTTCGAATTTCCATGATCATCATCAGAATACGATGGCAAACTGACTTGCCAGGATCAAACCGCATTGCATATATGTGGAAAGAAAAATTAGATATGCGGCTCTCACCTCTAGCAGTCTTGCATACATTGTACTTGACTGGAAATGTCGGCTCAAAAACTTGATTTAAAGAATTGTTACCACCACCTGCGCAATCAATTATTGTTTAATTGTATTGCCTATATATATATATATATATATATATATATATATATTGTGTGTGTGTGTGTGTGTGGCGAAAGCTGAAAACAGTTAATGTTCGTGACTGCATAAAGATTGTGCAGCCAACATTTTCTGTCACGTACAATGTCGGCAAGACTACCAGAGGTCAGAGCCGAATATCTAATTTTGCTTTCCATATATATGCAATGCGGTTTGATCGTCGCTAGTCAGTTTGCCGTCATACTCTGATGATTACAGTTAAATACTGTTTGTTGCGAAGAACCAATATATATGCAAGTATGTATTAGGTTTTGCGAACCTAGTAACAAATTAGTTCAGTTGTGACCAGAAGGATAAACCAAATATATAATGGTTAAAGGGCGTAATACCGGCTCCTACTGATGAGTCGCCAGTAAGCACGAAACGAATGTGCATGAGATTATACTTTCCGTTCATGCTGCCTTTGGTTTATCCTTCTAGTCACAACTGAACTAATATGTTACTAGGTTCGCAAAACCTAATACATACTCTGATGATGTTCATTGAAGGTCGAAACGCGTCAGTGCGTTGCGACTGGCGATAGTTTTGTTATGTTGTTCGACGACTGGATTGGTGTTTACTTCAAGCTCGCAAACTTGATTTAAAGAATTTTTACCACCACCCGCGCAATCAATTATTTGTTAATTGAAACATGTATGTTGTTCTTAGAGGTATTTCTGTGATATTTTTGTTCCAAAAAAACAACTTATTTCGAACTTTTTTGCAAGTTTAAGCAAGGATTAAACTAATTAATTTCAATGACTTCAAAAGCCAGAAATACTTTTTCCGATTGTGTCTTGTTTAGAACCAAAAAATTATCACTATAGATTACGTGACCTGTGAGTAGACCATGTTCACACATCGCTAATATGTGAGCAGGGGTGGCATCTCTTTTTAATAATTATTGAGGAAGACACTGATTTATTCTTGATTCGAGTCTAATTTTTTATCTGCCGATGAACTGAGCATTGTAGGTGCATTGAAATTTGCAGAAAGATAATGGTTTGGATGTCACAAAGAGGCTCTTTTTCATTAATTTGCTTGTGTGTGAACGTGTATCGACGGGAACTGAGCTTTAGTCACTCAAATTACTTTTCTTTTGAAAATCTAAGGTGGAAGATCACCTCCTAAGGAAACGTGTATTGTTTTTCTGTGAGATCTTTTGCTTTTATCCTGATTGGTGTTAATTTTATAACTTTATCTCAATGAAACAGTCGAAAGAGCCATTATTCTTCAACGAAAATGCGAAGCAAATTTAGCCAATATTTAATGTTTTAGCTATGCCGAATTAATAAAATCGAGATCAATCTGAATTAAAGAAAAATACTTCTTCCAGGGGACACTTTCAAAAAAAGTAATACATGCGACTAAATCTCAGTTCCCGCCGATACATGTGATAGTTGTGTTCAAAAAAACAAAATGAAAAAGACTGCCTCTATGTGACGTCCGCATCATTATCTATATGAAAATTTCAATGTACCTATAACGCTCAATACGTCTTGAGATCAAAAAAGAGGCGCGAATCAAGAATAAATCACTATATTCCTTTGTAATTGTCAAAAAGTGGCGCATCTCTAGCATAAAAATCAGTAATTTGTGAACATATTCTACGCACAGGTCCCGTTGCCAGTAGTAATAATTTTTAGATTCTATACAATGCAAAATCAAAAGCTGTCGTAATTATGACGCTTAGTACTTCCTTAAAACGTGCAAAAATATTAAAAAAGTCAAGTTTGACATGAACAGAAATATCACTTCTAAAGTAATATAAGTGCCTAAAAATACAACGCATCCAGTAATTGCGGATAAATTCAAAATGAAGGTGATGACACATCACGTGGCTTTACGAAAAGGAAGTAGTATAAATTCTGTAAAAATAAGATAAACAGCTAAGGTATGATTGGTTACAACAAATGTACGGTTATGAATCACTAACGTATCCAGAATATTGGTTTTCGATACTAGTAGAAATAATATCTATTGATAAATGTTATCCCATGGATTACATTGACTCTTTCTCATATTAAAAATGGTGAATTTATTTACTAACTAGGAATATATATATATATATATATATGATATAACTTATCGATAGTGATATATATTACAAATTCAACTAAAGTGCAATAAAGAGTTGCGAGAAAGTCGCATTCTTCATGAAATGTATAATGAAATCGAGTTTAAGGTAATTAAATAAACATTAGTTCCATATTTTATATAAATACAACCTAAAATAACAACTAACCAGAAAAATTGTCCCGATAGGCATCATGGAGTCTGTCTTGACTGTTACGAGAATAAGAATGATGCTGGTGTTCTCGTTCGCCGTTTGGTGACAAACGTTGATTTCTACCGTCTTCTGAATTACATTGAGATTGTAAACAACTCAATGACTTAAGTGTGGCATGAGTCGAATTGGGTCTTTGAGGAATCCGACAAAGTACTTCGGTATTTTCTTCCTTGACTCGCATTGCCAAATCAAAATCACCTGCAGTTGTGTCAGCACTTGAGTCACTCCTTGGTAATGTTATTCCAAATTGACGCATAAGACTTGGTCTATTCAGCTTCATATTTACCAACTACACATGAACAGATATGAATAAATTACACATTTTTATCATCTCGATGCTAGCCTACAAATTTAATATGAAAGTAGCGCTTTTTTTAATTTGAGCTGGGCACATATATACATGAACGAAGACCAAAATCTCTTACATACTGGATTCCAAGTAGACGTATGCCAATTAAGCAGACGCCATCAAGCCTTATTATCGGAATTCGTTTGCCACTAAAGTCCCGCAGAATTCCGACAATCGAAGTTTATCCTGTCTAGAGAAGATACAATAATTCTGACAACCGGATTGGCATTGCCAATTAAAGCACCCTGGTGCGATATGGCTCTTTCGTCGATTTAACGGACTTGCGTCAGTATCTGGTGAAAACCATGAGGTAGCAGTAGTTTCAGACAATGTCTTAGACCACCCAATCGGCGCATCTAAACAAAACCCGACGTGAACGGCGCAACGAACATAAGTCTGATACAACTACAGTATGTTTTTGATCAATGCTTATTTCAAGGATTTAAACTAAACCGAGCGACGGAATATGTTCACAAAGCTGTGAAAATAGTAGTGCATAAATTGAGCCACCTCACATGAATCAGCAGTATATAGGAGCAGCAAAGATATTCATTAAGCAATGTTAACGATGGACTTCCACGATTTGTCCAATCAAAAATACGAAATGGCAACTGAGTCTCACGCCTGCCAAAAGTAATGCCACACAAAAAATTAATACAACAAACGCTGCATCTCAAACCAGGAATGTAGCAAATACAGAAACAAGTGAGTATAAATTTTGCAGCCGAGTATTTGGTTGTGTTCAGAATATGTGCAGACTGCTATGGATGAGAACACCAGTGAAAAAAATCAGAACAGTATAAATGTAAGCTTACCAATTTGATCGTCGCAAAGCAGTTGCTTTTCTGCAGTTATCGCATGAACAAGGCGTCAATAGGCCTACTCGAGAAAAAATTTTACAAGCCGACGTGTCCTTCCCAGTAGCATTCCCATGTATCAATACACGGCCTCAAAAGGAAGCATACATAATCTACTCACTAGGCAGCCGGAGTAATTTAGGTAGACGGGTGATAAACTGCGCTGATGGGAATAGACATTATTAGCGATACAGGACACCTGTTCCAATCGCACCGTATATCCACTTACCAAGATAACCTTGAATAAGCTACCACTTCTATGGATCTATTGATTGAAAGGACTACGTTAATTGGGACTTCTAAGCACAAGCCCAACAGAAGCCTACTGTAGGAGAAAATTAGATTTCTTTTTATCTATTATTTATACTTGTAGATAAAATAGATGGCATTATCATATATCGTGAATTTTTCTATATACTGACAAAATTAGCCGGTCGCCATAAAAATTTCCTGCGTAACGAACGGCAAGTGCTGGCCACTCTAACCGGTGGCATTACCTTAAGCCTTCACCGTATTACAGTAATACAATTAACCGTATCTTGGATTTCTATAAGGAGACGCCAGTCAATTTCGCCTCTGGCTATCATAAATTCAGATAAAAAACAAGGTTTTCTTGTTTTTCATTAATAATGTACTCGTAAATGTTTCATTGGTATAGCCTAAAACTCTCAATCTGTGTTAGATCGATTTTCTCATCTTTGAGTCTTATTTTATATCACATCAAATAATAACACAACGAATTAAAGTGTTTTAATGAAGATACAACAAAATCCACCGCAATCAAATCATACAAAACGTTCTATAAATCGAATAACCTGACTTCAAAATTTAAACATAGATCAATGAAAAGCTATTTCTCACATCCATTGGGCCGAGAAGAGCAAATACAAAGAAGGAAATAGAAGAGGCATCTCAATTGGGTCCCGATTACTGCTAGATTTCCGAACATCCAGGTTAGTTTGTACTCAAAGCACAGTGTAGATGAATCAATTAAACGATATTGAGAAAATCAATGTTTGACCATGAGATTGCTTGCCTACCTCGTCAGTTAGAATTGCCATGTCCGTCGACCATAGGTATAAGATGAAAAACTTTGTATTGGTACTTTAGGTAAACTCGGTTGTGTAAATTTAGGAACGACTTTTCGATTCCATTTTTCTAGGATAATCGTCAGACTCATAGTAAAATAGAATTCTCCGAACGCAGTTGAAAACAAATGGGATTATCCCCTTCATTCTGATCTACATATATTCCTTTTAAACATTCCTAGTCAGCGATAAAAAATAATACTCTTAGGTTAAGACTAGACCAAATACGGGGTCCCTAATGGTTGTCTAACAACACGCACACATATATAGACAACCGTTTATAGTAATATAATTGGATGACAAAAAATAAGGAAGTTCTCCAATTACTTTCTCCGTGCACACGACCGATGAAATGCATAAAGTTGAGCTCAGCTAATCCAATATCAATTACACGACATTAATATATATATATATATATATATATATATATATATATATATATATATATATATATATATAAACAAAAATGTAGGCTAAGGCTTATGAATGCTAATGCTGCGGTAGTTCTCTCACTTCATTCCAAGTGCATGTGATCAACAATGTATCTAGTAACTCCTTTACAATAACAAGTGTGCATCCTTTACCTAGGGTCGACAGTAAGGCGCAAAACATTTTCGAATACTTCTTCTGTTGCTCTAGTCATGTGCAAAAGTCGCCTCTTCATCCTGGCTAGCAGGGTGTGCAAATTTCGTTCATTCATACCACTTTAGTTAATTAATTGTTTTTAATTAGATGAACACCAGCAGCAACGAAAACAAAGACTTTTACTAAGCGCAACTCAAGATTGCAGCATACCTCCTCTGCGCTAAAATTTTAGGTGAAAATAGGGTTTCTCATAGATATGACTGAATAATCCCTGTCTCGTAATTGAAAGAGCTTGTTCATGAATAAGATAGGTTGTATTGCCAGTGTTCAATGATGAGACAAGTTAGTAGCCTTAGAAATAAATAATACTGTCATATGTATCCATCAATATCGCTAGAAGTAGTGAGAACATCATACGTATATACAAATAAATGGTGATCAATCTACCGTACCGTGAATTCCCACAGAACACGGAGCTAAAAGACGAGAAAATTAAGGCTTGTTATCGGCCTAATCGAAAGACAGAAATACATGACCCAGAGCATTAGGCAAATGGCGGTGACGTATGCTCCGGCACTAAGGCGGTAGCACTGCCAGTCTCCTCCTTGATCTCCACTCTTATATTTACTATTCTAGCTGCTAGCCAGGTAAGGTTGTTCGAACTGTGTCCGAGGGAAGGAGGGATAAACATGAGTTAACGGAATATTGTAAGAAAGATATAAAAGTGATGAAAATTAAATGGGCGGAAAAATATAGAAATTGCCTGAAGGTCAAATTTATGCGAAGGTATGCTCAGATAGGTGAAGTAAGACGCATCTCGTGTCTCAAAGTACTGAAGCCAACACTGTATATCTGCTTACGCAAATTAAGATTAGCAATGAAAAAACATAAGCGGCTCTAATAAGAAAGCTAAAATATAAATTAAAATCGTACATCAAAACACGGAAGAGCATGTTTCTTTGAATTAATTCATTAAAAACATATTTCTTTAATGAACACTTACCGCTTAAATAGACATGGCTTAGTAATCACATGACGATGACATAGATTTGAAAAATACATCAATTGTCGAGGTTTAATACAAAAACACATGTCAAATTTGAGATCCGAAATCTTTGTAACACAAACGAAATTGCATCGAAAGTTCGTAGAATTGGCACGATGATTTTAAATTCCTAATGTTGTTTATGAGGCAATACTGTTTATGACGTGATACAGTGAAATCCGCAAGGAAGCTCTATTGCTGATGCTAACTTGGCCATAATGGTTTTGTGGCGAGGTTTAGTTCGCCTCATTTCTGTGAGTTATCCTGATTAATTTACTCATAGTAGCAAGGTATTCCTTCTCTCTCTCTCAGTCACTTTTGACTTTTGTGTGGCTAGACATGATGATGGTGAATATTGTGAGACTCCGCAGATAAAACATCTCCAGCTATACAGTCACATCAGAGCTAGGTAGTACGACTAGTTCCACATGATGACCATCAATAGGGTCATTTCAATTATCCTCGATATCTGTTGACAGTCTGTAAAAAATTTTGTATGTTACTGATGGTCACACGATTATACAGGAGCCACCTATGGCTGCGGTTTAGATGTGTCGAAGGCGGTGATAAGTGGAGTAGATGTTGCTCGGTTCATGGCTGTGTACCCGTTCTCATCCTGCAGCTAAAGCTGTCCATTTGATCACACGCTATGACAGCCGAGGGAAGAGGATTGAATTATTTTCAAAACCTCTCGCGGCCTGGCTTAGATAAGTTCAACTAACATTATTTCAATTTCTCGCTAGGAACGGGCAACCAAGTGTTCATTTCTAGCCCATAACTATGAATTTCATGCTTATGCGGCAGTAAAGCAACAGTAACTTACGTAGACGTAATTTTGTGTATTACTAGTACTACTTTACTTTACTGCGGCTGACTCCTTTTGGAGGATAAGCCGGCTCCATTTTCATGGAGTTTCTTGGGAATTTGGTACAAGGGGTGTCCCCTCACCAATCGTATTACTAGTAGTACCTCTTTCGTGCCTAAAATGTCTATGAAAACGTCGTCACGTGTCGTCAGTATGAAGCTTCCTAATGCAACTAACCAAATAGTGGATAAAAATTAATAGAACGATTATTATACGAGCAGAATAGAAAATGAAGTTGAAATTCCAAAAAACAGCGAATTGTGATTTCAATTACTTGAATAGGATGACGATGAATTTCTTGATAACTGCCGGTCGTACCACCTAGTTGGACAGAAATTGGTTTGCACAGTAAAGCCCGTTTATCCGATTCATGTTCGGAGTACAAAGACGTATTGCTCACAGCTGCTGTAGCATTCGGTTGATTGCGTTTCACGTTGATTTGCAACTGGAAATGCGGTGAGCACAACTAGCAGGCATACAATATAATAAAACGGCAAAAAGCAACAGGAAGTAAACAAACAGAATTATTTATAAAATGGAAATAGTAGTGAAATTTCCTTGACTGACAGGTCAAGAATTAACTGTGATAATACTATTAATCATACCAGAAACACGTTAAAATTTTTTTAAAAATTCAATGGTTCAACCGGTAAGGAAAAACCAGTCATGATTCTCATCATCATAGGCAGCAATACATCATCCAAGTAAAATAAATGATTCCTCATTTCTGAATTGGGTAATGATTTAGATTCTGTACATTTCGCTTCTTAGACGTTCTCCCGGACAGAATCAAAAAGCGCCACCTGAGTCGTATCATTCGAAGGCACCGATTAATAAGTGTCTTTTGGCAGTTAAACCTTTCTATTTAATACTCAGTATTAAATGCTCAATAAATCCGAAGTCGAGGATTCAAACAAGATATGACTGCTTTTTTCAAATGGTACCATTAAGGTTTATGCTAAAATTCTATCTATGACTAAGTAGGGCCAGGCAGTAATCAAATCCGAATACTGTCCGATGTACAAGAAAAAGAAACAATGAAAAGTTAAAGTTACAAAGGAATATCGCTGTTTATCATATAAAAATCTAAAAATAATCACAGTACAATCACTTGCTGTTTGCTATCATCATTAAAGTACAACATCATGACCAAAGACTAGTTTTCCTGAGAGTGTTATCCTTTTTGCCTCAGAACAAATTTTCGTATATAAACGAATGAAGTCACTTTTTGCCATGTTGTTCGACGAGTGGTTAAATACAGTGTGATTGGTGTTTACTTGAAGCTCGCAAACTTGAATTAAAGAAATGCCATCACCACCCGCGCAATCAATGATTGCTTAATGAATGAATTCATTGTTGTTATTGACGGATGCCATGGATTGATCTGGTTTGTTTGGCCAATTCGCCTTAAGATCATCCTAAGTTTAATGTATAAGTGACATTTATCGGAGATTAAGACTAATGCCTATCCAACAGCATTTTCGACTCAAACATTTGGAAAGCAACTAGCATTGACTAAAAAATCTATAATTTCAGAAAATGCTATGACGTGCTTTGCGAAATCATGGCGTCTAAGAAAAAATAGTTCGGTGAGACAGGACTGCAATGATCAACACCTGATTAGCCACCAAAAACGGCACAAAAATCCCAGTCAACTTACCCACTTCCCGTGAGAAGTTAAAACAATCAACTAACGATTTTAATATATGATTTATAGACTGTAAATAGCAAAACAATTTTGGCTCATATAGCCTTACTATGTAAATTTTAAAGACAATAACTGTAAGAAAATGAAATAGGTTCACGAAAAGCACACGAAATATAATTTAAAATGCTAGCCAAAAATAAAACCTCAAAGCATAATGGTTCTAAATTATCCATCAACACTATTATGACATAATTGATGAGTTGATTAAATTTAAAGTAAAAATATATACACAGGCAGATTCCTATAAGGAAAACCTTAATTGGCAGTTTATAACGCTTATAATCGTAAGTGGCCTCAAAGTCAAGCACATTAAATTATACACTAGTACAGTAGTAGCTTAGCAATAAATATAATTGAATAAATTCTGGGCGATCTAACTCAATTAGCACATAAAACTATAAACATATAATCAAAAGCTAAATAGGTAAACATAGTTAAATTGTCTATAACGCAATTGCTGTGAGTGTTATGAAATAAAGCAGATCAAAAAATAAATAATAACGATTAACCAGTCAGTATACTATAAATTTGAGCCACTATACAATGATTAAACCAAGCAGGCAGATCTATTAAGTCGCATTACTGAAAGGATAAAGGTAACGTCACATTCACCCTCCCTTAAATTTTCCTGAAGCTTTTGCATGTGAAAACCAGCTTTTATCATCGAAAGATAGCCCCGCTTAGATTGAAGTATTCGATGCCTTTCAACAGACATCTTGCATATTCTGTTGCCTTGGAAAAAGGTTGTAAGCCACATGAACAGGGTTTAACAAAATAGGAATATTTAAGATAAGCAAATGGAAATAACTTTTTTGAAACTATATCGACAGTTCGTTATTAAGACTTGTCACGCTACACCTGGCCCGCAGCCTTAGAAATTCCAGTCTGACGACCTGCGGGCTCAAGCTAGTCAACCCGGGATTGGTAGCATGAGCCTTGCCGGGTCAAAAAGGGACAGCCATCATCTCGTTTCATGTGAAGCCTCGAGTCTGGTTTAACCGCGCAGTAGCTTTTTTTCTTAAATGTGTAGTGATGGGATGAGAGCAAGCGCTCCAGATGTTTCGGCTGCTGAAGGAAACTTTAGCCACTGGCATCTGGGCAGATAGTACTCATCAGCCCTGGTTGGCAGACTATCTAGGAGAAGGAAAACTCCGAATGCAAACCATCACTAGGAATGGGCGACCTATTGTTCTTTTACAGTCCTCAAATAACCATGAAAAATACAACTTACAATGATTACATACTGCATCGGCCGTCGCGCAGTATAAAAAGGGTTGTCTTATTTGTTGAGCCGCACAAGGTGAACAAGCGAAAACGGGCTACTGCGGGCAAATTTATCTCCGATTCTGCCTCCTTTCCTTCCCCTTCCTCATCTTAATCTAACAATAAAACTCTTTTAGATACCATGAATATGGTTAGTGTAGATCATAACACTGAGCCGAATATCAGGTTGCCAAATATCGTAATGGTTCTAGTAGACGATCATTCATTAAACCTTAGTTAGGTTTAAACGTAGGTGCATTTAATATCCAAAGATTAAAACAACTTGGAAAACAAGAATCTCTTGCACGTACGTTGGATAAATTAGAAATCAACATATGTTGCGAATCTGAAACCAGAATACAGGACCGTATGTACATTTCAGAACTGGTTGCACCATCCCTATCTACGCGTTATTGGCTTCGAACATCTGGTTCCACAGAGTTCTCTCAAGCCGGTAAATGGGGCGTTGGTATTTTCCTTAGCGCACGAGCTGAAGCTTGCTTAATGTAGTGGATCCCTTTAAATAGCCGACTGTGTGCGGCACGTTAAAATATATCTACGAAAATCAATGCAAAAAAACCGTTATGAACGTTGCCTCTTCGTTGTATTTGCATATGTCCCTACCGATTGCAGCACAGACGAAGCAAGGACGATTTTTACTCCGATCTAAGCTCCTTACTAAGTAGAGCATGAAATTCAGATATAGTACTGGCTATTGGTGACATGAATGCTCAAGTTGGGCGCTTAAGTAACGCAGAATTTCATTTTGGTGGAAGATACGCCTGAAGCTTGAGGCGCAACGATAATGGTGAACGGCTTTTGGATAGCTGCGCGAAACATAGATTATATTTAAGCGGTACAAACTTCAGACGTAGTGTTAGACGTTGCGCTACATGGCGTCATCCAGCACCCGGACAATGGTGGACTCAAATAGATCATGTAGCAATTAGTTATAGATGGTGTGGTTGCATCCAGGATTGTCGTTCATTTTGGAACACTTATATCGACTCGGACCATGCACTTATCCGTTGTAGATTTGCACTAAAATTTTCTGGGAAAATAATTAAGAATAACCCCCAATTGATGTAGGTAAACTCGAACAACCCGCCTTCCGACAAAATTATCAAGATATTCTAAACTCTAATCTAACTGGACTGAATGGCAAAAATCCGAATTTACCTTGGTCAAAGATAAGTTCCACTATGCACAATGTCATTGATGTCCTCCGTAGAAATAATCATTGACTCTCTGTAAAATCTATGGAGATACTCGAAACACGACTCCAAATTCCACCTTGCTCGACTCATAATAATACTCGTCGCAATATAAGACGTCAACTTAAGCGCCGTGTAAAATCCGATCTAGAAAACTTTTCAACCAGAAAGGCTGAAGAAATGGAAAAAGCGTTCGCGTCAGGTAATAGTCGCTCTTTGTTCCAACTTATTCGCACAACAGGTTCGATAAAATTAAAATAGTGAAACTATAAATGATAGTAGCAATCAGTTAATAACCGATAGATTAAGTCTTCTTGATAGGTGGGCTGAACACTTCAAAGAACAATTTTTTTGGCATTAGCGTCAGTTGCGATTCCCGAAAGCCGCAGTGTGGAATGTAAGTCTCGAAGAACCATCCGAGTTAGAAGTATGCGATGCAATCCTATCTTAAAGCCGCAGGCCCCGACGATTTGTTTCCAGGGTTATTAAAGGATTGTGGCCACATAATCTCAGGAGCGTTGACCAAACTTTTTCATACTGTATGGAATGACGAAACCGTGCCACTTGATTGGAATGAGTCGACCATCATTCCTAACTTCTAAAAAGGCAATCGTAATTCGTGCGATAACCATCGTTGTATAAGTTTGACTCCAGTCGTATCTAGGTTATTTGCTTCGATTATCCTACGTCGTATTATCGCTTCACGTGAATCACATACAAGAGAAGAACAGTCCAGATTCCGCGCAGGACGAGGTTGTATAGATAATATTTATATCACCCGCCCACAATAGCTGTCTTTCTAGACTTAGCTGTGAGGTTTGGTCTGTTTATGACGTGATACAGTGAAAGCCACAAGGTAGATGTATTGCTGATGTTGCCTTGCCCGAATGCTAACTTGGCCATAATGGTGTTGTGGACAGGTTTAGTTGCCTTACTTCTGTGAGTTATCCTAATAAATTTACTCATAGTAACTAGGTATTCTTTCTATCTCTGTTTCTCTCTCACTCTCGTAAATCTCAATAATAATTTGTCTGACATATTATTTCTGTTTTCATTTATATTTTTCAATCCTTATGGTTATATGGCAGTGAAACATTAGTCACTTTTGACTTTTGTTTGGCTGGACATGATGAATTTAGCACAATATTGATAAATGCTACTTAGTATTCAATATCAAAAATAAATTGAAAGATATCACTCGTAGTTTGGTAAAATCTTGAATGTTGTACATTTTCAGATGCTCTGATTATTGGCCTTGATTGATGGGTTTTCACTTGTCCCTTCTTTTTAAGCCTTCCAGCAGCTGATTGTCTGAAAATGACGTTGAAACAAGATTTTCCACTCTTTTTGTTCTAATATTTCGAGACCTAATTTCTAGTCTTATCTTCAGGGTTGACACAATACGCACAGGGAAAAACAACTTGTGGAAAATGTGGTATCCTCATTCAAGACAGATCTATTTAAGTACTATTTAAATAAAATAATACGACCGGACAGTGATCTAACTTTCAACCAATACAAAAGGAGAAAAATACAAATTGTAAGGCAAATGGAAAATATCTCATTCTTGAAATTATGTTTAAAATTTAATACTGTACCCAAATGCTTTAGATTCAGACTACCATTTCAGCGAGATAGGATAGGAAATGTTCTGAAACAGGAAATTTCGGTACATTTAATGAAATTAAAATTAAAAATTCAAGAAAAAAAAGAAAATATGAACTAATTAGAGAAAACCCAAAATAAGATCAAAGTTGCTCTTGATATTACATTCAATGAACCTTAAATGTATAGGAGAATTCACTGATAAGGCTAGGAATAGAAAATTCAAAAGGTTAGAAAGAGACATGAGAAGAAACTAGCAAACCTCAGAATCGATAGGCCTGCAGGAAAAATTCCAAAGGATTCTGCTGTGTCTAAACAGTTAAACTTATCATCTATGGATCTCAAGGATAATGAAAAGAGAATACTAAACCTAGGACTGAACACGGTGGTTCCTATAGAATGCATAACTAAAAATGAAATTATTACTGAGACAGTTAAAATCAC
Source organism: Eudiplozoon nipponicum (assembly GCA_029291075.1). NCBI lineage: Eukaryota > Metazoa > Platyhelminthes > Monogenea > Mazocraeidea > Diplozoidae > Eudiplozoon > Eudiplozoon nipponicum. The sequence continues at coordinate 108,329 of JAQBSW010000060.1, read as the reverse complement.
GCATTTCCTCCCAGAAAAAGATAAAACTAAATTTGAATTGTATGTTGCCAAATTGGTGTTAGAGCAAAGAGGATAAATGTAAGCGGAATTATAATTTGAAAATTTTGAGATCGAATTCACTATCTAATAAGGTAATATGCCTTAAAGCAGATAAAGGTGGAACAACAGTGCTAATGAGTCGGATAGATTATAATGATAAGATGTATGTGCAATGAAATGATAAAGAAGTTTATCATAAAATAAATAATGACCCAACGGACAATTTACATGGTGAGGTTAAAAATTTAATTAATAAAATGATTTGGTATGGGGAATTAGATTCAGTGCATGGAAAGAGACACACTCCCTCCCAGAATGTATGGTTTAGTAAAAATTCATAAACAAGATAATCCACTTAGGTTAATTGTGAATGTCCATAATTCTCAAACTTATAAAATGTCAAAAATTTTGTGCCATCGAATAAGAAAATACACCTATTTTCTAGATTATACATTAAAGAACACTTAACACTTCACTGACATTATTATTAAATATAAATTATTAGAGAATGACAAACTGGCAAGCCTGGATGTGGTATAAAAGTATACGAACATTCCGGTACACGTTTCATTAGTGAGTCAAACGTTGTTAAATGGAATACACTGAAATACTAGAAGGAAGGAGTATTATGGAAATGTTTAATATTTGTATGTCCTCTACATACTTTATATTTAGAAATGAATTCCACATACAAGTTAATGTTGTTCCTATGGGACAACCATTATTGGTCCCAGTCGCTAATATTTACATGCATTATTTAGAAAAAAATCTCTTATTCAGATCTCCCCTCAAGCCAATCTTATACTTAAGATTCTTAGATGACATCTTCTTAATTTGGAATCATGGGGACAATGAGTTGGAGAATTTTCTTTATTTAGCTAATCGACTGGAAGAGTTAAAATTTACACCAAATAACCCCAGAGAAACAGGTTAAGAATTTATAAAAGAAAAATGAAGATAAGCACAGAACTTTGTTTCTACCAGATTCGAAATTAAGTAGAAAAATTAGGACATTAGCAACGAAATACGACATAAGAACAGTGTTAAGACAATCAGTTACAATAGGCAATAAGCTACCGAATCAGAAAGAAAAAAATAGAACCGCTCAACACATCAGAGGTTTATGAGATAACTTGTAAAGATTGCAAACTCAGGTATATAGGTGACACCATGCGTTGAATAAAAGTACGTAGAGGGGAACATAAAACTGCATGCAAATATAGACATAGTCATAGATCAGATCTAGCCAGGCAATCAATGGAGACAGGTCATCAGATAAACTGGGATGGCTGTAAACGGATTGAACTATGTAACCGAAATAGATTAACCAGGTTGATTATGGAATAAATTGAAATAAAATCAGAAATGAACGTCATGAATATGACATCTGTAGAAACATCATTAGTCCCCATATTTAATGAAGCCTTCTCGAATAAAAAATCCGACTAAGAGAATGCAACTATGAATTTGAGATAGGAAACGGAACAAATTAGATGGAGTTAGAAATAGGTAATTTGGCTATAATTATAGTAAATCGTGCGTTGTCGGGAGAACTTACATAGTTACTTATATGTTGACTTATATATATATATATATATATATATATATATATATATATATATATATATATACTTTATAAATTTAATATAAAGATTATACACACACACAAGCATATATATATATATATATATATATATATATATATATATGATGAACATATTTGATTCATATAAGATGTGAAAGAAATTCACATTGTTGCGAATATATATATCTAAATATATTTAGCAGATATGTGCATCTATATTTATATACATATTATGCAGAGACATATATGAATATTCATACAAGATGTGGGATGAACTCACATGGTTCCTTAAATGCTTATTTAGATATTCCCAGTATATATGAAAGAATATTTAGATTTATATATAAGGTGAGAAGAGCTCACATGGTTGCTTATGTGGATTGAGATATACAATATATATTGCGTAGAAGAGTATATGTATATATTTTGATATTTATATATTCAAATAAAATATGAGCATAAATTAATATATATATATATATATATATATATATATATATGTGTGTGTAAAGTATATATACTATACACTCATTGTGAATTGTAGGTAGTTGAAATTAAAAACCCATTGTATTGCATTTATATATATATATATATATATATATATATATACAGAGAGAGAGGCCTATATATACATAGACATAAAAATAGATATTTAAATATTAGCAAATGCGTTTTGACTGATATTATTTATCCTTTGAGGGACTCACAGTGTTGCTTGTATGATGTTCATATTATATATGGTGTATACACGTATATATGATGTATATATATGTACATATATAGATATTTATAAAAGATGTGGGAAGAACCCACATGGTTGCTTATATGCTTATCTATATATGCATAAGATGTAGCGTGTAGACGTATATATAAGTGGATTTTTTTTATAAGATGTGGGTATATATAAATATAAATAAGTAAATAATAATATACAAATAAAAAGAAAAATATTTGCTAATTTATTATATATATATATATATATATATGCATGGTTTTGACACAGATATTTAAATGGAAAAATAAATTTATACAGGATAAATGTGAATTTGGTTGAGATACGATTGGTTAGTGTAGGCACCGTATTCGGTCTCTATCTATAACATTTTGCATACAGGATTGGATTACTGCAATATTAAAATCAAAAATTTTGTTGATCCTTATACGCGTCCTGTACAGCAATTAAAAACAGAGACATCATGGATAGGCGTGTATGTTAATTCCTAAGGTTTGCTTATAGTTATTCTAGAATTGTCACTTTAGTGGAGTACACATATGTGTATATAGGTTTTTGTGTGCGGGGCGGGGTGACATGGATAAGTTTGCGTATACATTTGAGTATTAGATATTAGGCATGAAGACCGGATATTAGGACAGACAAAAAATACTTTAGGAATAAAAATACATATAAATAGATCTGTCCTGAATGAGGATACCACATTTGCCACAAGTTGTTTTTCCCTGTACGTATTATGTCAACCCTGAAGATGAGACTCGAAATTAGGTCTCGAAACAAAAAGAGTGGAAAATCTTGTTTCAATATCATTTTCAGACAATTAGCTGGTGGAAGGCTTCAAAAAGAAGGAAAACGTGAAAACCCATTAATCAAGGCCAATAATCAGAGCATCTGAAAATGTACAACATTCAAGATTTTACCAAACTACGAGTGATATCTTTCAATTTATTTTTGATATTGAATACTAAGTAGTATTTATCAATATTGTGCTAAATTCATCATGTCCAGCCAAACAAAAGTCAAAAGTGACTAATGTTTCACTGCCATATAACCATAAGGAGTGAAAAATATAAATAAAAACAGAAATAATGTCAGACAAATTATTATTGAGATTTACGAGAGTGAGAGAGGAGCAGAGATAGAAAGAATACCTAGTTACTATGAGTAAATTTATTAGGATAACTCACAGAAGTAAGGCAACTAAACCTGTCCACAACACCATTATGGCCAAGTTAGCATTCGGGCAAGGCAAAATCAGCAATACATCTACCTTATGGCTTTCACTGTATCACATCATAAACAGACCTCGCAGCTAATTTTTCCCTACTAAGAAATGAAAGTTAAGATGATTCTACTAGACATCTGCAACAAGATCATCACTGAGCTCAATTCGATGACATCACTAAGGGTTTCTAACCAGGAACAACAGTGCGCACGAGGACTCCATCCTGGCAGATGGGTTGGTTCTTATACTACCCAATTTGCATGTAAGTAACTTCAGTTGTTTCTGCCATGTCAAAATCTGCCCACCTTGTTTCTTTCGCCAATTTGGTGCTGGATGAGAGAACAGAGCTCTATTGGGCAATTGAAATGAGGGCATACGCAAAACGTGACCGAGCCAACGAAGTTGATGGAGCCTTATGTTTGTCTAACGACGAGCACTTATTGTCAAATCCAAAAATACGTCTACGGATGTCAACGTTAGTTATTCGTTGTTGGTAGCCAACATGTGCTATACTTCTCAAACAACGATGATCGAATGCCTGTAAGCGTCTCAGATCATCAACTCTAAGAGGCTAAGTTTCACTAGCGTATAGTAAGACTGCGCGTACAGATGCATTGTAAACACGACCTTTAAGGCAAAGTGAAATATTCACGTTTCTCCATAAATGACGAAGGTTCGAGAAAGCTACTCTAGCTTTCGCGATCTGTATTCTCACCTCGTCGGACATATTGCCTACGTTATTGATAGAGCTCCCAAGATATGTAAACCTGTCGACTATGTCAAGATTTTCATTCTGCAGTCGCAACGTTGGAGTGAGTGGTGGGTGATCCTGTAACAGTATCTTACATTTAGAGGGTGCGAATTTCATACCGAAAGACGGAACAACGTCTGTTAATCTATTTAAGGTGGTCTGGGCAACATGCTGATTGTCGAATAATAGTACGATATCGTCCGCATAGTCAAGATCGACTAGTTTATCTCCCGGGAGAACTTCAACTCCAGCATCCCGAATGTGTGAGAGAGTGTTGTTTATAATAGCATCGATTACAAAATTAAACAAAAATGGGGAAAGTGGACAACCTTGACGAACACCACTGCTGGTTGTAAAGTTATGCGTTAATTCGTTGTAGACCTTAACGCGACCAGAAGCATTTGTGTAGAGAGCTCGTATAATATTAACAAATTTTGTGGGCACACCGCTTTTCGACAATATATGTAATAAAACATCGCGATCCACCGAATAAAATGCACCCTTGAAGTCTAGAAAGACGACTAATGTGGGACGGTGATATAAATGTCTCTGTTCGAGAACTGGCCTTAATGTAAAAATATTATCTATACAACCTCGTCCTGCGCGGAATCCGGCCTGTTCTTCTCTTTTAAAAGAAACATGTTGCGCGACAGGAAATAAACAATTTACCTGATTTTCGGATTTACGCAATCCGAAAATCAGGTAAACTGTTCTTCTCTTGTTTGTGATTCACGTGAAGCGCTAAGACGACGTTGGATAATCGAAGCAAATAACATTGATACGACCGGAGTCAAACTTATACCACGATGGTTATCGCATGAATTACGATTGCCCTTTTTGAAGATGAGAATGATGGTCGACTAATTCCAGTCAAGTGGTACGGTTTCCTCATTCCATATAGTATGAAGTTTGGTCAACGCTCCTGAAATTATATCGCCACCATCCTTAAACAATCCCGGAAGTAAATCATCGGGGCCTGCGGCTTTGCGGCGCTTAAGAGATAGGATTGCATCGCGTACTTCTAACTCGGATGGTTCTTCGGAACTAACATTCCACACTGTTGATGCAGACATGCTTTCGGGAATCGGAACTGACGCGGGTGGCCAAGAAAATTTATCTCTAAAGTGTTCAGCCCACCTATCAAGACGACTTATTTATCGGTTAATTATTCGTTGTTACTATCACTTATAGTTTCGTATAAACTAAGTATTGTATAGTGTGGACAAGACAATTCATCCGGTAGACCGGTTTCTTTCTTGTTGGGAACTCATCACGTACTGCTGGTTATTTTGATTACAAAGAACCTATCAATGACAAAGTTAAACTATATTATCAAATCGAACTAATCGAGACATTCTTAGCCAACCTTCAGTTGCGAGAGCTTAGCTCCAGACAATCTGCGCGCGACAAGGCTTTTCAAATGGTCAGAATTTTGCTGACTAGTAATTGTTGCTTCCAGTTGATTATTTTGCTGAGATGTTAACAATTTTTGCGAAACATTGAAGCCACTCTTCAACAGCTGATTATCTACAGTGCCTCCACCTATTGTCCCAGTTTCATCTGTAGAATTCCTGTAAATAACGTCAACCTTTGAAGCACCATTTTTTGTCCAATCATTAGTAGGAATAGTATTGCTGACAGATGCGCGTTTCAAAGTAGGACTATGAGTGCACGAAATATCTTCAATAGTAGTAGCAGTTGTTGTGGTTAAAGAAGCTGTCGAAGCATTAGTGCACGTGGTTGCTTCCGAAATTTTCACAAATGGAGAAATATCAATTGAATTGGCCACGTCAATACTGATTGAGTTAAAACCGACAGGTGCACAAGAAACAGGACTTCCAATTGCATGAATGTTTCTGTTGATTTGGAACCGCTGTTCATTCAAATGTTGACATTGTTCCTTAGATTAAAAGCCAAGATAAAATTAAGCTAAGATCAAAATGCACAAAAACAATGAAAAAAATGATCGAAACAAAAAATACATGAATACCATAAGAGCAATCGTTTACGAGGCTCCTCTGCTTACACGAAATTCATCAGTAATTTTTGTACAAAAATTAAAAGATTACAAGATATAAATTGCACCTGTATATCATAAAATTAATTCGCGGTACGCGTTTCTGACGTCAACAAACAGAATATAACATATCATAAAGTTTTCTCTCTAGAAGGATATATATATAAGCACATTCGAATCCAGAATTTTTATTATAGATACTGTTAGAAATGATGTTTATTGATAAATATTATTTCAATAAACAATGGTACTCTTCCTCATATATATATATATATATATATATATATATATTATATGCGCCTTAATATAATTAATATTACCCATTCCATGTGCAAAAATTAGAAAAATGCAACCCGTATTCCAGGTTGTATGGTACCCAGCCTCTAAAGTGTACCGACATTGTGGTTGCTGAGTCGGTACATGGTAACAACAAGATGAATTTCAAGATACTCTAAATTTCACCGAAATTGAGAATCATAACTACTTCCGAACACTTTTTACTCCAGCAAATCCATACAGCCTGACCTTGATCAATATCATTAATAAAATTTCGCGGTAATCAGGACATCATTCAGTTAAATATGTATTAGTTGCGGATAAGCAATATATATGCAATTGTGAATTAGGTATCGCGCACCTAATAAAATTTATTTACAATAGAATCCGAGGGATAAACCAAATTCAACTTGAAAGAAAGGTATATTTTTAAGTGCATATTCGCTTTGTGCTCACTGGAAACACATCAGTAGAAGCCGTTTATACGCTCTACACCAACTACATGTTTTGACGAAACATTTGAGACATGTGGTCGTCTAACGTTAGGCTCCACATGTGAACAGACACACACTGGTATACAGAACGAGAACACTAATAATAAAGTTCTTCAGAAACAGCCGCTTAACATGGCAATGTGCAAAGATGAACTGTTAAAGGAACGATAAATAGATAAAGCAGTTTGAAATGGAGAGGCAATATTGAGAATTCAAACTGCGGTAGATGGGGTTGAATTAGCAGTTGAACAATTAGATTACAGGCGAACAGTCGGTTATAAGTCGATTACTGGTATAATAATACCTAGTGTACGCTATGGTGAAGAGCTGATTATTGATGACACAACAGAGCCTCGGAGGCGTGAGTTAGCTGGTTAAAACAAACCCATTTGTAAGGGTGCAATCCGAAGCAGGCATTGCAACAAAACGCTACCTTACTCAGCTAAGAAACAAAAATGATGCAAGATTTACAAAGCGACAAATCAAATACAGGCAAAATAAAAACTGATGTGATCAATCTAGCACCAAATCCTGAATCCAGAAGCACATCCTAAGGCAAAATTATGTGACATAGACTTGGTTAAACACAGCGGGGGGAAATTAACTGATTTAAGAATGGGTGGTTCTAACAAAGATTTAGACACCGTCGCAACAAAATAAAAACACGAGGTCATCTATATGTCTTAATAACACACAAATGTTACAGGTCAACTTAAAAAGCAAGAAAACATTGGTAATAACGCTTCACTTTGGTTTGTACTGTATCGCTTTACAGACAAGATTAATTGCTTCAGTTAGTTCTGCACGAAACACAAACATACGAGGGAAATGACAAGAATAGACACGAAACAAGATCTTAATGCTTTCTCACGAAGAACCAAGATGAGCTAGCGAACACAAGCCTGGTAAAAAAACTGGTCCTACATTACTATATTTAACTGTAGCTGATTTAATTTAATTAGTGTCAAAATCTGTCCCCCACGTCTTACATCAATGTGGCACTCGTTAACAGTGCGCTATCGAGCGACCAGTTTATAGACATAAAAAAACGTGACCGAGTCCACGCAATTTCTGTTGCCTTTACTTATGATTAGCGCTCCCTGACGCTAAGCTGACAGCCATCTAAACCAAACGGAGCGCACAAATCAACTTACAAAGCTGACTAGGCACTGCCAACTAATTGAACATCTCAGTCTCAGCTAGATTAAGGAGGAACAACATAATTTACTTCAAAACCTTTGACTTTGTGCTCAGTGAAGTATACAGGTGATTTCAGTTAAGTTTTCATGATTTGTCAAGGGTATTTGCAGGGAAACTATTTTCTGAATATAGCAGTATATATATATATATAAACTTGGAGACAGAACAATTCATACTTATTTCTTTCATCCGCCTGGTGCCGATTTGAAAAATATGCATTAATATTTCATGCGATCTCATCGGAAACGCATATCCCGAGCTCATTTTCTGAAACATATATATGGTACATTATTATAATCAAGGTTGCGGTCTTGATATAAACACCTGACCCATTAATTACTTACATATGTCAGTATAAACTAAGAATTGTATAGTGTAGAAAAGGCATTTAATAGTTTCTATACGAGAAGAAATTGACGGTAGGCGATTTAATTTTTACAATGTAGAATTGGCCACGGACAGTGAGGAGTTACCAATAAAGGCGAAACCCGTCTACCGAATGAATTGCCTTTTCCACACTATACAATGCTTAGTTTAAACTGAAAAATGTGTGTAGATAATGGGTCAGGTGTTTATGTCAAGATCGCAACCTTGATTAAAAGTAATTGTTATCATCGCTCGAGGAACCAATGTTTATTTAATTATATAAATGTAATAACAGATCAACAACATGCTATTAGCTACGATCTTCGTCACAAATTTTTACAAAAAACGCTATTGAAGCATCAACATACTTTGTTCTGGAGATGTTGAGATTCAACCGGAATGTAAGCTGCGTCCCGTTGCCCACTGTGCAAGTGAGAATCAGTTTTGGTGTGGTGTGGAAGAGTCTCAAGACGTGGCACCACATTGAGTTGCTGCTGCTGCTGCATCATGACACCAACGGGCAAACAGGGAGAAATAACTCCACTAGGCAGTGAAGGATTGGAAACTGCTAGTGAACTTGGCAGAAAGGTGACATTAATACCATGTGCTATAAACTCCTCGGCACCAAGGAGCCTACTAAATGCTGTAAATCCACCTAGTTTAGGTATACATATCAAGTAGACAAGTATGTGCATGTATGTAATCAAACCGATACACAAAGAAGATTTAAAGATGATAGTGATAATAATTTTTTTTTAAATATTAATACTAACTAAAATAATAATGCTAATAATAATAATACTACAACTACTACAACTAATAATAATAATAATAGTAATAATAATAAAAATAATAATAATAATAATAATAATAATAATAATAATAATAATAATATAAAGCTAGTAAAACTAATAGGCATTTTTTTAGGTAAAAAATTAAATCTATGCAGAAGAAAATATTAAATCATTAACGATTGATGCTTTCCTTTTTATATAATTAATATAAACTTTTTTTATCAAACGTCCGTTGCAAATTTCATGTGTACAGTATACTAGTAGAAATCAAAATCACACATAAATGCACAAACAAATAAATTTTGATGTAAGTCTTCCACACGGGATCCAGAAGTCCACACTGATAAGGCATAATTAACTAGGCAGTTTTGCACATTGATATGACGACAGTTGACTGGAGTGCCGTCGCCTTTCTTGTGGTAGGTCATCACGACATTCCTCCATTCAGCTGGGATGAATTTTTTCATAAAAATCGAGGTCATACTTTTGCGGATCTATCTCTCTCCTAATTTAAATAGTTCCAAAGATCGTCGATTCCAGTGAATGGTTGCTACAACGTCATTCGGGTATGCACTGATGCGCGTAGAGTTGAAATAATGAATGATTTGTAGAAAGAAGGCTGTTGATCTTTAACGTTCAAAATCAATACCCCCAGCATCAATAAAAAACTAGAAGAATGGACCGAATCACGAAAACAAACTTTCCAAATGCTAATGTAAACATCACATTTAACACACAGAAAGAAAAGTTTATAAACACTAAAGATCAAATTCCTTCTTTCTCCAAATCTCGTGTTGTTCAAAATTTCCAAAGTATATGTGGTAGCACATACATCGAAAGAACTAAGAAGTAGCCAATTAATAGAAAATTATCAACAAACACCCCATAAATTGATCCAGAGATTAATAGCACTATTCGTTAAATCAGCAATTACCCATCGTAAAGTCCAAACAGCGTACCAAGTAAGCACAGTTCCGAACAAAATAAGATTGGAAAAATGCTTCAACATTCATGTATCTCTTTATCAAACAGCAAGAACCCTTGCTGAATGTTAAGAAATTTCATCAACACAATATAGCATTTAACTGGCCACGAATAAATAAAAGTAACATGTGTTTCATGTAGCTACAAAGGATTCGAGCTTGACGAGAAACAGAAGCTGTACGATTATCACAATATAAGTAAACTCGGACAGTACAGAGCCGAACTAGACAAACAAGCAAAAATCACTGCACTAAACACAAATGTGCACACTTTCCTCAAACAGACGGTATATTTAGCCCAGAAAGGCGAATAGCGGATACTAAACGAATGACCAGATATCAGACAATAGGAAAGAAGAATAAACAGACATGTTACGAACCATTCACGCTATAACCCAAAACCACCCACAAATGTGAGATACACAAAACAATCTTCTAGAAACTTCCATTCGTTCATTTTGTAAAACCATGCATAATCAACATGTAATTTAAGTTTTTTGTGTAGTTAAGCTTCGTCGAAATCTATTTATCAAGATTCGACCAAACATATTCACAAATAAATTTACTTTCCTCTATTGAATAAGCGAGTACTTCTTCGTACGTAATAATATAAAGTTATATATACGCAACTATGTATAATTGTTTAAATCAAGGTTACGAGAATGGTGTAAGCACCAATCCCATTGGCTAAATCAAACGTTTAATAAGGTAGTAAAGCAAATTCGCTCAGTAGATCACTTTCGCTTTAGTGAGAACTCTATGTACTGTCCATGATTTGCCGCGAACAGGACTAAAACGTGGGCATGTCTGTTTCGGAGACTGTTGTTCTCACCACCAAGGCACCCTGTCGCACACTCAAAACAATCTAAAGCTAAGAATTGTATAAGGTAGCAAAGACAGTTCATTTAGTAGACCCGTTTCAGCTTTATTTCGAAATCTTCAAGTATAGTTCAGAATTCTGAACATTGTCAATTAACCTAAGTGAATTGCCTTGCTTATGGATATTTACTACATCAAATTGGACTAACGGAAGAGTCTACAGTATAGAAGCCATAATTGGGACGAGTCGGCTACAGAATAGTGGAACAACTGTTTTTGGTTCAACAGGTGTTGACCCCTACATCTATACTCTAGGATTAATATTATCGCTTTGCATCAGTGTATTAGATGTAGCTACACTTCGACGATGATCCGAACTAATTAGTAACATTAAGCGAGTGGTAATCTACAATTGTTTTGTGACTGGATGCAACATCAATGCGAAGCCTATGAGCACCAATAAACTTGAAAATTAAATCAATTGAGCACATTTCGACCACATTTCGAAAATATATCAGTCAGCGCAAAGCGCTACTAGAACCAGCTAGTTTTGATTTTAGAAAATATTTAGAATTCTTTTGGATAGAAGGTTGTTTGACTTTGCCAACAACCATCTGAAGCGTATTCTCAATTAACTTTCCGTTAAAGTTATGCGCAAATCCATAACGCAATAGTGCAAGGTAGGAATAATCTCGATGTCACAACGCTATTTACAAGTAATTTCAAAATTATAAATTTCACTAAATAATTGATCGGTATTTAATGAATGACAAGACTCAAAGCCATACACTAAGCCTAAGTTTGTGTTACCCAGTTATAATTTATGATCTGTGCAATGAGCTTACGGTATATCTGCATTATTTCTCATTTACAATGCATTGTACATTAATTGCAATGTCGTCGTCCTCCTCGGTTGGTAGATCTTCTAAAATGAGCTTACCGATTACAAGCCACTAGAAATCTGATGTGCTACTAATAATGTAGTAAACAATCAAGAGTTTACACCTGTAAATTTCTACGGTGAAATGTGTGTACATGTATATAGCTACGTGGTCAGATTATGAGACGACATAAATAGCTAATCAACTAAAATCAGATTGGGTGGGATAGGATCAGTTCGTCCATCAGGAGTCCACATGCCCATCATAGTTATTGAATAGAAACCCTGTGCAAAATCATATTGAGTCAAGCTCAGTGTTGATCCTGAAAACATCTTAACTTTATTTTCTTTGTTGGACAGAATTAACAGCGAGGTTTGGTTTTGTTTATAAAGCGATACAGTGAAATCCTAAATGAAACTGTATTGTCGATGTCGCCTCATCAATTTACTTACCACAAATGTGGCGTGTATAGATCCACGTTGAATCGTTAATGTGTGTTGCCTAGGTATGTATCTCCATCTGAACTACATTCTCCCTTCATAAATCACTTTACTTTTATTATTTTTCGTCATTATTAATAATATTAAGTTTTATTCTTTATCTTTCTTAATGTTACGGGGCAGTGAAGTATCACTTATTAAATTATGTCTATGGTGATGATCTAAATACATACGTATGTGTTTTCATTCAGCTATGTGTGGACGTATACATGTGAATATAAAAGCATTTGTTCTCAATAGATGTTGATGCTCTGCAACTAACCCTGCAACAGCTAATTCGGTTAACAGACCGATAGCCCCAATAGAAAAACGCACTAATTAGAACCTCGCCTATGCCAGATATAAAGAATAATTTACTAAGAAGTTGCTAAATGACTAAGAATGGAGCTTGGAACCCAGAATAAAAGGCTTAGCACACAATTCTGGGGAAGGACCATTAACGTCAAGAACTCCAACGAAAAACAAGGACGATGTTAAATTACAAACTTCAATCGTCAGGAATCCGGTATCTGATGCGCATATCACTGTCGATGGTAGACGCAGTAAAATACCGCGTTGGCAGGCACAAAAAATAGTAAAAGCTAGGAGGGAGGCAAATAGCAATACTACTTATTTTTTGCAGGAGCAGAACACGCGCGGTTATACGCACAGTGTACTATCAGCGGTCTATGCCGATTCTCGTGCACCGTTCAAGACCAATGGTTTTATATCTCACGTCTTAAGGAACGTGGGAGGTTCTGTATTTGGAGCGAGGTAATTATTCACGACTGGCATACTTCACGAGCACAGTGTTCGCTTCGCTAGGAACACTCCGAAACTTGTGCCATTCGATCTCAGCACACGAGACAATGAAATTTTTCTCTCACTCCAATGCGAAGTGATCCAGTTAAATATACTGAAGGCATTGTGCTACTCAGTGTTGCAGTAAAAGTTTTAACTAATCAAAAACCACCCTCTTTTGATCTATACAAGGCTTAGCGTATGGAACCCTTTTCTTGCAATCTTAAACTTGCACGCATCAACTCTCAACTTCTCTACTTATGATAAATAATTATTTGATTTATTTTTAGATGTGGCCTCTGGCTATATGCGATTTTCAAACAATTTAATGAATACTATAATCAAGGTTGTGACCTTGATATAAGCACCTGACCCATTAATTACTTACATATGTCAGTATAAACTAAGAATTGTATAGTGTAGAAAAGGCAATTCATCCAGTAGACCGGTTTCGTCCTCATCACGTACTAGCCAGAATTTGAACATAGGAATGATGGTCAACTTATTCCTATCAAGTGGTACGGTCTTCTCATTCCATATAACACTAAAAAGTTTAGTCAACACTCCCGAAATTATATTGCCACCACCCTTAAATAATCCCAAAGTAAATCATCAGGGCCTGCGGCTTTGCAACGTTTAAGAGATAGGAATGCATCCCGTATTTCTAACTCTGATAGTGTTTCGAGACTAACATTCCACATTGTTTATACAGTCGTGCATTCGAGAATCGGAACTGATGCGGGTACCCCCAGAGAATTGATCTTTGAAGTGTTCAGCCCGTCTATCATGTCCATTTATTTTATCGTTTATTAAAAGGTTGCTAATATCATTTATAGTTTCGCTAACTTTAATTTTCTCGGACCTGTCGCCTGAATAAGTTGTAACAAGCAGCGACTATTACCTGACACGAACTCTTCTTCCATTTCTTCAGCCTTTCTGGTCCAAAAAGATTCGAAATCGGCTTTTAGACTTCGCTTATGTTGGCGTAGTATATTGCGACGAGTATTATTATGAGCCCGACCAATTGTAATTTGGCATCTTGGTCCAAGTGTCTCCATAGGTTTTACAGAGAGCCAATGATTATTTATATGGGGATTTGCAATACCACCTGGAGTAGTACCTGTATTGTGCATAGTGGAATTTATCTTGGACCAAAATAAATGCTGATTTTCGTTTTGACTTTAGAATATCTTCATATTTTTGTCGGTAGGATGAATGTTCGAGTTTGTTTACATCTATTTGAGCTTTATTATTTGTTTTCCCGGAAAATTTTAAAGAAAATCTACCGCGGATAAGTATAAGGTCCGAGTCGACATAAGTGTTCCATAAAGAACGACAATCCTGTATGCAATCACGCCATCTATAACTAATTTCTACTTGATCTAGTTGGGTCCACCGTTGTCCAGGAGCTGGAGGACATCATGTGGCGCAACGTCTAACACTACGTCCGAAGTTTGCACTACATAATATAATCTATGTTCCGTGCAGCTATCCGAAAGCCATTCGCCATTATCGTTTCACGTCGATCTTAAAGTGCATCATCCACCTAAATAAAATTCTGCGTTACTTAAGCGCCCAACTAATACATTCATATCCCCCATAACCAAGACTATATATGAACTTAATGCTTTACTTAGTAAAGAGCTTATTTCGGAGTAATAAGCGTCTGATATTTTGCCTGTGCTGCAATCGGTAGGAGCATATGCAGATACAACGAAAAGGCACGTTGATTACGGCTTTTTTGCATTGATTTTAGTAGATGTATTTAAACGTGCCGCACACAGTCGACTATTTAAAGGGATCCATTCAATTGAGCAAGCTTCATCTTGTTTGCCAAGGACAATACTACCACCCCATTTACCGGTTTGAGAAAACTCCGTTCTAAGCCAATAACTCGTGGATAGGGATAGTGCAACCAGTTCTGAAATGCACATAGGATCCAGTATTCTTATTTCAGGTCCGCAACATACGTCGATTTATAACTTATCCAACGTACGTGCTGGACCCTCTTCTTGTCCAAGTTGTTTTAATGTTCGCACATTAAATGCGCCTATTTTAAAACCAAACCTATATTGAATGAATGATAGTCTACCTACACTATTTTAGATATTTGGCAACCCGGTATTGGGTTCAGTGATATGATCAACATCAACTATACTCATAGTATCTAAAAGAGCTTTATTTTTAGATTGAGAAGAGGAAAGGGAAGGAAAGGAGGCAGAATGTGAGATAAAGTTGCCTGCAGTAGCCTGATTTCGCTTATCCGCCATGCACGGCTCATTTGATAAGGCGACCCTTCTTATACTGCGCGACGGCCGATGCAGTACGTAATCATTGTGATTCGTATTGTTCATGGTTATATGTGGATTGTAAAAGAACACTAGGTCGCCCATTCCTAGTGAGGATGGTTTATATTCGGAGTTCTTCTCCTAGATTGACAGATGAGCACTATCTGCCCAGATGCCAGTGGCCAGTTTCCTTCAGCAGCCGAAACTTTCCCTTCGCATATGGCACGTTTGCTTTTATTCCGTCACTACACGTTTAACAATAAAAGTTACTGCGCAGTTAGACCAAAATTGAGGCTTCACATGAAACGGGATGATGGCTGTGTTCATTTTAGACCCGGTAAGTTACATGTTATTATTCCCGGACCGCCTAGCTTGTGCCCATCGGTCGTCAGGTAAGTTGGTAAGAGCATTTTCATGGGCCACCTACACATCCAGTTCGCCAGTCCCACAATAGCCGTATTTCTAGACTACAAGGATGAATTTGACTCGGTGGATCGCAACGTTATATTCCATATTGTGTCAAAAATTGGTGGGTCACCAAATTGTTAAATATTATACATGATTTCTACACAAACACTTTCGGCCGCGTTAAAGTCTACAATGAATTAACACAACTTTATTACCAGCAGTGTTGTTCGTGAAGACTGCCCAATTTCCTCCTTTTTATTTAATCTTTTAATAGATGCTATTATGAACAACACTCTTCCATACGTTCAGGGAGCAAGTTTTGAATTTCTCCCTGGCGGTAGACTAGTTGATCTTAACATTTAACCAGCACCAGGATACTTTTTAGAGCATCGTATACGAAAGCATAAATGAGCTAACTCGATACTACCAAAACCAATTTCGGAATTCTCAAATGAAAATAACATTTAATGATCGCTATTAAATAATATATAAAGCGCAATCTTTAATTTCGTTTTTCCAACGAGACGCTACATAAATCAATAATTATAAACTCTTCGATAGCTTTTAGGATAGGTAACCTGGATTTTCAACTAACTCAACTTCAGTGGCCATGTTTTTAACGCATGAAAACTTCCTTATTTTAGTCAACATAACCAAAGAATGCATATTTCAGTTTCAATCGAGTCAATGTTCATCCCATTTAGTCTATGCGAAAGATAATTTTAGTGGATAAAACGTCATTCCGATAGTCTATTGAAAAACCAAAATACTTCTAGTCAAAACTCAAACATTGTTGTTTACTTATATAAAATATTTTTTACGTTCTTTTCGTTCACACAAAATGTACAATAACCTAATACTCGCTCAAATAGTTCATAAAAACGTGTTCCGTTAATATTTTAATGTTGAACTTGTTTATAATGCTTCTGAAGTAGATTGTATATAATCAAATAGCCCCTTTTCATTCATTTATTAATAGAAAAAAACAAAATATGTTAGGAAATCAGTATCATTATTCTAGTCTTAAAGAATAATTTCTTTAAATATAATCAACCCTAACAATTAAATATAATCAAGGTTGCGATCTTGATATGAAAACATGACCCATCAAGTAAACACATTTGTCAGTATATACTAAGAATCGTATAGTGTAGAAATGGAAATACATCCAGTAGACCGGTTTCGTTCTCATTGTGAGCTCATCACGTACCAGCCAGAATTTACCGCAGACAGGGGTCGAACCTGGGTACATCTGCTTCGGAATCTGGTCATTGAGCCAAGCCCTGTCCGCGAAAAATTCTGGTCAGTACGTGACGAGTTCCCAATAAGGACGAATCCAGTCTACTGGATGAATTGCCTTTAATACACTATACAATTCTTAGTTTACACTGACAAAAGTATATACTTAATAAGTCAGATGTCTATATCATGATCACAAACTTTATAATAATAATTGTTATCACGGTCCGCGCAACCAATGTTCGTTTAATTAAATATAAAGCTAAATAAAATCCATGAATTAACAAATCCACTTTTAAGATAAATTGGGCATACTTACCTCTGAGAAAATTTACATCATTGCCAGAACACAATAGATAATCAATAAAGTGCCTATACGACGCCAGAGGACTCTGTTTGTCAATATAAGACGGCGGTGGGCAATACGAAGCCTGGTCGTAAACGATTATCATCGGTGTCTTCTTTTCGAAATTGAAAATATTTTTATTTGAAGCGCTATTCATCAATGGAGGTATGTCTGGCTGATAATGAGTGGAGGGTGAATTTTCTTTTAAAATGTTATCTTCCGAATAACTTGTACCGTCACAAACAAGTCCGGTATTACAGTATCGTTTATCAACTGACTGATGCTCTATTTCATGTTTTGGAGATGGGCACCCGTTTGAATCTTTGAACCAGCAAAGCCATGTAGCTACAGCTCGCTTTGCCATTGTTTTAGTATAACAGTTTGCACTTCTAGCAGTAACAATATGACCCACATGATAATGCCGAGTCTCGCGCAGGTCAACGAGTACAATTCCAGTGTCAGAACGCGAGTCTCGCGAAATTCTCAGGCGATTGAGTAATTCAGAGACTGCTACAATGCCACATCCGTGCTCATAACCGATTACTTCACATATTTCAGCGAAGGTTTGACTCAATCGCTTTTGAGCATTCTTCGCTTCAACAGGGGATTCGGCTTCACCTTCGCCTGCATTACAGGACACTCGACGGCGTGAATGATCAGTCGGCCTCGGCAATACTGTTTCATCATGAGGCAAGTGACTAGTTGACAGATGCGCGGATAAATTACCTTTTTGTGGGAGATCATTTTCAGTACATCTTAGAGAACGAATACTGCCGGATCGTAGGCGTTTGTCTTTTGATGTTGATAATGCACAAGTTAGTGTCACAGTCCCTCTACTTGTTGACTCTGGAGGAAATTGTCGTTTTGAATTCGCTCGTGACTTATCTCTGCTATTATTCTCAATTGATGAATTTGACTTTAAAAAACTACTATCCATACTTGGCAAGTTGAGAAGGATCACAAAATGTGTCTTTTAATAGAATACATATTCTACCGCCCACCAGATTAAAAAATAAGACGTCTGCTACCTGAAAAAGTATTAATCAGGCAATGTTAAAAACTTATGTCAGTCTAAAATTAATTTAAACTGCACTAATACTTTGACATTGCATAGAATAACTAAATAACCGATTCATTATTAGCCAAAATAAAACCATGAATAAGATGAAATATGTTAAATCGGGGAAACGAAAGACGAGTAATCTGGGCTAGACTCTCCATTTGTCAACGAGAAATAAAATCAGCATACATGACACAGGACAGTGATGTATGTTTACTCATTTGAAATATATGTCCAAGTTGAAAGCACTTTTTTAGCAATGATCGAAAGCACATTATCGAATTGAAATGTAAAAGCATAAAAACTATCGATAAAGGCTTAAGCGAAAGCATTTCCGAGACACCCTAAAATAGAGATCCCATAGGGTGGACCAAGGTCATAGGCCAAGAACTAAAAATAGCACCCTGGATGACTTCTAAAATTTATAATGATGAAATTTACAAACATCGATATTCAGCTAGTAAGGTTAACGCCTAATCATGAAAAGCTATAACACGCAAGTCTCACTAATATATTGGTCCTGAAAAGGACCAGTATTTCATTAATCACCTGTGTAGAGGACGATATTTCCTCCGACATAAAAGTCTTACTTTTGTCAGGACACTGTTTACACGTTGTGTTACTATGCAAATGTACTACTAAGCAGCGACATTTCTATAAACAATGATAATTATTTTAGTAATCAAACAACGAAGTTAACTATGTAAGAATTGTCTATTTTTCAGTTTTGAGTTGTTTGTATTGTGCTGGACGCAAAATGATTTCTGTTAACTTTTAACAACTTTCTATTTTCATCATTACTATTTTGATTTAAGTAATAAACTTGTGTTACAACGAGATCAGGTTATTTATTTGCGTGTATTATTTTCTGTGATCAACATGGAAGCTATTCTTAAATTTTGAGGAAAACTGATAATTGGTTCACCAGGAACTAAAGTGTTCCAAATAAGGTGATTATACCGCATATATGGATTGTCCAGGCCTGGCATCTCAGAGGCTCTCTTATGGCAGTGAACAAAGAGCCTCTACACCTTAACATCTCTAGCATTTCAAAGAACTCGCAGCAATAAAAACTTTCAATTCCTTAATTGAAATCCCATTGTAAACGCCACAGATTCAAGTAAATGCCGTACGACGTTACAAAGTCAGTTTTGGTGCCAGGATGGCTAAGTTAGTACTGTTTGGGGCCCTTATTAGGACTGGTCTTGCATTCTCTGGCAAATGCCGAGAAGGACAGTTGTGTAGCAGTGTCCAGATGTATTCCTAGACACTTGAGACCAGCTCTGGTTGACTTGGGTTGTGGTTTCTTTTGTTGTGACGTTGACATCCGTGGCGAGTGATTGGCTGAGTAATCTCGTTGAAGTTCTGCAGCAACTGGCTCACTGAAAGGATCAACTGTAGATATTATGCCATCTCTCTAGTTGTACAGCAACATGATTGGCGTGACTGAAATTGCCAATGTGTGTGAAGCAAGCCCAAAAATCAGCGTAGGTAACAATAGCAGACAGCACGTCAGAGTAACGCATAGCAGAAGGCAAACGCGACAACCGAATTGCATGGTAAATTAACAGTTCTTAAATAGCCTATATTGGCTGCTCGCACACCATTGGTTAGCGGCAAATTTCACTTTTTTCTCATTGGTGCCGCTTAAATTGAATTGAATTTAATTTACGCAATATGTCGGCGAATTGCTTTGTATCGTTACACCACGTTCCTCTCTGAAAAAAGGAAAAAAATATTCCTCTCGGCAAGGATAGATAAGAAACCCATGGCATATTTCGAACCAAGTTAAGGAACTGGTTATTATTCTGCTAATAGATATAAAAATATACCGTAAATGCTGGGCTGAAGTATGCTTGTTTGTTGCTTCAACAATGATATGATGTCAAGTAACCACTAGGAACTGCTACACAAATTGTTAGCTGTAGTGACCGGTCATACCGCTTGAGACAAAATAGAGAAGTGTAAGATTTGGGAGCCGCAGCGTGAGGATTTCGAGGTAGATCGCCATTGAAGTTGCCAGGTTTAAGTTAAAACCTGGACAGGCTGGATAGCCGTCAATGTGTTTGAATAAACCCAAAGAAGCTAGTGCTTTCTCGACTTTGTGGTCATGATATTTGTAGAGTGGTCTCATTGCAACTGATGAAGTTGAGATATGCTTTGAAAGTGGCCTGTACCATGATATGAAGCTGATAACTACTTAGTGTTGCTACACGAAAGCTTTAGCTCTAAGTAGCTGGTCATACCATAATAGGTAGTATGAGCTCAGGTGTGAGTCATACATTATAAGGTAAAAATATATACGTGCAAATAAAAAGGTAACTGCATAAAAAATATATTCTCGTACATTGCCGCAGAGATGGCATAATACCAAAATGTTACACAGTTGTTTGCTAAGAACAGCTGGTTATACCATGTGAATCAAGTGAGAAAAATAAAATGAATAATGTGGATTCATAGGTCATGTTGCGTAGCATAGGGCGCAAGTGGTGCGCGTAAAGTTAAAAAATTTGATACGTAGAATAACGAAAAATTAATGTTAAGAAATATCAATTACGCGTTATGCAATGAAAGCTAATGCTAGATTGAGATTGTAGGCAGATGGAGCCTAAGACGTGTGTAGAACGTTGAATGCTCTCAGGATCAGGCGGTTCGAAAAACGGTTTCAACCTGTCTATGCTTACTGATGTCGGTGTCGCGCCTTGCATGATAATGAAGTATTTGGGTTGTCTGAGCAAAATCAGGTAAGGACCGCGATACTATATTTGTAGTGATGCGACAGCAGTGTCGTTGCGAACGAGTACTCTCTTGCAGCTGTAGAGCTGCGGGTGAACGTAGTTTGGACGAGGCGTATGTCTCGGCTGCTGTTCAGACATGTTACCGAAATGAAGTCGGAGGCGGGTTGGTTCGTCTTGTCAGTCCTCCTGTGCGGGTAGTAGACGTGGGATCTGACTAGGAAGGTGTATATCCATGCAATACAAGAGTTGTGACGGAGACGTTTTACTGGATTCACGAGTGCGAGAAGGCATAGCAAGTAGAACTAAAGGTAGTGCATCGACCCAGTTACCATTAATGAACGAGGATGCTAATGCAGGTTTGAGTTCCCTATGCATTCTCTCTATCATACCGTTAGATTAGGGATGGTAGGCAGTCATCTGGCGTAAGGTGCACCCATGAACCGCAAGGTGTTTTTGAAACGACCCGATGAGAAGCAATTGCCTCTATTAGTGATGACCTCATTTAGCACACCATAATGGGATATCCATGCAGAGATAAAACCGTTAATAACTTCGTCTGCAGAAATTTTGCCAGGTGGTTATGCCGCAGGCCATCCTGTAAATCTATCAATCATAGTTAGAAGGTGGCTGAAACCGTGAAACTTTGTCAGATAAACTTTGTCGATGTGGACGATGACTAGGCGAGAAGTAGTTCAGAAGTGTTGCAACTTCGAACGAGTGTGTCGTGTGATCTTGTTTTTCTCGCAAATGACACACTCGGAGACTCATCGTTTAGCGTTCTGTCTAAGCCTGTGACTCCAGAAACGATCTGTGAGAAGTCGGACAATCGCTTTGTTTTTTGGGTGAGAAATTGAGTGAATTGAGTCGAAAACATTTCTCTGAAGGCTGGTCGGCAGAACTGGCTTGTTGGGCTGCGTACCCGTGAAGTAAACAATTGGTAAGCCTGCCCAGAGACGGAATATGAACTTGGTTGGGTGACGGGCTACTGATCTTTGAATGTGAATGTTACCGCACTGTTCCGTTTGCAGTAGGGATGGCGTTAGTGTAGGTTCACTGAGAATCACGAAGTTGACAATGAATGGCGACGGCGAAGGTGGTTGTAATGAGACGTCTGGTCTGGAAAGGGCATCTGCAATGAAGTGTTGTTCGCCCTTGACATGAAAGATGTCAAATTGCCATTCGCTTAGACGTGAAAACTGTATTTCCACTCTGACAGGATACTTGACGATAGTTGAAGTCACATTTCGAAGTGCGCTATTTAATGGTGCATAATCTATGAAAACAATAAATCTGCTCCTGCCAATGATGCTGATAGAATGATGCACTGCTTCATGGATGGCGAGGAGATCTTGACCGAAATTGTCGTATCTCGTTTCTACTGGTTGGAGAGTACGCGAGTAGAAACTGATAGGCCTCCGAAATCTGTCGATCTCTTGTTCCAATGTAACACGTGGCTTCGCGTTACAACCCAACGATGTTCAATTTAAGCTCAAATAATCTAACTGTGTTTTTACACAATATTTATCTTAATTGTGATTTTAGAAACAATCTCTGTTAATTTCAAGCAGTTTTAATTGAGATTTCTTGAACTGCAACTTTAATTGTAATTAATAAGGTTTGCTTTAATAAATATAGACACCCGCGAGCAATAGGCAGGGAACATGCGATGAATTATAGTGCCATTGTGGATTATTGTCATACTTTGAATTATTATAGGTTTATACAATTAATTACTGGTCGTATATGATTCTACGTATCAGAACAGCAGAGAACAGTGGATTATTATAATTAAATGGTTTAAAAACCTAGCAAAAAGTGGAATAATTATTTGTGATGTTTTTTCAAGACTGTTTTTACACGATTTTTAGCCATCAATTATCAGTGACAATATTTACCAGTGACTTTATTTATATCATCATATATTTTCAATCATTTACATGTATTCATCACGATTCAGACGTTTGTGTTCCTGATAATTACTTGTGTACAAGACATTCAATTTTGTTGACAATATATCGTCTTGTTGCCGGTTCGTTTTGTTTAACTGTGAATTGATAATTACTTGTGTTGACAATATATCGTTTTGTTGCTGTCTAGAGTACGTCCGTTTTGTTTAACTGTGAATTGATTTATGCTTGGCTACCCCAGTCGTAATGAACGGATGAAAATGGAGGAGTTTTCTCACATCACCCTTCGGGAAAGGGACATGGATTAATTCTGAACTCTGATCCTAATAACAGCTACCAGATGTTATTTAGGAGGAGATATCGCACTAAATATACAACTAGCTCGCAGAACCTCTTACACTAGCTACAAAACCTCTTACATAAATGGTGCCCCGCTTCGTCGAACTCACAGCCAACAAAATTAATCAGCATCTAGCTTTTGAGAACTTGAAGCATTTTGGATGAATGCCACAAAAGAAAGTAAATCCTAAGACACAAATCACAGCAAATCACCCTCTGAAGCTCACAATGCTCGAAGACAGCCGCACGATGACGGATGAGGACGATGTAACACTGCCATATATTCTCGACAACACTCACACACATAGCATGACGTCCAGTTCAGGAAATGCAGGAAGCCCAGTGTTAAGCCCAGCAACAAGCCGCACCAACATAGACACAGTACAAAATATGCCAATTCGATCCAGACTACCTTGACGAGTGGGTCGACGATGTTACTTTATTGGACAAGGTGTCCAATATAACAGACGAGGGCTCAATATTTTTGAGGGCTTGGGAGACAATCCCAATGTCTTTCAGAACCGGACTAAAAGATATTCTGGATCAATACACTGAGGGCACATGTACGCAGCCATGGCAGAGCCTGCAACGTGCCGTCAAGCAGCGCTTGACATCAGATCAAGAAGACAGACATATAGAATTGATGTCCCTAGGTAGCTGCATGCCTTCTGAGCTATTTAGGGAGATGAAGCAGAAAGCCTTGGAATTCAACTTGTCCAAGGAAATCTGAAGCTCCCTCCGGCACTCCAAGAGATGGCCACGTTCCTGCGCGAACCCGTTGAAGTGCAAGAAGACGTTCTGCCGGCACGTTTAGACAAGTGTTGGAAGAAACACCTCTACAGCTCATCTGCCCCAAAGAAAGGTTACATCACCTCACGACTGTTCGGATCTGAAACCACCGCATCATCAGCCGGAACAAATGTCACCAATGAGCGCCTCATCAGCCTGCTCGAGAACCTCACCGTCAGGCCTAATTCGGCCTCAGTCGATGCCGTCCATAATAGACGCGAACAGAGCAGGCGTGACCAGCGTCGACCACCGTCCCGGAATAGCGCTAGGCGGTCGACGTCGAGAGGCCGGGCCACAGTTCCACAGTTACCGGCGGAGTGGTGTCCGAATCACCGCAGCTATGGCCACTCAACACGCTATTGCCTCAGAAACGGTTGCACATTCCCGCGCACAGACGGACGTTCAAGTGGGCGCGGTCACCTTCAACAACTCAGGTGGGAGGTTCGGAAAACTGCTGGTGTCAGCCTCCTCTGCGGCAGTAGAGGCTGATAACCCCAAGATTGTTGGCCGCTCCACGTCTGATGGCTCAAAGCACGTTGCTTTTGCGGTAGAGCGCAATCAAACTATTGTATTTACAGCGACGGCTTCAGTCAAAACATGATTCAAATGCTCAAATGCCAGCAACCATTCCCATCGTCATTTGCCACTATCGATATTCTTTCTCATCCGTGACGCAACCTCTGGCGAATTATTTCTCATAGACACTGGATCAGATGTAAGCTTACTACGCCACAATTATTTCGAACCTATCTCCTTTATGCCCGATTTCAAAAGGAAGCGTGCCATCACAGCCCATCGTATCATCTTATTGAAACCACTTCCTCATCCTCCACGAGCACATCCATTGGCACCACACAAATATAAGGCCGCAGATCAAGAATTCGCTATGCTACGTCAACAAGGAATGTATACACAATCCAGCTCACCTTATTCGTCACCTGTGGTATTAGTACCAAACAGTGAACCAGCAACATTCAGGGTGTCGAGGATTATCGTATTCTCAATTCTTGCACACAGTCTGATTCGTACATCCTGCCAAATCCAGCTGACCTACTCAGATTCGCTATCGGTCATGCTGTGTATTCAAGACTCGACCTAGTGAAAGCCTACGATCAAGTACCGATGAACAAAGACTCCGTAACATATACTGCAAACAGATTCACTGGAGGTGGTACTCACGAATATCATTATATGCCTTTCGGTCTCAAGAATGCCTCGCATACCTTCCAACGTGTTATGGACAAAATATTAGATGATCTACCATTTGTAATTCTCTACTTAGACGACATCCTGGTATTCTCCGACTCAATGTCCGAACATATACGGCATATTGACATTCTACTCACATATCTAGCAGACTATGGCCTCCGACTTCATGGCAACAAATGTGTCTTGCACAAAAATCAATTGAATTCCTCGGTCATCAAATTTCCGAGAAAGGCAGGACACCTATACCTGCTAAGGTTTGTGCTATTCAAGATCTACAGCCTCCTACCACCGTTCGAGCATTACGACGATTCTTGGGCAAGATGAACTACTCTTCTCGATTTGTACCATGCCTTGCCAAGATTCTGGCACCTCTTCACAAATGTCTTGTGCCAGAAAGCCGTATTGTCAAGAAATCACAACTGATTCAGCTCAACGTGGACGATATGCAGGCTTACGAGGATGCCAATAGGGCCTTATGCAAAGCGACCATGCTACATTCTCCTGATTGGTCCCAACCTTTTGAATTGATCACTGACGCATCCGACGTTGCCACAGGCGCAGTACTTCAATAGTCAATCAATGGAATACACCGACCTATCGCCTTCTACTGGCAAAAACTACAACCTCGCGAGATGCGATATGATACATTAGTGTAAGAGTTACTTGCAATCTACCGGTCGATCATACACTTCCTCACCTATCTGGATGGCCGAAAGTTCAAGCTCTACAGCGACCACCTTTCTCTTCTCCCGATGCTCAGAGGAAAGAAAGAATACTTATATTCACGATGTGTCAACTCACAACTTACACGAATACACGAGTATGAATATGAAGTCCATCACGTCAAAGGATTTGAAAACGTGGTTGCAGACTCGCTGAGCCGTCCTGCAGAATTCTGTGATTCTATCCTGTGTTTTTCACCTATAAGCACTCGGGAATTGCAAGCAGCTCAGCAAGATGAACCATCACTTCGGACATTTGATGTCAATTGCCTGAAAACATTTGATTATGATGGAACTCTGCTGCAGTGTGAAATAACTGGCATGGGCCCTAGGCCGTTTATACCTGAAAAACTCCGTCAAAAGATCTTTGATGTTTACCATTCACTGAGCTATCCATCTGGCGAAGCCTCAGTAATAACTTCTATCCAGAACGTATTTTTGGCCAGCTATGCGGCGAGATGTCAAGAAGTGGTCAAAACAATGTCTAGAATGTTAGAAATACAAAGTGACGAGACACACCAAAACTGAGCCACAAGTTATCCAAGTGCCTAAAGTCCGGTTCACGCACATACACGTTGATCTGGTAACCTTACCTGCTGTGAACAATATACTTTATATCTACTGTCAATACGGGATCGCATAACTCGATGGTATGAGGCCATACCACTGCCAGACATGAAGCAAGACACTGTCAGTTATGCTTTAGAGCTCAATTGGTTCGCTCGGTTTGGTGGCCCAGCTGGAGTGACAACCGATCGTGGCGTACAGTTCCTGGGCGAAGAGTTCGCAGCCCTATTGAAAAACTATGGTTCAAACACTCCGTGACCGCGGCTCGCAATCCGAGAGCAAATGGTTTCGTCGAAAGGCCACACCAGGAACTGAAAGCGGCGCTCAAGGCCAGCCCAGAAGAAAATTGGCTTGCGGCTTTACCGAAAGTACTCCTATCAATGCGTACAAGACCTCGTGAGCCGATCAAATGTTGTTCCGCTGAAATGGTATTTGGCGAATGTCTACGGCTGCCTGGCGAACTAGTCCGATCACGCTCTGAAACTGCAATAACGATGAACGATCCGGCATTTCTGTTTCCACTTCGCAGTTACCTGCAATATAACGCTCAGAATCGGCCGATCTGTCCTACACGTCAGCAACATGGTCCAATTTATAAACGCAAAGATTTTGATAGCTGCAAATGGTTCTTCGTCAACAACGAATGGATAACAGGATTCTAGCCAAACCGAAGCGCGGTCCTTATCGTGTGTTAGATCGCCGTCAGAATTACATTATTTTGGAGATTAATGGCAAAGCTGAAGCTGTCTCCAAACACAGATTATCCGCGGCCGACGTTGATCCAAATGACCCGCTGTTCCGCGGTGTTGACCTACCAGGCGGTGAAGAAACGATGATTCCACCTACAGACAGTTTTGCTGACTATAAACTGACGCCCGACATCTCACCAACAACCGAGCCAACTGACACCATCACGCTGCCGCGAGATATAGAGGCACCAGAATCAATGTCGTCAGAGCCAACATCAGTGGTTGCTCGTTACGGCAGAGCCAAAACACCACCTTTAAGTTTAGCCCCCTTCATTGTGTACTAATTTTCATTGTCGGGGGGGGTATGTAACACGCGGCTCCGCGTTACAACCCAAAGATGTCGAATTTTGACAAATATAGCGCTCTTTAAGTTCAAATAATCTAACTCTGTTTGTACACAATATTTATCTTAATTGTGATTTTAGAAACAATCTCTTTTAGTTTCAAGCAGTTTTAATTGAGATTTCTTGAACAAAAACTTTAATTGTAATTAATAGGGTTTTGTTTAATAAATATAGACACCCGCGAGCAATACGCAGGGAACATGCGATGGATTATAGTGCCCTTGTGGATTATTATAATTCTTTGAATTATTCTCAGTTTGCACAATTAATTACTGTTCGTATATGATTATACGTATCAGAACAGTAGAGAACAATGGATTATTATAATTAAATGATTTAAAAACCTAGCAAACAGTGGAATAATAAATTTTTGTGATGTTTTTAAGACTGTTTTTACACGATTTTTAGTCATCAATTAGCAGTGACAATATTTACCAGTGACTTTATTTATATCATCATATATTTTTATCATTTAATTGTATTCATCACGATTTAGATGTTTGTGTTCCTGATAATTACTTGTGTATCAGACATTCAATTTTGTTGACAATATATCGTCTTGTTACCGTCTAGAGTACGGTCCGTTTTTTTAAACTGTGAATTGATAATTACTTGTGTTGACAATATATCGTTTTGTTGCCGTCTAGAGCACGATCAGTTTTATTTAACTGTGAATTGATTCATGCTTGGCTACTCCATTTGTAATGAACGGATGAAAATGAATGAGTTTTCTAACATCATCCTTCGGGAAAGGGACATGGATTAATTCTGAACTCTGATCCTAATAACAGCTACCAGATGTTATGTAGGAGGAGATATCGCACTAAATAGACAACTAGCTTGCAGAACCTCTTATACTAGCTACAAAACCTCCTACACCAAAGTGGCTCCAATTGCGAATTCAAAAGCATCTCTCGTGAGTAGAAATTGTCGTTGAAAATCTGGATGCGTTAGCATTGTGGCCTTTGCTAACGAGTTGATGGCGAATTAAAGTAATTCCTCGTCTTTGGATTACCAAGTTATGATGGAATTCTTGCGAAATCCTTTTGGATTCCGCAGGAGTCTGCACAAAAGATAAAGTTGTCTTGAAAGGCATGGAAGGAACTTGCGATAGTAGTGTAGTACTCCCAAAATTTTCTGCAACTCATTAGCAGTCTTTGGTGACTTGATATTCCTGAATGAATTCGCATTTGACGGCAAAGGTTGAATACTACTACTTACTTACTTTACTGCGGCTGACTCCTTTTGGAGGATAAGCCGGCTCCTTGTAACATCATACGATGCCCTAAGAAGTCCACGGATGTAGTTGCAATCTGCGTCTTGTCACAGTTGATCTTGAGTCCATGGTTGGATAAGCGTGACAGGACATTTCGTAGATGCTTGGCATGAGATTCTAAGTCTAGACTAAGCAACGTCGTCGCGAAGTATGTTGTCCATGAATCTTTGAAATGTCTGTGTAGCACACTTAAGTCAAAAAGGCATGTAAAGATATTCGAAAAGGCCAAATGGAGTGATGACTGCAATCTTTTCAATATCCTCTGGTGCTACCGGGATGTGATGGTAGGCTTGTCTGTGGTCAATCACTGAGAAGAAATTACTGCCATTGAGCTTTTCAAGTAAGGTGGTAATATTGGGAATAGGATATGCAGCATATTTTGTGAATTAATTTAACTTGCGGTAACCTCCGCTGGTTCTGTAGGATCCGTTTGATTTGAAGACCAAATGCAGTGATGACGACCATGAACTTTTCTATGGTCTGATGATTCTCTCTTTCAACAGCCTTGAAAATTTCTCTAGGGTAGCTTTCAGTTTAGCAGTGGTCAGTAGTCGCTTCTTGAGTGCAATAGGTTGTCCTTCTGTGACGATATGTTGCGTCGTGTTGGAGACTCGTAGTTCTGACTTGCTAAGATCAAAAGCGACTTGTGTTCCTAAAGTGCTGCTAATATCTCTGCTGAATGATGCACTGGGGTTGGCTGAATGACCTGTAACTCCAAACGCTCGGAGACAAGTGTCCAAAAACTGCTCAAGTCCGTGGAGCGGTCGATGATCTTTTGATTGGCAAGATCAACAATAAGCCTAAATTTCAAAAGGAAATCAAGGCCTTTTATATTGTGTGAGACCTTAACAACGATAAAGTTGTGAGTAAATTCACGCCGTAAACATATATTGAGTGTGCGATACCGACAGCCATAAGTAGGTATGGGCTCCCCTGTAGCTGTTGCGAGTAGAATGCCTAGCGACAGCTCGGCCATTGAATCACGCTTGAGAACTGAGACTGCTGCACCTGTGTCTACGATGGATTCTTCGCCAGTTGTGAAATCAAGAAGGTGCAGAAGTTCGGTGGGCTGTTTGGCCGGGTCATGCAAACAAGTGGACTGGTGATTGCGAGTGGCATTGTCCGTTTGCCTATCTATGTGGCAAATTCGGCGTGGACAAAAAGAGTCGATAGGAATGTCGGATTGTAAGTGATTTTTTTTGAGGCGACGTTGATGCGCAGAAAGTACGGTCTTCTACTTTCTGCGCCATATGTTTCCCGATCCTGATGCACCACTGCGCTTGTTTTCTCTTGTCTTTCCCGTCAACTGTGGAAATTGACATTCATTCGAAATTCTTCGGAACGACAGAGGCAGACTTGACATGAATAAAAAACTTCTGATGATTGTAGCACCAGTTCTTTGGGGCATACTTGTTAAAGGATTGCGGGGAACACGATCACCGCCTACTGTTATAATGTGTATTGGGCGAGAAATTTGGTCGAGCACTCACCTGATATAGCTCGGATTTCCTTATGAACAATCATTCTAGAACTTTAGCCATGTTCGTTACTGTCCTCTATAAAGAGGAGAGTCTACCATCCTTCGGGGTAGACAAAAGGATGACAAATTCAACATAGGTTTCAAAACCCTAAATTCTAAGTCACATCTCTTAGATAAGTCATCTATAGAGAGAGTGTTGGGGAGCTGTCTGGCGAATAATTTTAGTAACTGTGGAAGATTGTTAATAAAAACACCTTTGGCCACATGGTCAGAAAGATTGGTTTTATACCATCGTTTCCATAATTACCTTAAAATCTCGATGGGGCCAAGGTTTGGCATGTCTAGCTGCTTGTATTTATTTATTATCTGGTCGGTTTCTATGGGACCCAGTAAGGATTCTAATTCATTTTGTAGGCCAAAAATGGGATTAGGTGGCTTCCTAATGGCCTCAAGCTTCGGATAAATCTCTTGCTGCAATTCAGAAGGTAGTTTAGCAAAAATCTTTGACAGTTTTTGATGACTGTCATAATCTGGAAATGGGGAGAAAGCGGAGTCTACGCGCATAAAGAATAGTTCGCCATCTTCATCCTAAACATGAACATCAATATCTAAAATTGGACCACACATTCTAATAATCTTAAGGGATCTTAAAAGCATAAATTTATAAGCAAGAATAAAATTTACAAAAAGCCTTTAAACGAAACGCTTAGCCACTAACAGCTTCCACAGTTGAAACAGAATCTTCCACAGTTGAATCTGTCGATAGATGAGCACAGAAAAACAGATTAAATAAGTTCCTTATAAACACACGTCAATTCTACTCTTCCGTACAGTCAATGTTCTTTCACAGTTTACCAAGATGTACAGCTTTTCAATAGGAAAAAATATTGAATAGAAAACCTTCCCTTCTAAAAATTTATACCCAACATAATTGCTCAGAAGACCTCGACTTTAGGGAGATTAATATAAACCAGGGTAAAACGTATACGCAAATGTTAATTTACTGTACTCCCAAAAAATGAAAAAGAAACGCAGTCGACTGTATTTACACCAAAAGTTTTCTGATGACTGCAAAAACAGTACAGTACTCAGTATCCTGGCGCTGTCCCCAATTTTGTAAGCGCCCCAACTTCAAGGAAATGAGTACGACGTTACAAAGTCAGTTTTGGTGCCAGGATGGCGGAGATAGTACTGTAGGGGCCCTTATTAGGACCGGTCTTGCATTCTCCGGCAAATGCCGAGAAATGTCAGTTAGTTTAGCAATGTCCAGAAGTATTCTTAGACACTTGAGACCAGCTCTGTTTGACTTGAGTTGTGTTTCCTTTCGTTGTGACGTTGACATCCGTGGCGAGTGATTGGCTGAGTAATCTCGTTGAAGTTCTGTAGTAATTGACTCACTGAAAGGATCAACTGCAGATGTTATTCCGTCTCTCTAGTTGTGCAGCATCACGATTGGTGTGACTCAAATTGCCAATGTGTGTGAAGCAAGCCAAAAAATCAGCGTCGGTGATAATAGCAGACAGCACGTCAGAGTAACGCACAGCAGAAGGCAAACGCGACAACCAACTTGCATTGTAAATTAACAGTGCTTAAATAGCCTTGATTAGCTGCTCGTACACCACTGAGTAACGTTAAATATCGCTTTTTTTCATAGGTGCCGTGTAAATTGAATTGAATTTAATTTACGCAATATATCGGCGAATTGCTTTGTGTCGTTACATCATTGTCATTCTATTGAAGATCAATATCCATGATAAAAAATAAGACTTCATAAAAATTGTTTAATTGGTAATTCAGATTGTAAACTTCATGTTAATGTTGTGCGACGTAACTAAGAAGTTAAGAGACTTGAATGCTGGGATACAGTTATTGTTGTGGGCCATTATAAAGGAATTGCGTTTTCCGGAAAATGCCGAGAAGGTTAGGTAATATAGCAGTGTCTAGAAGTACACGTAGATATTTGAGAACAGCTCTGGTTGAATAGGCTGGTGTTCCTTCGTTGTGGCATTCAAACTAGAGGGTTTGTTGTTGTGTAAAGGTTCATAAATGTCTTGTGGAAGATCTGCGACAACACCGTGGTGACCGTTACACATTGAGATCCAATGAATAGAAGTCTGATCAGATTACTAGTTTTGCAGCAACAAGATTGGAGTGACTTCAATCACAGTGACTAGGTTACACAGCTAACGCCACTCCAGAAGTCAGCGTAGGTTAACAGTCAATATGACACACTAGAGCAAGCACACGTAATGCACAGCTGGGAACAACAAACGTGATAATGACAAGCATTGTAAATGCACCGTGCTTATATAGAGTGAAAAACGAAAGCTCACACCCCATTGGTTAACTGCAAATTTCGCTTTTTTAATTGTTGCCCCGTAAATAAATTTTGAATTTCAGTTAAGCAATATGTCGGCGAAATGTTCTTGAGCCATTATAAGATTAAAATATTCTGGTTTCAGAAATTCTTAAAGATATGCAATTATGTGTAAACGCCCCGGCTTCAAGTAAATGCCGAACGACGTTACAAACTCGGTTAAAGTGCTATGGAT
This sequence comes from Eudiplozoon nipponicum, assembly GCA_029291075.1. NCBI lineage: Eukaryota > Metazoa > Platyhelminthes > Monogenea > Mazocraeidea > Diplozoidae > Eudiplozoon > Eudiplozoon nipponicum. The sequence continues at coordinate 74,873 of JAQBSW010000060.1, read as the reverse complement.
ATAGAGTTATTGTTCTGATGGGGCTCTTAACAGGGCCGGTCGTGCATTCTCCGGCAAAAGCCGAGAAAGATCCGTCAGAGTGAAGATGTCCTAGGGCCTTGGGTTGACTCTGGCTGTGGTTCCTTTTGTTGTTGCGTTGTAATCTCAAAGTGGAAACTTCGTTGAAGTTCTGCATTAATTGGCTCGTCTCGCTGGTTGTAAACCAACACGACGTTGCCAATTGTTGGTGAAGACAATCCAATAACCAGCGTAGGTAATGACAGCCGACAGCACGCACACATAACGCAAAGCAGAAAGCAAATGCGACAACTGAACTGCATGGTAAATTTGGCGTGCTTAAATAGCCATGCCATAGTAATATATGTGTACTTTCACACCATTGCTTAACGGCAAGTTTCGCTTTTTTTCTCATTGGTGCCACGTAAATAAAATTGAATTTAATTTACGCAATATGTCGGCAATTAATTTGTGTCGTTACAACACTTTCCTCTTTGAAGAAAAAGGAAAAGAATTCCTCTCTGCGAGGCTAGATAAGAAATGCATGACAGAGTTCGAACCAAGTTTAGCAAAAAAATAATGTACCATAAATGCTGGGCTTAAGTATGCTTGTTGGTTGCTTCAACAATGATATGATGTCAGGTAACCACTAGGAATTGCTACACAAATTGTTAGCTCTAGTGGCCGGTCATACCGCGTGAGGCAAAATAGAGCAGTGTAAGATTTGGGAGCCGCAGCGTGAAGATTTCGAGGTAAATCGCCTCTGAATTTGCCAGGTTTAAGTTAAAACATAGGCAGGCTGGATCGTCGTCAAAGCGTTTGTATACGACCAAAGGAGCTAGAGTGTGTGCTCGACGTTGTGGTCATGATATTTGTAGAGTGGTCTTTGTGCAATTGATGAAGTTGAGATATGCATTGAAAGTGGCCTGTACCATGATATGAAGCTGATAACTACTTATTATTGCTACACGAAAGCGTTAGCTCCAAGTAGCTGGTCATACCAAAATAGGCAGTGAGATGTCATGTGTGAGAAATAAATTATAATGTAAAAATATATACATTAAAATCAAAGGTAACTGCATAAAAATATGTACACGAACATTGCCTCAGAGATGGCATAATACCAAAGAACTGTTAAAAAATGCTACACAATTGTTAGCTAAGAACAGCTGGTTATGCCACGTGAGACAAATGCGAAAAATAACGTAAGGTTAAAAAAAATTTTGATACGTAATGTTAATGTTTAAAAAATATCAATTACGCGTTATACAAAGCAGGCTATTGAGATTGTGGGCAGACGGAGCCTGAGACGTGTGTAGAAGGTTGAACGCTCTCAGGATCAGGTGGTTCGATAAACGGTTTCAACCTGTCTATGCTTACTGATGTCAGTGTAGCGCCTTGCATAATAATGAAGTATTTTGGTTGTCTGAGCAAAATCGGGTAAGGACCGCGATACTTTGGTTGTAGTGGTGCAACAGCATTGTCGTTGCGAACGAGTACTCTCTTGCAGCTGTGGAGCTGTGGGTGGACGAAGACTGGACGAGATGTATGTTTCGGCTGCTGTTCAGACATACTTTACTTTACTTTACTGCGGCTGACTCCTTTTGAAGGATAAGCCGGCTCCACATTTCATGGAGTTTCTTGGGAATTTGGTACAAGTGGTGTCCCCTCACCACTCGGCTTTTTGATCGAGGACGCACCTCTAGCCTTTGCACATCCAAGCGCAGTCTGCAAGGCAGCAGTAAGTTGCATGGTTGCCGGTGGCTATTGAGAGCTCATTCGCCATTCGGAAGTACGGGGTACTGTCCAGGAGTCCATGTAATCCTGTGGCTGTTGAACCCATTTGTGGCGGGGAACACACGCTGAGTCATGGTGCCGTCGTCGGGCTCATGTGGTATTTTATAGGAGATCCGATTGCCGGTCGGAAATCCACCACGCCCTGATGACACCACCGCCATAGCCCCGTTAGCCCATGTACAATCGGTCATCGAGACATGGTTGACACCGTCAGACATGTTACCGAAATGAAGTCGAAGGCGGGTAGCTTCGTCTTGTGGGTCATCTTGTGCCGGTAGTAGACGTGGGAGCTGACTAGGCAGACGTAGATCCATGCCATACAAGAGTTGTGAGGCAGACGTTTTAATGGATTCACGAGTACGGGAACGCATGGCAAGCAGAACTAAAGGTAGTGCATCAACCCAGTTGCCATTAATGGACGAGGATGCTAAAGCAGCTTTGAGTTCCCTATGCATTCTCTCTATCATACCGTTACTTTGTGGATGGTAGGCAGTTGTCTGGCGTAAGATGCATCCCATGCACCGCAAGGTGGTTTTGAAACGATCAGATGAGAAGCAAGTGTCTCTATTAGGGATGACCTCATTGGGAACACCATAATTGTATATCCATACAGAGATAAAACCGTTAGTTACTTCGTCTGCAGAAATGATGCCAAGAGGTAATGCCACAGGCCACCGTGTAAATCTATCAATTATAGTTAGAATGTAGCTGAAACCTTAAACCTTTGTCAGATGAACTATGTCGATGTGGACGATGGCTAGGCGAGAAGTAGTTAAAAAATGTTGCAACTTAGAACGATTGCGTCGTATGATCTTGTTTTTCTGACAAATAGCACACTCGGAGACCCATCGTTTAACGTTCTGCATAAGTCTGTGACCCCAGAAACGATCTGTGAGAAGTCGGACAGTCGCTTGGCTTCCTGGTTGAGAAATTGAGTGAATTGAATCGAAAACTTTTCTCTGAAGGCTGGTCGGCAGAACTGGCTTGTTGGGCTGCGTACCCGTGAAGTAAACAATTGGTAAGCCTTTCCAGAGACGGCATGGAAACCTGATTGGGTGACGGGCTATTGATCTTTGAATGTGAATGTCACCGCGTTGTTCCGTTCGCAGGAGGGTTGGCGTTAGTGCAGGTTCACTGAGTGCCACGGAGTTGACAGTGAATGGCGACGGCGAAGGTGGTTGTAGAGAGACATCTGGCCTGGAAAGGGCATCTGCAATGAAGTTCTGTTTGCCCTTGACGTGAAAGACGTCAAATTGCCATTCGCTTAGACGAGAAAGCTGTCTTTCCACTCTGGCAGGGTACTTGGCGATAGATGAAGTTGCGTTTCGAAGTGCGCTAACTAGTGGTGCATGATCTGTGAAAACAACAAATCTGCTACTGCCAATGATGCTGATAAAATGGCGCACTGCGTCGTGGATGGCGAGAAGTTCTCGACCGAAAGTTTCGTACCTCGTTTCTACTGGTTGGAGAGTACGCGAGTAGAAACTGATATGCTTCCGAACTCCGTCGATCTCTTGTTCCAACGTGGCTCCAATAGCGAATTCAGAAGCATCTGTCGTGAGTAGAAATGGCTTTTGAAAATCTGGATGCGTTAGCATTGTGGCATTTGCTAACGAGTTGATGGCGAGTCGAATTAATTCCTCGTCTTCGGATGACCAAGCAATGATGGAATTCTTGCTAAGTCCTTTTCGGTTCCGCAGGTGCCTGCACAAACGATAAAGTTGTTTTGAAAGGCCCGAAAGGAACTTGCGATAATAGTTTAGTACTCCAAAGATTATCTGCAACTCGCCAACAGTCCTCGGTGACTTGATATTCTTGATTTAATTCGCCTTTGACGGCAAGGGTTGAATACCTTGGAGCGTGATACGATGCCCTAAGAAGTCCACGAATGTAGTTGGAATCTGCGTCTTGTCACAATTGATCTTGAGTCCGTGGTTGGATAAACGAAAGGCCAAAGGGAGTGATGACTGTAGTTTTCTCGATATCCTCTGGTGCTACCGGGATGTGATGGTAGGCTTGTCTTAGGTCAATCACTGAGAAGAAATTGCTGCCGTTGAGTTTTTCAAGTAAAGTGTTAATATTTTGAATAGGATATAAATCAGATTTTGTCACTGAATTTAGCTTACGGTAGTCTCCGCAGGCTCTACACGATCAGCTTGCTTTGGAGACTAAGTTCAGTGGTGACGCCCATGAACTTTTCGATGGTCTGATGATTCCCTCTTCCAAAAGCCTTGAGAATTTTTCTTGGGCAGCTTTCAGCTTAGCTGGGGCCAATGGTCGCTTTTTGAGAGCAATAGGTTGTCCTTCTATGACGATATGGTGCATCATGTGGGAGACTCGTAGCTCTGACTTGTTAAGATTTAAGAGCGACTTATTTTTTTGAAGAGCTGCTGATATCTCTGCTGAATGATGCACTAGAGTTGGCTGAATGACCTGTAACTCCAAACGCTCGGAGGCAAGTGTCCAAAAACTTTGCTCATGTCCGGTGGAAGGGTTGATGATCTTTTGATTGGCATTGCCCGTAGCCATAGAAATTCCGGCTTGACGACCGGCGGGCTCAAGCTAGTCGACCCGGGATTGGTAACATGAACCTTGCCGGGCCTTAAAGGGACAGCCATCATCCCGTTTCATGTGAAGCCTCGAGTTTGGTCTAACTGCACTGTAACTTTTTGTTAAATGTGTAGTGACGGAATGAGAGCAAGCGTTCCAGACGTGAGGGGCAAGTTTCGGCTGCTGAAGGAAACTCTGGCCACTGGCATCTGGGCAGATAGTGCTCATCAGCTTTGGTTGGCAGACTATCTAGGAGAAGGAAAACTCAGAATAAAAACCATCACTAGGAATGGGCGACCTAGTGTTCTTTTACAGTCCACATATAAACATGACAAGTAAAACTTACAATAATTACATTCTGCATCGGCCGTCGCGCAGTATAAAAAGGGTCGCCTTATCTGCTGAGCCGTGCAGGGTGGATAAGCGAAAACAGGCTACTGCAGGAAAGTCCAACTCTATATTCGATTCTGCGTCCTTTCCTCCCCCTTCCTCTTCTCAATCTTACAATAACTCTCTTATAGATACTATAAATATGATTGGTTTAGATCATAACACTGAGCCCAATACTAGGTTGCCAAATATCGAAAATGGTTCTTGTAGACGATCATTCATTAAACCTAAGTTAGGTTTTAACGTAGGCGCATTTAATGTGCGAACATTAAAACAACTTGGACAGCAAGAATCTCTTGCTCGTACGTTGGATAAATTAGAAATCGACATATGTTGCGTATCTGAAACCAGAATACAGGATCCTACGTGTATTACAGAACTAGTTGCACCATCCCTATCTACGCGTTATTGGCTTCAAACATCTGGTTCCACAGAGTCCTCTCAAGCCGGTAAATGGGGCGTTGGTATTGCCCTTAGCGCGCGAGCTGAAGCTTGCTTAATTGAATGGATCCCTTTAAATAGTCGATTGTGTACGGCACGTTTAAATACATCTACTAAAATCAAAGCAAAAAACCGTTATCATCGTTGCCTCTTCGTTGTATCTGCATATGCTCCTACCGATTGCAGCACAGAAGAAAGCAAGGACGCTTTTTACTCCGAATTAAGCTCCTTACTAAGTAAAGCACGAAGTTCGGATATAGTCCTGGTTATGGGTGACATGAATGCTTAAGTTGGTCGCTTAAGTAACACAGAATTTCATTTAGGTGGAAGATACACTCTAAGCTCGACTCGCAATGATAATGGTGAACGGCTTTTGGATAGCTGCGCTGAACATAGACTATATTTAAGTAGTACAAATTTCAGACGTAGTGTTAGACGTTGTGCTACATGGCGTCCTCCAGCACCCGGACAACGGTGGACTCAAATAGATCATGTAGCAATTAGTTATAGATGGCGTGGTTGCATCCAGGATTGTCGCTCTTTTTGGAACACTTATGTCGACTCGGACCATGCACTTATCCGTTGTAGATTTGCTCTAAAATTTTCCGGGAAAATAATTAAGAATAAACCCCAAATTGATGTAGGCAAACTCGAACAACCGTCCATCCGACAAAACTATGAAAATATTCTAAAGGCTAATCTAACTGGTCTGAATAGCGAAAATCCGAATATACTTTGGTCCAAGATAAGTTCCACTATGCACAATGCAGGTACTACTGTATGTGGCATAGCAGGCCCCCATAGAAATAATCACTGGCTCTCTGTAAAATCAATGGAGATACTCGAAACAAGGCGCCAAATGCCACCTGGCTCGACTCATAATAATACCCGTCGCAATATAAGACGCCAACTTAAGCGCAATCTAAAAGGCGATCTCGAAAACTTTTGGAGCAGAAAGGCTGAAGAAATGTAAGTAGCTTTCGCGTCAAGTAACAGTCGCTGTTTGTTCCAACTTATACGCACAACAGGTCCGAGAAAGTTAAAAGTTAGCGAAACTATAAGTGATAGTAACAACGAATTAATAACCGATAAAATAAGTCGTCTTGACAGGTGGGCTGAACACTTTAGAGATCAATTTTCTTGGCCACCCGCGTCAGTTCCGCTTCCCGAAAGCATGTCTGCATCAACAGTGTGGAATGTTAGTCCCGAAGAACCATCCGAGTTAGAAGTACGCGATGCAATCCTATCTCTTAAGCGCCGCAAAGCCGCCGGCCCCGATGATCTGCTTCCGGGATTGTTTAAGGATGGTGGCGATATAATTTCAGGAGCGTTGACCAAACTTTTTCATACTTTATGGAATGCGGAAACCGTACCACTTGACTGGAATGAGTCGACCATCATTCCCATCTTCCAAAAAGGCAATCGAAATTCGTGCGATAACAATCGTGGTATAAGTTTGACTCCGGTCGTATCAAGGTTATTTGCTTCGATTATCCTACGTCGTCTTAGCGCTTCACGTGAATCACAAACAAGAGAAGAACAGGCCGGATTCCGCGCAGGACGAGGTTGTATAGATAATATTTTTACGTTAAGGCAAGTTCTCGAACAGAGAAATTTATATCACCGTCCCACAATAGTCGTCTTTCTAGACTTCAAGGGTGCATTTGATTCGGTGGATCGCAATGTTTTATTCCATATCTTGTCGAAAAGCGGTGTTCCCATTAAATTTGTTAATATTATACGAGCTCTCTACACAAATACGTCTGGTCGCGTTAAGGTTAACAACGAATTAACGCATAACTTTACAACCAGTAGTGGTGTTCGTCAAGGTTGTCCACTTTCCCCATTTTTGTTTAATTTTGAAATCGATGCTATTATGAACAACACTCTCCCACACATTCAGGATGCTGGAGTTGAAGTTCTCCCGGGAGATAAACTAGTCGATCTTGACTATGCGGACGATATCGTACTATTATTCGACAATCAGCATGCTGCCCAGACCACCTTAAATAGATTAGCAAACGTTGTTCCGTCTTTCGGTATGAAATTCGCACCCTCTAAATGTAAGATACTGTTACAGGATCACCCACCACTCACTCCAACGTTGCGACTGCAGAATGAAGATCTTGACATAGTCGACAGGTTTACATATCTTGGGAGCTCTATCAATAACGTAGGCAATATGTCCGACGAGGTGAGAATACGGATCGCGAAAGCTAGAGTAGCTTTCTCGAACCTTCGTCATTTATGGAGAAACGCGAATATTTCACTTTGCCTTAAAGGTCGTGTTTACAATGCATCTTTACGCGCAGTCTTACCATACGCTAGTGAAACTTGGCCTCTTAGAGTTGATGATCTGAGACGCTTACAGGCATTCGATCATCGTTGTTTGAGAAGTATAGCACATGTTGGTTACCAACAACGAATAACTAACGTTGACATCCGTAGACGTATTTTTGGATCTGACAATAAGTGCTCGTCTTTAGAAAAGCAAATAAGGCTCCATCAACTTCGTTGGCTCGGTCACGTTTTGCGTATGCCCTCATTCCGATTGCCCAATAGAGCTCTGTTCTCTCATCCAGCACCAAATTGGCGTAAGAAACAAGGTGGGCAGATTTTGACATGGCAGAAACAATTAAAGTCACTTACATCCAAATTGGGTAGTATAGGATCCACTCGTCTGCCGGGATGGGGTCCTCGTGCACATCACAGTTCTTGGTTAGAAACCCTTAGCGATATGGCAGCGAATCGAGCTCAGTGGCGATCTTGTTGCAGATGTATAGTAGAATCATCTTCGTAACTGTCTTTTCTTAGTAGGGCAAAGTTAGCTGCGAGGTTCGGTTTGTTTATGACGTGATACGGTGAAATCCGCAAGGAAGCTGTGTTGCTGATGTCGCCTTGCCCGAATGCTAACTTGGCCATAATGGTGTTGTGGAGAGGTTTAGTTTGCCTCATTTCTGTGAGTTATCCTGATAAATTTACTCATAGTAGCAAGGTTTTCCTTCTCTCTCTACCCCTCTCCCTCTCTCGTAAATCTCAATAATAATTTATCTAAATTCACTTATATACTTTTTTCCCACTCCTTATGGTTATATGGCAGTGAAACATTAGTCTTTTGACTTTTGTGTGGCTGGAAATGATGATGATGGTGATTGGCAAGATCAACAATGAGCCGAAATTTCAGATGGAAATCAAGGCCTATTATATTATGTGAGACCTTGGAAATGATGAAATTGTGAGAAAATTCGCGTCGTAGACCTATGTTGAGTGTGCGGTACCGGCAGCCATAAGTTGGTATGGGCTCGCCTGTAGCTGTTGCGAGAAGAACGCCTAACGACATCTCGGCCATTGAATCACCCTTGAGAACTGAGACTGCTGCACCTGTGTCTACGATGAACTCTTCGCTAGTTTTGAAATCAAGAAGGTGCAGAAGCTCGTTGGGCTGTTTGGCCGGGTCATGCAAACAAGTAGGCTGGTGAATGCGACCGGCGTTGTCCGTTTGGTTCTCTATGTGAAAAATTCGGCGTGGACGTAAAGAGTCGACAGGAATGTCGGCTTGTAATTGGTTTCTTCCCTGTGGCGGCGTTGATGCCGTTGATGGGCAGAAAGTACGGTCTTCTACTTTCTGCGCTAAACGTTTCCCGATCCTGATGCACACTTGCGCTTGTTGTCTGTTGTACTTTCCGTCAGCTGTAGAAATTAGCACTCATTCGGAAATTCTTCGGAACGACAAAGACAAACTTGGCATGAATAAAACAACTTCTGGTGGTTATAACACCGGTTCTTTGGGGCTTATCTGCTAAAGGATTGCGGGTATCTCGATCGCCGCCTACCGTTATAATTGGGCTTAGGAACGAATTTGGGTCGAGCATTCACTTGATGTAGCTCGGATTTCGTTATGGCCAATCCTTCTAGAACTTTAGCTATATGCGCCACTGTCCTCTCTAAAGAGGAGAGCCTATCATCTTGCGGGGGTGAGCAAAAGGATGACGGATTCCCTTTGGGTTCCAAAACCCTATTTTCTAACTTACATCTCTCAGTTAAGTCATCTATAGAGAGAGTGTTGGGAAGCTGTCTGGCAAATAGTTTTAATGCTTGTGGAAGATTGTTAATAAACACACCCTTAGCCTCTTGGTGAGAAATTTTGGTTTTATACCAACGTTTTCGTAATTCCCTCAAAATTTCGATGGGGCAAAGGTTTGGCATGTCTAACTGCGCATATTTATATATTATCTGTTTAGTTTCTCTAGGCCCAAGCAAGGATTCTACTTCGTTTTGTAGGCCCAAAATGGGATGAGGTAGCTTCTTAATGACCTCAAGCTTCGGATAAATCTCTCGCTGCAATTCAGAAGGTAGTTTAGCAAAAATCTTTGACAGTTTTTGATGACTGTTATAATCAGGAAACGGGGAGAAAGCGGAGTCTACGCGCATAAATAATAGTTCACTATCTCAATCCCAAGGAGGAATATCAATATCTAAAATTGGACCTGACATTCTAACAATATTACGGGATCTTAAAAGCATAAATTTATAAGCAATATGAAAATGTATAAATATACTTTAACGAAACGCTTCCAAAGTTGAATGAGCGCAGAACACAGATGAATTAGTTCCTTCAAAAAACACATCACAGTAACTGCTTCCAAAAATTGAAATTATCCGCAATTGAGCCTGTCCATTAGGTACGTAGAAAAGTTGAACAGAGGGCCTGTTGGCCTTTGATGCCAATAAAATGTATTATTATTATTATTATTATTATTATTATTATTATTATTATTATTATTATTATTATTATTAATATTAATATTATTATTATTATACCCAAAAAAATTGACCAGAAATCCATGAACATATACCCAACAAAATTCCCAGAAGACGACGATCAGAGTAAAGAAGACGCAAGCGCAAATGTTAATCTATTTTTATCCTAAATAAATGAAAAAGAAAGTCAATTTTATTTATACCAAAAAAACAGTACAATACTCAATATCCTGGCGCGGTCGCCAATTTTTTAAACGCCCCGGCTTCAAGTAAATGCCGTACGACGTTTAAAACTCGGTTAAAGTTCTATGGATATAGAGTTATTGTTCTGATTGGGGGCCCTTGACAGGGCCAGTCATGCGTTCTCCGGCAAATGCCGAGAAAGATCCTTCAGAGTGAAGATGTCCTAGAACCTTGGGTTGACTCTGGCAGTGGTTCCTTCTGTTGTTGCGTTGTAATCTCGATGTGGAAACTTCGTTGAAGTTCTGCATTAAATGGATCGTCTTGCTGGTTGTACACCAACACGATGTTGCCAATTGTTGGTGAAGACAATCCGATAACCAGCGTAGGTAATGACAGCCGACAGCACACACGTGTAACGCAAAGCAGAAGGTAAATGCGACAACTGAACTGCATGGTATATTTGCGTTCTTAAATAGCCATGTCGTAGCAATATATGTCTACTTGCACGCTATTAGTTAACGGCAAGTTTCGCTTTTTTTCTCATTGGTGCAACGTAAATAAAATTGAATTTAATTTACGCAATATGTCGGCAATTAATTTGTGTCGTTACATATGAATCGGCTCATAAACAATTTGCCGCCATTTTGCGTAAATGAAATTCAAATTTAATTTACGCGGCACAAATTAAAACAAGCTAAATTTGTCGTTAACCAATGGCATGCGAGCTTTCTATTTCAACAGTATATAAGCACGGTGCATTTGGCATACTAGTCAGTAATCACGTTTGATTTCTGCTGCGCACTACATGTACGTGTTGTCCCATGTCATATTGACTGTTCATCTACGCTGACTTCTGGACTTGATTCACAAGCAGAGTCATCAAATTACGCCAATCCTGTCGCTGCACAACTAGTGAGATGGAGCAACATCTATTTACTGTACCTCTACGTGTGCCAATCACCACAGTGTTGTAGCAGATCTTCAACGAGACAACTTTTAGCCTTCAGACAGTCTATCGCCGCTGATTTCAACGACACAACAGAAGGAACGCCAGCCAGTCAACCAGAGCCGCTCTCAAGTGTGTAGGAGTGCTTCTAGATACTGATGCCTTATCTTACTTTCTCGGCATTTGTCGGAGAACGCAATTCCGGTCCTAATAAGGGCCACCCACAGTACTAATTCTCAGCCGTCTTGGCATCTCACTGTTTTGTAACGACGTCCGTCATTTAATTGAAGCCGGGGCGCTTTATAAATTGACGTCCGCGCCAGAATAATGAGAACAGTATTGTTTTCTAGACTTGTTTTTATATCACAAAACGTTTGACATAAATACAATCGACTTTGTTTCTTTTTCATTTTATTATCATGGGAATAAACTAAATGGACGTTAGCACATACCACATTATTTTCCCCTGGTTTGGAATCTTTCTTAAGTCGAGGTTTTGTAGGCATTTTTCGTTGGGAAGCAAAAAAGTTTTTTGAGGCAATGTTTTTTTATCATTCACAAATATTCTCTCCTACATACAATCTGTGCGAAACAAACAAAACTGTACAAATTTGTGATCTCGTCATTTTTTTGTGCTAAAGTGGAATAATTTCGACGCTGATTTTTTTTATTTTATGAAAGCACATTATTTTTTCATCGTTCGTTACTGGTAAATTGTGATTCGTGATTTTCTGAAAGGACATAATTTCATCTCTTTTCTGTGTGCGTCGATCCAAATACCGTTAGTTTTAACTGTGGAAGCAGATTTTGGTAAGCGATTCGTTTCACGTTTTTTTATACATTTAATCTTGCTTATAAATTTATGCTTTTAAGATCACGTAAGATTGGTAGAATGTCAGGTCCAATTTTGGATAATGATGTTCCTGTTTGGGATGGAGATTGCGTGCTATTCTTTATGCGCGGAGACTGCGCTTTCTCCCCGTTTACGAATTATGACAGTCATCAAAAACTGTCAAAGAATTGCACCGACGAATTTATCCGAAGCTTGAGGCTATTTTGGGCCTCTAAAATGAAGTAGAATTCCCACTGTGTCCCATTGAAACTGAGCAGATAATAAATAAATATGCGCAGTTAGACATGTTAAATCTTGGCCCCGTTATGATTTTAAGCCAATTGTGGAAATGTCGGTATAAAACTAATATTTCTGATCATGAGGCTACGGTTAATTTAATTAACTATTTTCCCCAGTCACTAAAATTGTTCGCCAGATAGCTCCTAAACTCTCTCTCAATAGATGACTTATCAGAGAGAAACTAGATAAAATTTATGGTTTTGGTGTAGGGGTCTTTTTGTGGGGTTGCTATCTAGTTCATGATTCTATACCCGTCCTACATATCCATGGTGGCTATTATTACTACCCTAGCACCTGATCAGTCTCTGATCCTTTTCGGATGGTTGATGTGAGAAAGCAGAAACATGGTGTTATACATATATTATAAACAATGTAGCAAATAGAAATATAATTCACAGTTATTCCACACTGACCATGTGTTGGTCGACAATAAAAACAGATTTTAATGCAAGAGTAGGTCTTAAACATCATTCAAAGTTAGACTAAATTGTTCGTCTTCTAGACGGCAACAGTTAAAATGATTTATGTTTATAAAGAAATATTTTTTGCACACACGTAGTTATTCGCCTACAAATGTCTGAGTTGAACTGTATTTATGCCATCGATTTAAAATACATGATGATACGAAAAAAGTCATCGATAAAAGTTATCACTAAAAATGAAGGTGTGAGCCGTATAAAGACTTCAATGACAAAAACTTGATTGAAAATACATGATGATATGGATTGAGTCAACGTTAAAAGTTATCACTAAAAATGAATATATAAACCGTTTAAAGACTTCAATTCATGTCAATATATTAATCCATTCTTCTATGTGGACAGTAAATCCTTCACATAAATTACGAATAATCCAACTAAGCGAAATAAATCCGCAGTGACAAAATAGTCCACCGCGTGATCCTCGCCGATCGCGCGCGGTTCTGTTTATTTAATAAAAACCCTATTAACCACAAATAAAATTGCAGTTCAAGAAATATCGATTAAAACTGCTTGAAACTAACAGAGATTGTTCCTAAAATCACAATTAAGAGAAATATTGTTTAAGAACAGAGTTAGAATATTTGACCTTAAAGAGCACTGTATCGAACATCGTTGGGTTGTAATACGGAGCCGCGTGTTACATTGGAACCTAAGTTAAATTCGTCATCATTGTGTTCTTCCCCGCAGGATGATAGGATCTCCTCCTTAGAGAGAACAATAGCGAACATGGCTAAAGTTCTAGAAGGATTAGCCATAGTGTAATTTGAGCTAAATCAGGTGAACGCACGACCCATTTCCCACCCAAAACACGAAATAACAGTAGGTGGCGATCTAGATCCCCGCATTCTTTTGATAGATAGGCAGTCATCACGCCATTTGGCCTTTTTGAATATCTCTACAAACCTTTTGGACATATGTGTGCTACAAAGACATTTCAAAGATTCATGGACAACATACTTCGCGACGACGCCGCATACTGTATGTCATATCTAGATGACATAATGATTTTCAGTGCAAACTTAGAATCTTATGCCAAGCATTTACGAAATGTCCTCTCACACTTATCCAACCACGAACTCAAGATCAAATGTGACAAGACGCAGATTGCAAATATATCAGAGGACTTTCTAGGGTATCGTACCACGCCACAACGTATTCAATCTTTGGCTTTGAAGGCGAATTTAATCAAGAGTATCAAGTCACCAAAGACTGTCAATGAGCTGCAAAAAGGTTTGGGAGTCCTAAACTACTATCGCAAGTTCCTTCCAGGCCTTTCAAGACAACTTTATCCATTGTATAGGCACTTGCAGAATCAAAAAGGACTTCATAATTACTTCCATCATTACTTGGTCATCCGAAGACGAGAAATTACTTTGACTTGCCATCATCTCGTTAGCAAATACTACAATGCTGACGCATCCAGTTTTTAAAGAACTTTTTTAATCATATCAGATGCTTCTGAGTTTGCTACAGGAGCCAGGTTGGAACAAGAGATCGATGGAGTTCGGAAGCCAATGAGTTTTTACTGGCGTATTCTCTAACCAGTAGAAAAATATACGCCACATTCGGTCAAGAACTCCTCGCCATTTTAGACGCAGTACGCCATTTTATCAGCATCATTGGCAGCAACATATTTTTTGTTGTCACAGATCATGCACCATTAGTTAGCGCACTTTGAAACACGACTTTAACTGTAACCATGTACCCTGCCAGAGTGGATAGACAGCTGTCTAGTCTAAGCGAATGGCAATTCGACATCTTTCATGTCAAGGGCGAACAGAACTTTATTGCAGACGCACTTTCTAGGCCAGACGTCTCGATACAACAATCTTCGCCGTCGCCATTCACAGACATCTCCGTGAACAGAACAGCGCGGTGACACTCACGTTCAAAGATCAGTAGCCAGTCACCAGGCCATCTTCGTATGCCCTCTATGTAAAGGCTTACCTATTGTTTAGCCCAAAAGCCAGTTCGGCCGACCAGCTTTCAAAGAAATGTTTTTGACTCAATTCACCCAATTTTTCACCCAGGAAGCAAGGCGACTATCCGACGTCTAACAGATCCTTTCTGAGGTCACCGACTCAAGTAGAACGTTTAATGATGTGTCTCTGAGTGTGCCATTTGTCAGGAAATAATGTACACACGGAGAACTCGTTCTAAGTTGCAACATTTCCGAACAACATCACGCCTAGCCATGGTCCACATCGACATAGTTGATCAGACAAATGTTCAAGTTTCATTTACCTTATAACTATGATTAATAGATTTACAGGATGGCCTGCTGCATTACCACCTGGCACCATTTCTGCAGACGAAGTTATTAACGGTTTTATCTCTGCATGGACATCCCATTATAGTGTTCCCAATGAGGTCATCCCTAATAGAGGCACTTGCTTCTCATCGGGTCGCTTCAAAAACACCTTGCCGTTCATGGGTGCACCTTATGCCAGATGACTGCCTACTATCCCCAATCTAACGGTATGGTAGAGAGAATGCATAGAGAACTCAAAGCTGTTTTAGTATCCTCGTCCATTAATGGCAACTGGGTCGATGAACTACCTTTAATTCTGCTTGACATGTGTTCCTGTACTCGTGAATCCATTAAAAAGTCTGCGTCACAACTCTTGTATGGCGTGGATCTACGCCTGCCTAGTCAGCTCCCACGTATATTACCTGAACATGATGATTCACAAGACGAAGCTACCCGCCTCCGACTTCATTTCGGTAACATGTATAAACAGCAGCCGAGATATACGCATAGTCCAGTCTTCGTTCACCCGCAGCTCCACAGCTGCAAGAGAGTACTCGTTCGCAACGACGCTGCTGTTGCACCACTACAAACAAAGTATCGCGGTCCTTACACGATTTTGCTCATAAATTCTAAATACTTCATTATCATGCAAAGTGCGACACCTAAATTGGTAATTACAAACAGGTTGAAACCGTTTATTGAAATGCTTTATCCTGGGAGCATACAACATTTCATACGCGTCACAGGCTCTATCTGCCTACAATCTCGACCTAGCAATAGATTGCTTTGCATCGCGCATAACTGATAATTTTTTTAATATTAATTTTTCGTTATTCAACACATCAACTATTTAACCTTATTCGCACCATTTGCGCCCTAACTCACGCAACGTGACCTCAATGAATCCACATGATTCATTTACTTCTCACACTTTCTTGTCTCATGTGGTATAACCAGCTGCTCTTAGATAACAATTGTGCAGCATTTTTTGAAAAGTTCTTTGGTATTATACCATCTCAGCAACTATGTTCGAATACACTTTTTTCGTCACCCGTTGATTTTCATGTATATATCACACTGCCTATTTTGGTATGACCAGCTACTTAGAGCTAATGCCTTGTGTAGCAACACTTAGTAGTTATCGGCTTCATATCATGGCACAAGTCACTTCCAATTCATATTTCAACTTCATCGGTTGCACAATGACCACTCTAGGAATATTATGGCCACAATGTCGAGCTCTTTTGGTCGTATTCAAACACATTGACGGCAATCCAGCCTGCCCAGGTTTCAACTTAAACCTGACAACTTCAGGCAATCTACTTTGCAATCCTCACGCTGCAGCTGTCCAAACCTTACACTGCTCTATTTTGCCTCACGTGGTATGACCGGCCACTACAGCTAACAATTTTTGTAGCAATTACTAGTGGTTATTTGGCATCATATCATTGTTGAAGCAATCAACAAGCATACTTTAGCCTAGCATTTACGGTACTTTACAAAAAATAGCTATGGGCAGAATAATAACCAGTTGCTTAACTAAGTTCAAACTCTGCCCTTTATTTCTTATGAAACCTCAATGAGAGGTTTTTTCTTTTTTCCAGAGAGGAAAAAGATACAACGGCTCAAGAACAATTCGTCGACATATTACCTAAATGAAATTAAAATATAATTTTAATAATAATAATAATACATTTATTTGGCATCAAAGGCCAACTGGCCCAATCATTGAAATAGCAAAATTCACGCGGCACCAATTAAAACAAGCGAAATTTGCCGTTAACCAATGGCATACGAGCTTTCAATTTGAACCCTGTATAAGTACGTTGCATTTACTATGTTTGTCACTAATCACGTTTGGTTTCTGCTGAGCACTACGTGTACGTACTGTCTCCCGTCACACTGACTGTTCATCTACGCTGACTTCTGGATTTGCTTCACAAGCAGAGACACCTAGTCACGCCAATCATATCGCTGCACAACTAGTGAGACAGAGCAACATCTATTTATTGGACCTCTACGTGTGCCAGTCACCACGGTCTTGTCGAAGATCTTTAACGCAACAATTTTGAGTCTTCACAAAGTCTCTCAACACTGATTTCAGCGCCAAAACAGAAGGAACACCAACCCGTTAGCCAGAGGCGGTCTCAAGTGTCTAGGAATACTTCTAGACACTGCTACATTATCTAAATTTCTTCGCATATGCCGAAGAGTTAAATTCCGGTCCTAATGAGGACCGCCAACATTACATATTCTCAGTCTTCTGGGCATTTAACTGCTTTGTAATGTCATGTGGCATTTATTTGAAGCCAGGAGCATTTTGCAATTATTAGTGAATACAATTTTAGTTCTGTAGTTAAATTGAATTACATGATGTCGAAGCTTTGTCGTTTAAGACCAAAATCAAATTCAATTTTAATACGCTGAACCAATTAAAACGCGCAAAATTGCCATTGACCAATTGCGTGCGACTTCGTGTCTGTATAAGCACAATGCAATTACCACGTGAGAAACTTTCTGCTCTCCTCGCTACGTGTGTTTGCTGACATTTTCCTTGCTAAGCCGATCATTTTCGCTGACATTTCTTCGAGTGTTCACCGCACTGTCACTAATTCGGCTAGTCTTCATTCACGTCAATCTGCTTGTTACAATGCATCCAGTCATATATAACCGATCACTTTTTAACCGGATATCAACGCGTGCCAGCCATCTCGGTGTTGTCGCAAATCTTTAACAAGACTAATCTAGGCTTTCGAAAAGCAACTAACATCCAGCTTCGACAATTCTACTTATTCAGGTGCATCTACGTAGCGGATCTCCAGCAACTGAATAGGACACAAAGAATTAATTACATTATCTGCGTTATGACTAAGGCAGCTTTTATTGTTCCATATGCATTCTTTCTTTGACAATAAAAGCTGCGTTAGCCAAAACACAGATAAGGTAATTTCAATTAAACCAGATTTGCAAAAAATAGTTCATTCAAGAAACAAAGAGCTAATGTCCAGAAGGAATTCTGGACATCCCCGCGTTGCTAACACGCAAACTCTCACGGCAATTTCCCGTGAGTGTCTCCCTGACCCTGTTAACGGATACTAGCAGTAACTGCTCTCTCAGAAACCATTGTCTTGTCTTTTTAGCAACAGTGCACGGCGTTACTAGCCAGAGGCTTCACACTAAGGACCGCGCCAGCGTTTGAGAGCTGTGGTAAAGTTTTGACTAACTGACCCATTATATTTTCATAATACAAATTATTAAGCATATTTTTAAACTACCTTTTGAAACGGGAATTTTTGGTGTACATTACTATCTAATACGCTGATTATCAGAAATTTTTAACTGGATCATTCCGTCTTTTCCATCCTGCTTATTCTTTGACATAAGTTTTGAATATTTCTGAGTACAGGAATTCTGTGGTTCAATCGGCATAAATTTTATCTCACCCTCGTGATTTTCTATCATATTCTTCGTACAGTCGACGAATTTACCAACAGCAATATGTTCCGAAATCTCAGTTAAAACAATGGAAGAAGATTTTGGTATGCGCTTTGAAGTTAGTAATAAAATTTGCAGAGCACATATGATTTAAATTTTTTTAAATGAAGTCCATTTATGCGTTTTAATGTGCCCATTTTAATGTCGTGTAAGTTATTTTCAAACATTAATAACCTAATATCAAAGTTAGCTCAGTGTCCATCCACCACTCTCGCATCTGATGACGTTAGGCATTCCCCATTAGAGAGTTCTATATCAGATTTTACTAAAATATTTAAAAAATACATCATATAAACAGTAAATGCTAATGAAATCGCAGATCAAAAACTTCAAAATCAGTAAAAACGGCAATCGAGATCCCCTCGTTCGTGCAGTCGATATTGACCAAATAAGTGGGGCTCTAATCACCAAAAAATATTTCTTTAATTGTCAAAATTGCTTGTACCGTTCAGAAAATTTACCATACGGATGCCAGTTTCCTCCTTTGGCTTAGAACAAGCAACATAAACGAAACGCTGCATATTCTCCAGGCACAAAATTGGTAATCAATGATTAAACGCCTATTATTGCAGTTTATCTTGATTCCTTTCGTCCGAGTAGACTTAACTTCGAAGTCAGTACAAGACAGTGAAAATTGCCCAGCCTACTTGTCTATATAACTTGGCCAAGCAACCCAATTAAATTCTGCATCTTCTACATTTTAAAACCGGCGAGCAATTTACCATAGACACAGGTGCAGCAGATTTTGTTCTCAGAGTCCACTCTGTGGCAGAGATGTCTTTAGATGTTCTACTGGCAACAGTTACAGTGGATCCCATTCCTACTTATGTTTCTGGGCATCGCTCTGTTTAAATGGGTTAACGACCTGAATTTTCTCAGAACTTCACCGTCGCCAAGGTCTCCTGTTGAAGTATCGGCTCATTGTTGATCTTGCTAATCAAAATATCATTGACCCCCTCTTCAGACTTGAACAAAGTTTCTGAACAATTGCCTCTGAAATTTTGAGTTACAGGTCATACAGCCATCTCCAGTGCATCATTCGACAAAAAAATCAACAAATCAGCGGATTCTCACATAATTTATTATCAGTTTGTCATCCATTCGCAGTAAAAGTTTTCATTTGTACATTTAATACTTACTACGCTTTTCAATCCATAAAAAGCCATCTTATTTGACTCAACACGAGTGCTGTATTTTAATTCAATTATTTATAGTGTAAACGCCCCCAGCTTCAATTAAATGCCGTACGACGTTACAAACTCGGTTAAAGTGCTATAGATATAGAGTTATTGTACTGACATGAGGCCCTTAACAGGGCCGGTCGTGCGTTCTCCGGCAAATGCCGAGAAAGATCATTCAGTGGGAAAATGTCCTAGAGCCTTGGGTTGACTCGGGCTGTGGTTCCTTCTGTTGTTGCGTTGTAATCTCCATGTGTAAACTTCGTTGAAGTTCTGCATTAATTGGCTCGTCTCGCTGGTTGTACAGCAACAAGATTGGTGTGAATTGTTGGTGAAGACAATCCAATAAACAGCGTAGGTGATGACAGCCGACAGCACGCACACGTAACGCAAAGCAGAAAGCAAACGCGACAACTGAACTGCATGGTAAATTTGCCGTGCTTAAATAGCCATGCTATAATCTACTTGCACACTATTGGTTAACGGTAAGTTTCGCTTTTTTCTCTTTGGTACAACGTAAATAAAATTGAATGTAATTTAAGCAATATGTCGGCAATTAATTTGTCGTTACAACACTTTCCTCTCTGAAAAAAAGGGAAAAAAATTCCTCTCTGCGAGGCAAGATAAGAAATGCACGACAGAGTATGCTTGTTGGTTGCTTCGACAATGATATGATGCCAAGTAACCACTAGGAAGTGCTACACAAATTGTTAGCTCTAGTGGTTGGTCATACCGCTTGAGGCAAAATAGAGCAGTGTAAGATTTGAGAGCCGCAGCGTGAAGATTTCGAGGTAAATCGCCACTGAATTTGCCAGGTTTAAGTTAAAACCTAAGCAGGTTGGATCGTCGTCAAAGCGTTTGTATACGACCAAAGGAGCTAGAGTGTGTGCTCGACGTTGTGGTCATGATATTTGTAGAGTGGGATAAAGTTGTTTTGAAAGGGCCGAAAGGAACTTGCGATAGTAGTTTAGTACTCTCAATATTTTCTGCAACTCGCTAACAGTCCTCGGTGACTTGATATTCTTGATTGAATTCGCCTTTGACGGCAAAGGTTGAATACCTTGGGGCGTGATACGATGCCCTAAGAAATCACGGATGAAGTTGCAATCTGCGATTGTCACAGTTGATCTTGAGTCTGTGGTTGGATAAGCGTGAGAGGACATTTCGTAGATGCTTCGCATGAGATTCTAAATCTGGACTGAATACCATAATGTCATCGAGTTATAAGATACATTAAGCAGAGTCGTCGCGAGGTATGTTGTCCATGAATCTTTGAAATGTCTGTGTAGCACACTTAAGTCCAAAAGGCATGTGAGGATATTCGAAAATCCCAAATGGAGTGATGACTGCAGTTTTTTCGTTATCCTCTGTTGCTATCGGAGGTCAATCACTGAGGAGAAATTGCTGCCGTTGTGTTTTTCAAGTAAAGTGTTAATATTTGGAATAGGATATACATAAGATTTTGTCACTAAATTTAGCTTACGGTAGTCTCCGCAGGCTCTGTACGATCCGTTTGATTTGGAGACTAAGGGCAGTGAGGACGCACATGAACTTTTTGATGGTCTGATGATTCCCTCTTCCAAAAGACTTGAGAATTCCTCTTGAGCAGCTTTCAGCTTAGCAAGGGCCAAATGATCGCTTCTTGAGTGTAAAAGGTTGTCCTTCTGTGACAATATGATGCATCGTGTTGGAGACTCGTAGCTCTGACTTGTTAAGATCGAAAAGTGACTTTTATTTTTGAAGAGCTGCTGATATCTCTGCTGAATGATGCACTGAGGTTGGCTGAATGACCTGTAACTCCAAACGCTCGGAGGCAAGTGTCCAAAAACTTTGCTCAAGTTCAGTGGAGGGGTGGATGATCTTTTGATTGGCAAGATCAACAATGAGCCGAAATTTCAGAAGGAAATCAAGGCCTATTATATTATGTGAGACCTTGGCAATGATGAAATTGTGAGAAAATTCGCGTCGTAGACCTATGTTGAGTGTGCGGTACCGGCAGCCATAAGTTGGTATGGGCTCGCCTGTAGCTGTTGCGAGAAGAACGCCTAGCGACATCTCGGCCATTGAATCACCCTTGAGAACTGAGACTGCTGCACCTGTGTCTACGATGAACTCTTCGCCAGTTTTGAAATCAAGAAGGTGCAGAAGCTCGTTGGGCTGTTTGGCCGGGTCATGCAAACAAATAGGCTGGTGATTGCGACCGGCGTTGTTCGTTTGACTCTCTGTGTGAAAAATTCGGCATGGACGAAAAGAATCGACAGGGATGTCATATTGTAATTGGTTTCTTCCGTGTGGCGCCGTTGATGCCGTTGATGCGCAGAAAGTACGGTCTTCTACTTCCTGCGCCAGACGTATCTCGATCCTGATGCACCCTTGCGCCGGTGGTCTATTGTCATTTGCGTCAGTTGTGGAAATTGGCACTCATTCGGAAATTCTTCGGAACGACAAAACAGACTTGGCATGAATAAAAAAACTTCTGGTGGTTATAAAACCAGTTCTTTGGAGCATATCTGCTAAAGGATTGCGGGGATCTCGATCGCCACCTACCGTTATAATTGGGCTTAGGAACGAATTTGGGTCGAGCATTCACTTGATTTAGCTCGGATTTGGTAATGGCCAATCCTTCTAGAACTTTAGCCATGTTCGCCACTGTCCTCTCTAAAGAGGAGAGTCTATCATCTTGCGGGGGTGAAGAAAAGGATGATGGATTCACTTTGGGTTCCAAAACCCTATATTCTAACTCACATCTCTCAGATAAGTCATCTATAGAGAGAGTGTTGAGGAGCTGTCTGGCAAAGAGTTTTAATGTTTGTGGAAGATTGTTAATAAAATCAACCTTAGCCTCATGGTCAGAAATGTTGGTTTTATACCAACGTTTCCGTAATTCCCTCAAAATTTCGATGGGGCCAAGGTTTGGCATGTCTAACTGCGTATATTTATTTATTATCTGCTCAGTTTCTGTGGGCCCAAGCAAGGATTCTACTTCGTTTTGTAGGCCCAAAATGGGATTAGGTAGCTTCCTAATGGCCTCAAGCTTAGGATAAATTCGTCGCTGCAATTCAGAAGGTAGTTTAGCAAAAACCTTCGACAGTTTTTGATGACTGTCATAATAAGGAAACGGGGAGAAAACGGAGTCTACACGCATAAATAATAGTTAACTATCTCAATCCCAAGGAGGAATATCAATATCTAAAATTGGACCTGACATTCTAACAATTATACGGGATCTTAAAAGCATAAATTAAAAGCAAGATGAAAATGTATAAATATACTTTAACGAAACGCTTACCCACAAACAGCTTCCACAGTTGAATGAGCGCAAAACACATATAAGCTTGAGTCCAGAAGACCGAGAAAAATTCCAAAAGGCCAAGGAAACGTTAAGTGACATAACCACATTAGCACCTGTAGTTTGGGAGAAACCTTTCGAGCTAATCACAGATGCCTCAGATGTTGCATTAGGAGCAGTGCTACAGCAAATAGATCAGGACATAGTAAGACCGATTGGGTTTTATAGCCGTAAGCTTAATGATCAAGAAAAACGTTATGATACGTTTGGCAAAGAGCTTCTAGCAGTGTATGCTGCAGTGCTACACTTCGAGCATTACTCAGATGGTCATAAGTTTAAGTTATTGACTGATCATTAGCCATTGATCAGTATACTCGGTAAAACAGCTAGGCTTAATTACTCTCGTAGAGTGAATTCCCAAATAACACGGTTAGCAGAGTTCGATTTTACAGTATCTCATATTGCTAGTAAGGAGAATGTGGTAGCAGATGCACTTAGCCGACCGAATGAAGCTGATATCGAGCTGATATTTCAAGGTCCTTTGAAAAGTTTAGATGATTCAATGCATGATTTCGTTAGTCAAATCGAGGAAGCGCAAGGATCGGATCCCTTGACAGTAGTTTTGTACAAAAGGCCAGGATATGTTCGTAAGCTCATAAGTGGCAAGTGGTTGTTATGCGAAACGTCTAGAAGTCAACCACGACCATATGTACCGTTGGAGTTACGGGCCAAGATTATCCAAGTGTTACATGACATGGGTCATCTATCCATTAAAGCCACCATTCGATTGGTTAACGACAGATACGTATGACCGCACACATCTAAAGACGTACGGTTATGTGTAAGAGCCTGTGCCAAGTGTCAAACGTGTAAGGTGTGGAGACATACCAGAACCGAGATAAAGAATATTGGGATACCAATTGGACGGTTCAGACACGTACACATAGACATTGTCGAGATGCCTGAATTAAATGGTAACAAATACTTGCTGACAATGGTAGATAGATTTAGTCGTCAATTCGAAGTGGCGATTTTATTTGACATGACAGCGCAAGAAGTCTTGTTCGCGTTTCTATATAATTAGATATCGCGTTATGGTGTTCCGGAGAAGGTCACTAGTAATCGCGGTTGTCAATTTATGTCCAAGCTTTTCGAGAGATCCCTCAACATCATGGGAAACACTGTATTACATACTAGCGCGTACAACACACGAGCAAATGGGATCGTGGAAAGGCTGCATCGTGAACTGAAAGCTGCATTAAGGTGTACTAGTGGAACAAGCTGGATACACGATCTTCCTATAGTACTACTCGCCATGCGCAACAGATATAGGGCACAATTAGGTACTTCCATAGCAGAACTGGTTTATGGAGAACCATTAAGGTTGCCTGGAGATCTTCTAATTGAAACTCTAAGTAGTCTTGATTGGGCTTCTAGTTATGTAGATTGGTTTGTAGGAGCACTTAGAGACAAGATGTGTCGTTTGGCTCCGACCAAGACTAGAAAAGCTAAAACCAAATGCTATGTGTCCTCTGATCTAAAATCGGCTTCGCATGTGTACATAACTAATGAGAACTAGGAAGAACTGCCTGACACCATTTTACAAAGGAACCATACAAGGTCAAGAGGATGACTGACAAGAATGTCATCATAGAGATAAATGGCATTGAGGATTGTGTTCCGTTGGATCGTTGCATTCCCCAGTTTATCTGGATAGACGGTATGACTGAATTAACAGATGCGTTGAATGACCGTCGTTCTATGGGCGAATCTGATGTGTGCAATCCCACCATACAGGCCCATAACGAAATGCAGAACTCAGAAGACGCGTTGTCTAATATGGTAAAATCTTATTCTACCAGTTCACAGCATGAAAACTGTTTGGCTATACCAGATGATACGGAAGAACCAGTGTCAACTGTACCGGGCGCGATGACGACTTCAGGGGCGCCATTATGCACAACTCGTTCGGGAAGAGTGCCACGTCAGCCGAAGAATCATGATTACGTCTATTACTAGCCGTCTTTTTTTGAGAAGGTGGTGTATGTGGAGGAAGATAAATCCTCCGCCAAATGTAAATTAACATAAACTGATAAATTTAAACCACCATGGCTGTTTGTAACGAATTTTATTTAAAAAGAATTTTTTCTTTTTATTTTCCAGAATATTCTTTGTTTAAATACTTGACTTTGAATTGTGCGCCATTGTCAGTTTTCGAGTTTCACGCACCTCGACGGGTTGTATCATCTTTTAGTCTGCTGAAATTTTCACATTTTTCTCTATTAAAACGGATACATATTAACAATATATTTCTGCTAAAACTGTCTTACATTTTGTTATTGAAGCACACATAGAAGGGACGTTCTGGAACAGGTAATTTGATTATTCTGTTGTTCACGTATATCTCCTTCCAGATTATTTGTTTGGGAGTTTGCGCGAGACAGGTTTTGCATTCTGATTGCCTAATATTAGTACTAAACTTTAATAACTAAACTAACCAGATATATATTATTAATCAAATCTTCCCAAAACTACATTATGGTTCGTGGGATGCACTTTACACCAGACTCCTGCCTACCACCCGCAGTCTAACGATATGCTAGAATGAATGCCTATGGACTCAAAGCAGCTTTAGAATACACGTCCATTATTGGCAAATGGGTCGATGCATTACCTTTAGACATACTTGCTATGCGTTCTCGTCTGCGTCACAACCCTTCTATAGCATAGACCTACGCCTGCCTAGTCAGCTCCCAAGTTTACTACCCGCAGAGGATAATCCGCACGACAAAGCTTCTCGCCTTCGTCTTCAATAAAGTAAAATGCCTACCCAGCAGCCGAGACATGCTCCTCGATAAGTCTTCATTTATCCGCAGTTCCATTATAGCAAGAAAGTACTCTTTCGTAACGTTGCTGCTTTTGCACCGCTGCAACTCAGGTATCGCGGTCCTTATCAGGTTTTGTTCAGACAATCTAAATATTTCATTATCATGCATGTTACGACACCTAATTCGGTAAGCTTAGACAGGCTGAAACCTTTTATCGAATTACCTGATCCTGGCGACATACATCCTTTTTCATGCTTTTCAGGCTTTACGTGCCTACTTTCTGAATCAAGCAATAAATTACTTAGCATTTCGTGTAACTGATAGAATGTATTTTTCCATTAATTGTTCACATTTATAAGTATAAAATGTTAACATGTTTTGCACCAATTTCGTGCTATTTTACGTGACGTGTTCACCATTAATCCACATGGTTCATTATTGTTTCGTACTCAAATTTCTCACGTGGTATAACCAGCTACTTTAGGTAGCAATTGTGTAGCGTCTGTAAACAGTTCTTCGTTTTTACGTCTTTTCTGCGACAAGATTCGAGTACACTTTTCTTTTTATCATTTGATTTTTAGGTATTTTATATAAACCGCACTGGGCTCATGCCTGAGCCCAGAATTGCTTATTTTGATACGACCAGTTACTTAGAGCTAACGATTTGTGTAGCAAAAATAAGTATTCACCGGTTTCATATAATCGTACAGGCAATTATCATGCACACCGCAACTTCATCAATTATGCAGTTCAAATTTACCAACAAATATCATTGACCACAACGTCTAGCACACACTAGCTCCTTTGGTCGTATTGAAATCTCATTGACAGCGATCCAGCCTGCCCAAGTTACAATTTAAATTTTCACACTGCAGTTGTCAAAACTTATTATCACTGCTCTATTTCACTTCTCGCGGTATGGCCGGCCACTGCATCTAACAATTCGTGTAACTATTCCTGGAGTTTATCTGACATAACGTCATTATTCAAAGCAAGTAAAGATTTACAATAACATTAGATATTATTGACTAAAGCAAGGGAGTAATATCACATGCTTTGAAGTATAAACCAAAACAACCTTACCAATAAATTTTGGAAAGAAATTAATTTTTTAGCTTCATGATACTGCATTTAATGTTGCATTTGAGATCAAGTTCACAGAAGAAATTCAGGAACAAGGCAGAAATATTCATTTCATGGCTTCCGCTGATAGACATTTATGGAGAACTGTTGCTAGTGCTAAGAAACACTGAGCGCTAATATAAATAAACATATTATTGAAAGATTTTCAGCTACACATTTCTATAGTTTTGAGTAAGCTTATTTCAGATAAAGCAGCCGCCACCTGAATCTAATAGAAATGATCAGCCAAGCATGCTGAAAGTGGTAAAAAGTAATATTTTAACACATATTAACCAGGTATCGTTCAAGTGTATGCTTTAAGACTAAATTGTGTTGCTTAGAATCATTATGGTTTTGAATGTTATGTCAAATTATCAAAAGCTTTCATCTAAATCAACTTACGGGGGTCTATATGTGTCCGAAAAAGAAAGAGAGTGGAATGGAGACAAGGTCCGCACCATCTGTATTTACACACACTCTATAATGGAAACTTGCTAGGAATTTCTTCTAAAAACTATATAATTTACCATCAATTACTTATTGAGTTGAGAGACATGCCTCCTGCTAAGATTACCTTTAAAGAATATAGCGTCGAAATACAAGGAAATTATGATCCAAACGAGCTGTTGGTTTTACAACGTCGAAACCACTGCACGACAGAACAAGCGTACACATTAATTCTGGAATTTTTCTTAATTTATATCTACTAACTGTAACTTTTATCAACTATACACACACACATATATATATATATATATATATATATATATATACTCTTATAACTTTTTATTCAAATAATCTACATTTTAGTTAATAGTAACCGACTCCGAATATTCCTTGGAACTGGCAGAGATGATACCATAAATTTATAATTTACAGTGTATTCATGAATACCTAATGTACTATTGCTCATAAATATCTTTTATTATAATAAAAAAAACACTTTAAGTTCAATTTTACAAATTTAATTTACGTAATACTCTTCGAAATTTTTTTTCTTGTTTATACCTATCTGAGTCAAATATCTTTCTTATGTTTTAAAAAGCCTTGTAACTCCCCCTGGCTAGCAGTGCCGTGCAACGTTATTAAAAAGACAAGGTAATAGGTTCGGAGATAGCAGATACTTTTATTGGCCCTAAACAGGGCTATTTGAGATATTCATCACAATTATTTGGAAAGAGATTGTGTGTTAGCTGAGTGTGGATGTACAGAATTCCTTTTAGGTACTAGCTCTTTGTTTCCTGTTCGTTGGCTAGTAATCCTTTCATCAGATGCATGCGAATAAGTAGAATTGACGAAGCAGTATGTATTACTTGCTGTTTAAAGGCCTTGACTATTCTTGCTAAAAGTATGCGGTAACACTGATAAGGCTGACACACGTAGAAATCCAATTGATAGATGTTCGATTACGTTTGACGGGATGCGCAGAAACAAGAAGATTGGCGTGACTGAAGACTAATCGATAAAGTGATACAACGTGGTAAAACACAATCAGAGCAGTCGGTGTAGATAGTCAGTGCAGCAGAGAAGGCGACAGCAATCATAGATATCGAACAGTGCAAAATTTGTTGCGTGGTATTGGCATCGCACTTATATATATATATATATATATATATATATATATATATATATATATATATATATATATATATATATATATATATATATATATAATTAGTTAACAGTTGTGCACGTTCTCATTGGAGCGGAGTGTTAAATTTTGAATTTAATTTTGACAAAATGGCTGTGTATTATTTGAGCCGTTAATCAATTTCCTTACTGATGAAATGAAAGTGAAATATAAAAAATCCCCCTAGTTCGGCTTGATTAGAAAAGTAAAGCATTTAAGCAACCAGTTGTTATTCTGCCCATATGTTAACCAAAATGTATCTTATTGCTTAAGTCAATAATGTCTATAATCATTGTAATGCCCCAGCTAGAGTGTTGAGCAACGTTACAAAATTGACATAG
Organism: Eudiplozoon nipponicum; assembly: GCA_029291075.1. Taxonomy (NCBI): domain Eukaryota; kingdom Metazoa; phylum Platyhelminthes; class Monogenea; order Mazocraeidea; family Diplozoidae; genus Eudiplozoon; species Eudiplozoon nipponicum. The sequence continues at coordinate 46,060 of JAQBSW010000060.1, read as the reverse complement.
TAAGCAGTATTTGATGGCCCTTAAAAGAGTCAGAGAAAAAATTACCGGCTTATTTTGTAATTATTGTGTGTACCAAAGCAAAGATTGGTTTCAAGAAATCCTTCTAGAGTTCTGTCGCAAGTGCCTGCTCGTTGTTTAGTGCTATTCTTGGTTGATGCACATAAACCAGTAGATTATAAGAAGCTATAGATGACAATTACTCTATTGAATGCCTTATTTAGTTTTGCTGATGATCTGCGACAACACAAAAAAATTTTGCAAACCGAAGAAATACGATTAATTAGTTTAACAATAAAATCTGCCTAAATACGCAACAACCAGTGGCTTGCATGACTGATGGAGAGCTTTGCTAGTGAAACAGTGTATGTAAAAACGCAAATAAAAGAAACAGCACAGAAGAAGGCGACAGCATATGAACGTAGTGAAACAGTCAGATTGTGTTGCGTGGGCAATGCACTGTTCTTTGCAGATCGCACATAATTGGCTAGTGATTGTGTCATGTTGTTTGCATTTTCATTGGTTCAATGTCAGTCAATGAAATCGCATATTTCATTTGAATTAGTTTTCACAATTTTTGTGATTTCATTTGAGCAGCTAGATCACATTCCTCTCAAAAAAATGAGGGAAGAAAAAAAATACTCCAGGAGAGGCTTGGTATGTATCTTATGAAAGAGTTCGAGGCCAGTAATAAAATTGGTTCTTTATCTGTTTATAGACTAACAAAATATATCATAATGTGCTGATGCTGGTTAGATTTATACTAATTAATGCTAAAAAATGTTAGCCGTGGTGGTCTGTTATATTCGTGAAGTAAAATAGAGCTTTGATGATAAGTTTAGAGAGTCAAAGCGTACAGTTACAGGAGCATAACTAATATAGTTGTTGCATACATACTAATTTCCTACACTATGAAATGAAGCCAGTGACTACTTATTATTGCAACGCATGGCATTAGCTCTAAGTAGCTGGTCATATTATATAAAACAAATGTGTGATCAAATGTGAATCATACAGTAAAACTCTATGTAGTATAAAACCTTTGGTAATATTATAAAGTATGTTGTAGTTCTACATAAAATCGAGTAAGGACCGCGATAATTAGGTTGTAATGGTGTAGGATGTTTTGTAGTTATAGTAATAGCTTTGCGGGGTAGTGGTCTATTTATTAATGATTTCCTACATTTCCATGGTGGTTGCTATCTCCACCCGTTCCATGATCAGTTCCTGAAAATTTTTGAAGGGGGAAATAAGAAAATTCATCCGTTTTCAGACGTTTATTGGAGGTTGAAGAGCAAAGCATGAATCATTTCACAGTTAAACAAAATGGACCGTGCTCTAGACGGAAAAAAATGATATATTGTCAACACAATTAAAAGTCTTATACACAAGTGCTTATCTTGAACACAATCGTCTGAATTGTGATGAATTCATGTAGATGATTGAAAAAATACGATGATATAAATCCAGACTGATTAGCAATTTAGTGTAAAGTCACTGGTAAATATTGTCACTGATAACTGATGGATAAAAATCGTGTAAAAACAGTCTTTAAAAACATCACAAATAAATATTTCATTGTTTGCTAGGTTTTGAATGTTTTAATTATAATTATCCATTGAACTCTGATGTCTTGATGCGTAGAATCATATCTGAGCTGTTATTAATAGTGTAAACTGAGATTAAAGCAAAAAAGTCAATAAATCCATTGTTTGAACACAATGGAATTAGAATCCACCGCCTGTTACCTGCGAATTGCGCGCGGGTGTCTATATTTATTAAACAAAATCCCATTAGTTACACTTAAATTTGCAGTTCAAGAAATCCCAATTAAAACTGCTTGAAACTAAAAGAGATTGTTGCTAAAATCACAGTTAAGAGAAATATTGTGTAAAACCAGAATTAGACTTTTCACCTTGAAGAGAACTATATTTCTAATAACTGAACTTCGTTGGGTTGTAACTCGGAGGGGGCCAACCTTACAAGAGGTGTTATGGCTCTGCCGTAATGAGTAAACACTGATGTTGGCTGTGTCGACACTGAATCTGGTTCTTCTATATCTCGCAGCGGCGTGACGGCATCAATTGGTTCGATTGCTCGTGAGATGTCGGGCGTCAGCCCGTGGTCAGCAGAACTGTCTGGAGGTGGAATAATCGTTTCTTCGTCGCCTGATAGATCAACATCGTGGAACAGCGGGTCATTTGGATCAACGTCGGCCGGGGATAATCTGTGTTTGGAGACAGCTTCAGCTTTGCCATTAATCTCCAAAATGATGTAATTCTGACGTTGATCTAACACAAGATAAGGACCGCGCTTCGGTTTGGCTAGAATCCTGTTATCCATGTCGTTGTTGACGAAGAACCATTTGCAGCTATCAAAATCTTTGCGTTTATATATTGGACCATGTTGCTGACGTGTAGGACAGATCGGCCGATTCTGAGCGTTATACTGTAGGTAACTGCGAAGTGGAAACAGAAATGCCGGATCGTTCATCGTTATCGCAGTTTCAGAGCGTGATCGGACTAGTTCGCCAGGCAGCCGTAGACATTCGCAAAATACCATTTCAGCGGAGCTACATTTGATCGGCTCTCGAGGTCTTGTACGCATTGATAGGAGTACTTTCGGTAAAGCCGCAAGCCAATTTTCTTCTGGGCTAGCCTTGAGCGCCGCTTTCAGTTCCCGGTGTGGCCTTTCGACGAAACCATTTGCTCTCGGATTGCGAGCCGCGGTCACGGAGTGTTTGACACCATAGTATTTCAGTAGGGCTGCGAACTCTTCGCCGAGGAACTGTGCGCCACGATCGGTTGTCACTTCAGCTGGAGCACCAAACCGAGCGAACCAATTGAGCTCTAAAGCATAACTGACAGTGTCTTGCTTCATGTCTGGCAGTGGTATGGCCTCATACCATCGAGTGGTGCGATCCCGTATTGACACTAGATATCGTATATTGTTCACGGCAAGTATGGTAGCCGATCAAAGTGTATGTGCGTGAACCGGACTTTGACACTTGGATGACTTGTAGCGCCGTTTTGGTGAGTCTCGTCACTTTGCAGTTCTAACATTCTAGACATTGTTTTGACCACTACTTGACATCTCGCCGCATGCCAGGCCAAAAATACGTTCTGGATAACATTTCCGCTGAGGCTTCGCCAGATGGATGGCTCTTTGAATGGTAAACCTCAAAGACATTGTGAAGGAGTTTTTCAGGTATAAACAGCCGAGGTCCCACGCCAGTTATTTTACACCGCAGCAGAGTTCCATCAAAATCAAATGTTTTCAGGCGATTGACAACAAATGTCCGAAGTGATAGATCATCTTGCTGTACCACTTGTAATTCCTGAGAACTTATAAGTGAAGGACATAGGATAGAAGCACAGTGTTCTGCAGGACGACCGAGGGAGTCTGAAACCACGTTTTCTGATCCTTTGACGTGAATGCCTTCATACTCATACTCGTGTATTCGTGTAATTTGTGAAATGACACGTCGTGAATATAAATACTCTTTCTTTCCTCTGAGTATCGGGAGTAGAGGAAGGTGGTCGGTGTAGATCTTGAACTTTTGGCCATCCAGATAGGTGTGTAGGATCGATCGCTAAATTGCGAGTAACTCTTTCCCTCTTGTATCATATCGCGTCTCGCGAGGTTGTATTTTTTGGAATAGAACGCGATAGGTCGGTGTATGCCATTGATGGACTGTTGAGGTACTGCGCCTGTGGCAACATCGGCTGCGTCAATGATCAGTTCAAAAGATTGAGACCAATCAGGATAATGTAGCATGGTCGCTTTGCATAAGGCCCTTTTGACATCCTCGTAAGCCTGCATGTCGTCCACATTGAGCTGAATCAGTTGCGATATCTTGACAAAGCGGCTTTCTGGCACGAGATATTTGCGAAGAGGTGCCAGAATCTTGGCAGGGAAAGGTACGGATGAAGAGTAGTAGTTCATCTTGCCCAAGAAACGTCGTAACGCTCGAACGGTGGGTGGAGGCTGTAGATCTTGAATGGCACGATCCTTAGCAGGTATATGTGTTATGTCTTTCTCGGAAATTTGAGTACCGATAAATTCGATTGATTTTTGTGCAAAGACGCATTTGTTGCCATGAAACCGGAGGCCATAGTCTGCTAGACGTGCGAGTAGAATGTAAATATGCTGTATATGTTCGGACATTGAGTTGGAGAATAACAGGATGTCGTCTAAGTAGGGAATAACAAATGGTAGACCATCTAGCATTTCGTCCATAACGCGTTGAAATGTTTGAGATGCGTTCTTAAGACCAAAAGTCATATAATGATATTCGTGAGTGTCACCTTCTGTGAATCTGAGTGCAGTATAGGATACGGAGTCTTTGCCCATCGGTACTTGATAATAGGCTTTCATTAGGTTGAGTTTTGAGTACACAGCATGACCGATAGCGGATCTGAGTAGGTCAGCAGGATTTGGCAGGATATACGAATCAAACTGTTCAAGAATTGAGAATATGATAATCCCCGCACACCCTGAAAGTTCCTGGTTCACTCTTTGGTACTACTTCCACAGTCGACGCAAATGGTGAGTTGGATCGTATACAGATGCCTTGTTGATGTAGCATGGCAAATTTTTTCTCGGTGGCCTTATATTTGTGTGGTGCCAACGGACGAGCTCTGGGAGGATGAGGAAGTGGTTTCGATAATATGACACGATAAGCTGTGAGGGCACGCTTCCTCATGAGATCGGGCATAAAGAAGATAGGTTTGAAAGTCTCTTCATGTCGGTTTAGAACATCGTCCAGTTGTGGTACATGAGGAACTGGAGGAATTAGCTGTATAGATGAGACTGCTTCGGCGCGAATCGTGTGTTTTAGCGCTGATGATAGCAACTGATTGTCGGCAGTGCGTATCTCTCGTGTTCTTGGACAAACATTAAGGTCGATGTGTTCTAGGAAGTCACGTCCAATGATGAAAGTATAATTGAAAAATCTTTTTGAGTTGGAGAACGAGATTGTGTGTACTTGTACCCCAAACGTCGCTATGTTGGAGCCATTGGCACAGGTAAGACTGCTAGTGTTGACTGGGTGGGTGAGTTCGAAATAATTGTGGTGTAGTAAGCTTACATCTGATCCAGTGTCTATGAGAAATATTTCGCCAGATTTTGCGTCACGGATGAGGAAGGACATTGATAGTGGCAACTGACGATGTGACTGTTTGCTGGCATTTGGGCGTTTGAAGCATGACATGACTGGATCCGTCGCTGTGAAGACAATAGTTTGATTGCGCTCGACCGCAATAGCAACGGTCTTCGAACCATCAGACGTGATGCGGCCAACAAACTTGGGGTGATCATCCTCTACTGCCGCGGAGGAGGCTGACTCCAGCAGTTTTCCGAACCCTCCATGGCCGGATCATCCTGAGTTGTCAAAGGTGAACACGCCCACTTGAACATCGCGTCTGTGCGCGGGAATGTGCAGCCGCTTTTGAGGCAATAGCGTAAGAAATGGCCATAGCTGCGGTGATTCGGACACCACTTCGCCGGTAACTGTGGATCTGTGGCCCTGCCTCTCGACGTCGAGCTCCAGGTTCTCTTTCGGGACGGTGGTCGACGCTGGTCACGCCTGCTCTGGTTGCGTCTATAGTGGACGGCATCGACTGAGGCCGAATTTGGCCTGACGGTGAGGCTCTCAAACAGGCTGAAGAGGCGCTCTTTGGTTACATTTGTTCGGGCCGATAATGATGTGGATTGAGACTCCGACAGGCGTGAGGTGATGTAACATGGCTCTGAGGCAGGTGAGCTGCAGTGGTGTTTCTTCTATCACTTGTCTAGACGTGCCGGCAGTACGTCGTCTTGCACTTCAACGGATTCGCGCAGGAATGTAGCCATCTCTTGAAGTGCCGGTGGAAGCTTCTGAATGAATAGTTGCATCAAGATTTTCTTGGGCAGGTTGAATTCACAGGCTTTCTGCTTCATCTCCCTGTATAGCTTGGAGGCGTGCGGCTATCTAGTGACATCTGGCTCATCAATTCTGTAAGCCTGTCTTCCCGATCTGGTGTCAAGCGCTGCTTAACGGCGCGTTGCTGGCTCTGCCATGGCTGCGAACATGATCTCTCAGTGTATTTTTTTTTGAATAGAATAGAATATCTTTATTTGGATTCAAACCACACATGTTCCATTAAATAATAAAATTAGAAAATGTACAATATAAAAAGATATCACATCACATATATATGTGCAATTAAGTGTACTGTACAGTTTATCGGCATCTGAAAGATCAGCTGTAAACAGTGATAGATTCTTAATCAAAATTGAAAATTTAAGTTATAACTCGAGTATTACATTTGTTGCTGAAACAATTAATCTTGGCTTTTATTTAACCATGAGAAAGTATTATCATAATCAAAATTAAAAATATCATCAGGATTAAACACTTTTTCTAGTTCGGTAGATAAAAATTTAAAAGACATTTTAGTTGGAGGCGTTTCTCTAAGCCCCTTTGGCAATTGATTATAAATTTTGTAAATTTTTGAAAACGAGAACAGCTTGCTCGCAACATTCCCAATCAAAGGTGGAGATATTGCAAAATGACCAGATCTAGTTCCAATTTCATGACTCTTTCTTATGGGATTCATATAGGCACCAGACCACTGGTTTAAATGGAAAACTTTTATACAATAGCACATTCTCCGAAACCATAAAGGATGCAGTGATACAAATTGTAATCTAGTGGCGTATATAGTGCAGGAGATAGGACTAATTTGTTTCACAACTTTTCTTTGTACAGCTTCTATTTTATTAGACAGACCCTTTGTTAAGGGATTCCAAGTAGCGGCGGCATATTCTAGTATCGGTCTAATCCATATTATAAACATTTTGAATTTTATTTCATGTGATATAATATTTCTATTTATCAATGCCCATCTGTTCTTGGCACTGCCTACTATCCTTTCAATATGTCTCTCAGCAGAAGCCGTACAATGAATAGTTATGCCTAAATCCTTAATTTCTTGCATAAGTTTAATCTCAAAAACATCATTAATCTCAGCATCATGAAAATAAACATACTTAAAATCTGTTCTGTTACCTATTTTTAAAGCTCTCGTCTTTTTACTGTTTATTCTCAGCCCTAGTGTTAACAAATATCTACTTAAATCATACAAATCAAGTGTCACATTATTTTTGGAGAATTCAACATTATTTGGATCAATTGGAAAGATTATTTTCAAATCATCAGCAAATTTGCAAACTCGACCGTTAGGAATCTTAGTTTCCAAATATGCAAATACAATTTTAAATAATATTGGCCCCAAACTGGATCCCTGTGGAACTCCACTTGTTACCCTTTTCGATTTAGATACCAAATCGTTTACTTGAATACTCATTCTTCGATTATATAAGTAGTATCTAAGTAATCTAAAAATATTCGGATCAATATTCCATAAATTAATCGCATTCAAGATAGCATCAAAAGATATAGAGTCAAAAGCTTTTGAGATATCTATGAATACAATTAATGCATCTAACTTTTTCTCATCTAATGTAATTACATGTTTCCACATAGAGAGCATATTAGTAGTTGTCGACCTGTCTTTCGTGAAGCCATGTTGGCATACATCGAAATCAGCCGGCAGCATACGTTCTAAATGATCAAGTATTAATCGTTCTATTATCTTCAAAAACGAGGGAATAATAGAGATTAATCTGTAATCACTGGCACACGTTGGCTTACTTACTTTAGGCAAAGGTTTAGCTACTATTGTTAGTATATCGATTGGTAATATCCCATTCTTCAAAATTCTATTTATAAAATTGCAGAGCGCATTCATAAAATTTAAGGGTAATTGAAGTAGGTTATCAATCGATATACCAAGGTGATCTTTTTGTTTTTTTGATTTTATTTTTAACATTAATTCTATCAATGCATCACTGTCAATAACAAGTCCTAGATCCTGGTTTCCCGAAGATTCCGGTAGATCAATAGCATTATTTTTCTTCTGCGGATTACATAATAAGTTGCCAAATACTTCATCCAATTCACAAAGAAATTCATAATCAGCTTTACCCACAGGTAATATAAGGTTTAATTTTTCCTTATATTTACCGTAGTCTGTGAGGAGTTTGAACCCTAGTCTAGGATTACTCTTCAATTTAGCCAAAATAATTCTCTCTGATCTTTGACGGATTATCAGCAGTGATGAATTAATTTCTTTATCGATCATATCTAACCTCATTTTTTTATACTATTGATTAGACTACATTTCATTATATTATCTCGTTTGATTCTTAGCTTACATAACTTCCTATTGATTCGCTTTGGTATTACATCCGTAAATGTTGATGCTCTAAATATATCAGATAATAACAGTGAAACAGAAGAAACAAATTCGTCATCGTTCATGATAAAAAAACTTTCATAATCAATTGATAAGCTTAATTCTCTAAAAAGATTCCAGTTGATTCTGGAACATTGCACGTGAGCATTTTCAAAATTAGGTGTCAATGTTTTGCTACTCAAAATGTTCCATTGATGCAGGATATTTTTGAGTCCGCGTCTAAAAGACATTGAGATTGCTTCCCAAGCCCTCAAAAATTTTGAGCCCTTGTTTGTTAAATTGGACACTTTGGCCAATGAAGTAACATCGTCGAATTACTCGTCAAGGTAGTCTGGATCGAATTGGCATATTTTGTACTGGGTCCATGTAGTGGTACGGCCTGTTTCTGGGCTCGCCACTGGGCTTCCTGCATTTCCTGAGTTGAACGGCATCTTATGTGTGTGTGCTGTGGAGTACAGATGACAGCGTTCCATCGTCCTCGCCCGTCATCGTGTGGCTGTCTTCGAGAATTGTAATCTCGAGAGGGATGTTCGCTGTGATTTGTGGTTCAGGATTTACACTATTGTGTGTTCTCCCTGCTTTACCGAATTCACTCTTGCGTAGCATTCATCCAAAGTGCTTGATGTTCTGAAAGGCTAGATGCTTATTGATTCTTTGTTGTTTGTGAGGTCTACGAAATTGGGGACCATTTATATAGGAGGTTTTGTTGTTATTGTAAATGGTTTTGTGGGGCAGTTGTCCATTTAGTAATATAACCCAATTCCTACATGTCTCTGGTGGCTATTGTTACTATCCGTACTCATGATTAGTCCCTGACCTTTTTCCGAAGGGTGAAGTGAGAAGTCTAAGCCGAATCATCAGACGTTTACTGAATATAATGTTGCAATGCATTAATCAATTCATTGTTAAACCAAATAGACCGTGCTCTAGACGGCAGCAAAATAATATATTGTCAACACAATTTAATGTCTTATACAAAAGTAGTCACAATAAACACAATCGGCTGAATCGTGATGAATTTATGCAAATGATTAAAAAAGTAAGAGGATATAAATCCAGACTGATTAGCAGTTTTGTTTCATGTCACCGATAATTTATGGAAAGAATTACAATAGTAAATCCGAAAAGTGTTAGGAATATGGTATATAGTCACTCATAATTTATGAAAAGAAACACAATAGTAAATCCGAGGTTTGATCGTCATGTCACATAAATCCACTGCATGTTACCTGCTTATTACCCTATTAATTACAATTAAATTTGCAGTTCAAGAAATCTCAATTAAAACTGTTTGAAACTAACAGAGATTTTTGCTAAAATCACAGTTAAGAGAAATATTGTGTAAAACCAGAATTAGACTATTTGACCTTAAAGAGAAATATATTTGTCAAAATTGAACTTCGTTGGGTTGTAACACGGAGCAGCGTGTTACAAGAACACGCTTAGTTTTTCTCCCCACTAGCGTGTCCTTAATAATATATGAAATGTGACCTGACTATAGACCGATCAATTGTAATGCATCTCCTAAATAAGCCTAATGCAATTGCTACGGACACACTTAATACTTTTATCTCGCATCAATTCTTGTTAGTTTTCCCAATAACAAATTTACTCTGGCAATTGCGCTGACCAAGTATAATCTTCTAATCTTTTTTACCTAATTTACTAGGTGGATAACTCAAATTTTCAGTCTCTATGTGTGACCAAAAATTCAAACATCAAGATTCACTGCTAACCGCAACATTGCGTTGGCCTATCTTTTGTCCCTTATAATATATTGGTAACAAATATTTGCATAATATTGTGTTATATAAATCTTCTACACTTTAGGTCTACCGCCTCTGATATGCTACTTGCTCAATTCACGACAGTTGCCTTCAGAATTTTCTAAAGGCTATCTTCACGGCCAAATTATTTAACCACTTAACCAGGCTTTGTTGTGTAACTTCTGACAAATCGCCGCGTGAAGCATTAATTCGATGTCATTGCCATGAATGCAGTACATCTGTATCGATTATATTCAAAACTATCTAGCGTAACTCTCCAGCTAGATTGCCGTTCATCTTTACTAAAAATACAATAAATGATTAGACATGCATCACTTTTAGTGGCCCCTAATCGGATCAGGAATGCATTTGTCTGCAAATGCCATGAGATTTTGTGAGCCTTTGCAGAGTTTTGTTGTCCAGAATTCCTTGTAGACACTAGCTCTTTGTATCAAGTTCGTTGGCTGGTGATCATTTTAGCAGATGCACGCGAATATGTAGAATTGTCGAAGACCTTGAATTTTCTTGTTGAATATATGCGGTAACACCGAGCCGGCTGACACACGTAGAAATCCGATTAATAAATGATCAATTACGTATGATTGGATGCGCCACAACAAGAAGATTGGCATGACTTACGTCAAACCAAGTAAGTGACACTGCGTGGTAAATACAAGTACGTCAGCAGGCGTAGACAGTCAGTACAACATAAAAGACGAGAGCAATCATAGGTAGCAAGCAGAGCAGAGTGAGTTGCTTAGTAATTGTATCGCGCTTGTATAGATCCAAATTCGTACGTAATTAGTCAACGAAATTGCGTTTTCTCATTGGTTCACTGTATTTATTTTCAATTTATTTTTTTAAATGTCAGTAAAATAGTTTGAGTCGTTATCTCACTTTCCTCTCTGAAAAAAGTAATAGATAAAATTTCTCTTGTCAAGACTTGATTAGTTCTGTAGGGCAAATTTCTAACCCAGTTAAAAGAAACTAGTTAGTAATCTTAACTAAAAATGTATAGCAATAATCTGATGCTGGATTGGTGCATACTAGATAATTTCGTCAAAAATGATATGGTGTAAAATAATGAGCACCAGTAATCGTCGTCACCTATTTTAACCGTTGTCCTTGATCATATCGCGTAAAGCAAACTAGAGCAGTGCTGATAAGTGTTGTGAGCCGCAGCGCGAAAATAGCAAAGTGGATTGCAAATGTACCTTCGTTTCCTGGACAGACTGGATTTCTGTAAATGAGAAAAGTTCGATACGAGCAAAAGAGATAGTATGTGCTCAAAGTTGTGGTTCACGTTATTCCTGAGTGATTTTCTCATTTGCATAACGGAAGATGTTACGATACGCACGATATTAGAGCACAAGTGGTGTACAAAAACTAACACGTGATACAAAATAATTAAAAATAATTTGAAAATTTATCAGCTACGCGTAATACAAAGAAATTTATTAACTCTTTTCTTTAAATCTAGTTTAAGAGCTTGAAATGAACATCGATCCCAATGTATTAAATCAGTCGTTGATCAAAATTACAAAAGTTACCGCCAGCCACAACACACTGACGGGTTTCGAACTTGCATGATCATCATCTGAGTACGACGGCAAACTGACTATCGAGGATCAAACCGCATTTAATAAATATGGAAATCAATGTTAGATATACGGTTCTCACATCTAGCAGTCTCGCATACATTGAAATTGACTGAAAATATCGGCTGCAAAATATATATGCAGTCAGGAAAATTATCTGTTTGCAGCTTTCGCCACATATACATATATAGGCAATGCAATTTAAAAATAATTGATTGCGCGGGTGGTGGCAACAATGCTTTAAATCAAGTTTGCGAGCCTGAAGTAAACACTGATCCGATTGTATTAAACCAGGCGTCGAACAAAATAACAAAACTACCACCAGCCGCAACGCACTGACACGTTTCGAACTTCCATGATCATCATCAGAGTACGGCGCAAACTGACTATTGGGGATCAAACCTCATTGAATATATATTAAAATCAAAGTTAGATGTGGCGAAAGCTACAAACATTTAATCTTCGTGACTGCCTAGAAATTGTTCAGCCGATATTTCCAGTCAAGTTCAATGTATCGGAAACTGCTACAGGTGAGAGCCGCATATCTAACATTGATTTCCATATATATTCAATGCAGTTTTGTCCTCGATAGTCAGTTTGCCGTCGTACTATGATGATGATCATGGATGGTAAAATCGCATCACTATGTTGCGGCTGGCGGTAGTTTTTTTTATGTTGTTCGACGACTGGTTAAATACAATGGGATTGTTGTTTAATACAAGCTTGCAAACTTGATTTTAAGAATTGTTACCACCACACGCGCAATCAATTATTGTTAAATTGTATATCCCATATATTTATATGTGGCGATTGATGAAAATAGTTAATGTTCGTGACTGCATAGTAATTATGCAGCCAACATTTCCAGTCGAGTTCAATGTACGCGAGACTGCTAGATGTGAGAGCCGCATATCTATCTTTGATTTCCATATATATTCAATGCGGTTTGATCCTTGATAGTCAGTTTGCCGTCGTTTTCTGATGATAATCATGGAAGATCAAAACGCGTCAGTGCGTTGCGTCTGGCGGTATTGTTATGTTCTCCAAGGACAGGTTAAATACACTTGGGTAGGTGTGTAATTCAAGCTCGCAAAATTAATTTATTAACTGTTTGAAACGATGGGCATGAGCCCGAAACGCATAGAGAATTTTGAATATCGCCAGGAACTGGCTGTTTGATAAAACATTTGTACCTATCTATACTTACCAAAATAGGTGTTGCAATTTCAATAACTATGAAATATTTTGGATGTCTGAACAATGAGCGCGATACCTAGGTTTCAGGTATGTCGTTACTTAGGATTACTTTATTGCAGCAATGCAGCTGTAGATGAACGAAGACTGCACAATGGGCACGTATCGGATGCTGGACTGATACACTACGGAAGTGAGGGCGGAGGAAAGAAGATTCGACTTCTGTGTCATCCTGTGTGGGTTGTAAACTTTGAAACTGACTAGACAGGTGTAGGTTCATGCTATAAAAGAGTTTGGATTAAGAATTCAAATTAGATTCGCGTAGACGGGAACGGAAATCAAAGGGTATTAATGGTAATGCATCGACTCAGTTGCCATTAATGGACGAGGATTCTAAAGCTGCTTTGGGTTTCGTGTGCATTCTCTTTACCATACAATTAGACCAGGGGTGGTGAAAATTGGCCTGGCGTAAAGTACAATTCGTGAATTACAAGATAGTTTTGAAAGTATCGGGCAAGATGCATGAACCTCTACCATTAATGTTCTCGTTGGGAACGCCACAATGTGCTATACATTCAGAGACGAAAACATTAGTGAATTCATCCGCACAAATGTTGCACAGAGTTAACGCTATAGGTCATCATTTCAATCTATAAATCATGCTTAGAAGGTTGCTTAAACTTTGATAATGAGTTAGAGGAACTATATCAATGTGAAAGATGGCTAGTCGTGATTTTTTTGGGAAATGTTCCCACTAAGAATGTGTGTGCCGTGTGATTTTGATCTTTTTGCCTCGTCGAAAACCCACGCTTAGCGTTCGGCTTGAATTTATGAACCAAGAAGCAATCTGTAATATTCTTGAAAATTGCTTTACTACTTTGGTAAGAAATAGAATGAATATAATCAAAAACTTCACTGGAGACTTGTAGATGAAACTTGCCTGTGGAGCTGTGTACACGTACAGTATAAAATGCGTTAACCTTCCCTGAGTTGGTATATCAACTTGGTAGGATAACGATCTTCTGACCTTTGAATATAATTGTCGCCGCATTGTTCTGTTCGATGTGGGGATGGTGTTAATGTTGGCTCATTGAAAGTCTCAGAGTTGAACGAGAATAGCGAAGGTGAGAGTAATTGTAGCGAGATGTCTGGCCTTGAAAGTGCGTCTGCAATGAAATGTTCCTCGCGTTTTACATGATCAATGTCGAATTGCAATTCAATAAGACGTAACCGTGTACTTTGAGACGGCTGAATTCGCATTTCAAAGTACGCTCACTGATAGTCCGTGATCAGTAAAAGAAACTGCTGTCGTCGAACAACCTTACAAAACTCCCGCCATTCGTAACGCACTGACGCGTTTCGAACTTCCATGATCATCATCAGAGTACGACGGCAAACTAAATATCGAGGATCAAACCGTATTGCATTTATATGAAAAGCAAAATTAGATATGTGGCTATCGTCGTACTCTGATGATGATCATGGAAGATCGAAACGCATCAGTGTGTTGCGACTGGCGGTAGTTTCGTTATGTTGTTCGACGACTAGTTAAATACAATAGGATTGGTGTTTATTTCAAGCTCGCAAACTTGATTTAAAGAATTGTTACCCCCGCCTGCACAATCAGTTATTGTTTAATTGTATATTCTATATATTTACGTGAGTGTGGTGAAAGCTACAATTAGGTAATGTTCGTGACTGCATAGAAATTGTGCAGCCGACATTTCCAGCCACGTACAATGTATGCAAGACTACTACAGGTGCGAGCCGCAAATCCAATTTTACTTTCCATATTTATTCAATGCGGTTTGATCCTCGCTAGTCAGTTTGCCGTTGTACTCTGATGATGATCATGGAAGGTCGAAATTGGTCAGTGCGTTGTGACTGGCGGTAGTTTTGTTATGTTGTTCATGGAAAAAAGGTGAGGTATTGATTCCACGGAATTTAATGTCTTATGCACAAGTCACAGTTAAAAAAAATTGTCCGTGCACTAGACGGTAGCAAAATGAACGCTGTTTATAAATTTGCATGTCTTACACACAAGCAATTATTCTTTCACAAATGTCTGAATTGAAATGAATATATGCAACCGATTGAAAATACATGATGATATGAACATAGTCACTGTTAAAAGTTGTCACTGAAAATAAATGGATAAAATTCGTGTAAAGACTTCAATGACAAAAATTCACAAATAATTAGTTCACTGTTTGCTATGTTTTTAACTTATGTCATTATAATAATCCATTGTTCTCTGAAATTCGGATAGGCATAGTTAAATGTGAACAGTAAATCCCTTGCGTAAACTGCGAATAATCCAACTGAGCGAAATAAATCCACTGTGACACAATAATCCACCGCATGTTCCATGCGTATCGCGCGCGGTTGTGTATATTTAATAAACAACCCTATTAATTACAAATAAAATTGCAGTTCAAGAAATCTCAATTAAAACTGCTCGAAACTAACAGAGATTGTTTCTAAAATCACAGTTAAGAGAAATATTGTGTAAGAACCGATTTAGATTATTTGAACTTAAAGAGCACCATATTTGTCAAAATCGAACATCGTTGGGTTGTAACGCGGAGCCGCGTGTTACAAAACACTATGGGATTGCTTGTTACTACAAACTCGCAAACTTCGTTTAAACAATTGTTACCACCACCCGCGCAATCAATTATTGTTTAATTCTTGCTGAATTTATGCGGCAACATCAAGAAGGCTGACCAACATAGAAATCTGATTAAAAATTTATCTATTACGCATGTGTGCATGCGCAGCAATAAGAATATTTGCGTGGCTGACGACTGGCTGAGGTATTTATACAGTGTGTTAAACGCATGTGAGACAGCCGGTGTAGATGTCAATAGAGCAGAGAATGCCGCAAGAATCGCAGGTTGCGAGCATATCAGAGTGTGTTGTGTAGTAATTGAGTCGCGCTTATATTGATTCGAAGTCTCAAGTAGTTGGTCTATGGAAACACGCGTTCTCATTGTTACAGTGTAATTAATTTTAAATTTGTTTCCAAATATATCGGCTAATAAATTTAAGCCGTTGTACAAATAAATATATTATAAATTGTTGTCATAAATCGAAATCTGTTTTTGATGGACAAACTTACCACCACAAGAAGTAGAACAGACAGCCGACTTCACACTTTTTAGTCCATTTGAATATCTAAATGTACATTTCTTTCTGAATTTCGCTGCTCCGATTTTTCAGAAGTTTATGGATAACGCTGTGCTCGGCAAGATATACTACTACAGGCCATAACTTGAGGACATAATGAACTTTTATCCTCAAATAGACTTTCAAACTGAAAGTTATAGTAATGCTCTTCTCCTCATAATAGATCTTAGACTCGAAATCAATTATGTTGAAAAGAAAAGTACAACAGTTCAAGTTGAACCCGAATGGCATCACATTTAACTAAAAGCAATTCCACCTTCGCCATAAATGGGTGATAAAGGTAAGAACCTTCTAGTTATTCGTGACACATTGTGAAATCTTTTAGCAATATAAGACTCAGTAGTTTTTTTTGATTTTATGGATCATATATTATTAAGTTAGATGTTTTGTAGTTATAGTAATAGCTTTTGCGAGGTAGCTGTCTATTTAGTGATGATTTCCTACATTCTTATGGTGTTTGTTATCCACACCCGTTCCATGATTAGTCCCTGACTTTTTCGGAAGGGCGAAGTAAGAAAACTCATCCATTTTCAGTCGTTTATTGCAAGTGGTGTAGCTAAGCATGAATCAATTCACAGTTAAACAAAATGGACCGTGTTCTAGACGGCAACAAAATTATATATTGTCAACACAATTAAATGTCTTATACACAAGTAATTATCAGGAATACAAGCGTCTGAATCGTGATGAATACATGTAAATAAATTAAAATATATAATGATATAAATCCAGATTGATTAGCAATTTAGTTTAACGTCACTGACAAATAATGTCACTGATAATTGATGTATAAAAATCGTGTAAAAACAGTCTTGAAAAAACATCACAAATAATTATTCCACAGTTTGCTAGGTTTTGCATTTTTCAATTATAATAATCCATTGAACTATAGAATTCTGTAAATTTGATTTAGGAAAATCTGATATCCTGATGCGTGGAATCTTATCTGAACTGTTCTTAATAATGTAAACTGAGATTAATTCAACGAAAGTCAATAAATCCACATAGGTACTATAATCCACCGCATGTTACCTGCGTATTGCGCGAGGATGTCTTTATTTATTAAAAAAACCCTAATTAGTTACAATTAAATTTTCCGTTCAACAAATCTCAATTAAAACTACTTGAAACTAACAGAGATGGTTTCTAAAATCACAGTTAAGAGAAATATTGTGTAAAAACTGAGTTAGACTATTTCACATTAAAAAGCACTATATTTGTCAAAATTTAACATCGTTGGGTTTTAACGCGGAGCCGCGTGTTACAATTAATCCATGTGCTTTGAAATGGACTTCAACTATCCCAAAGATTCATGCCCGAATGGATTGGCGGCTTTCACGTTATTGTGAATAGCAATTTTGTATTTTCTAAGTGGAGGACGAACGAAAAAGCATAACACTTGCTTAACCGCTTTTGCATTCGCCAGCCGCGATAAACACAAAAACTTTAAGTTAATCTAAATTAATGGCATCCCTTTCACGAACAGAACAATACGGCAACACTCATGTTCAGAAATCAGTAGCTCGCCGTCCAAACGAAATCTCATGCAGACTCTAAGAGGGTTTCTTTATTGTCTATTCCATTGTCACGCTGCTCAACATGCTTCGTTTGTCTACCTGCTTACGGAGAGACTTATTTGACTCTAACCGCCGAACTTTTACACAGTTTATAATGTAACAGCTAGAAATATATTTTAGTTTCTGAAGTCATTAATTGTGGCAGAGCCCTAAAATAGTTTTTTACTTTTGTGCACATGTCAAACACATAAAAATATAAAATGCTTCCCAACAAAGTCGTCCCGCCTAGCCATTGTTTGAATTGTTATAGTTAATTTGATCGAAATTAAATGTTTTATCTAACATCATTTTCAGATGTTAACACTGCGGTCCAAAATTTTTCTTGTTACGCAAGACCTAATACTTACTTTGGTTAGCATAGATTGGTCGAAACCTTTAATTGAATCGCCTGATGGTGGCAACTTCTGATCTTTTTAAATTGTCTCATGAACCCCAATCTAACAAAATTATCAAAATCGAAACTTATTTAGCATGACATGAAATTGATGAACATATTATTTTTCCATGCATTACGAATTCATTTTCCTATTTCTCATATGTGTGTATACTACAAACTATTTGCGCCTTTTCCCACTCCAGATATAATAAGCTCACGTGGCATGGCCAACAAGTTTTAGCTAACTGGTGTGTATCACGGATGAGCAAACCTTTCTGTTATATTGTAGGAGGTGTTGCGATTTATGTAAAGTGGATTTGCGGGTTAGTTGTTTATTTAGCCATGCTACGCCATTCCTACATATGCCTGGCAGCTTACGTCGGAGGAAATGGGTTTCATGGGCCATGCTTACGATCTGTCTCAGACCTCTTTCCAATGGGTTATGTGAGAAGGCTAAGTCGAATTATCATACGTGTATTATGAACAAGGTTGCAAAGTAGATTAAAATTCACTGTTAGTCAAAATTGACTGTGCTCTAGACGGAAACAAAATAAAATATTGTTAACACAGAGTCATAATAAACACAATTAATAAATCCAGAATGTCATAGCAGTGTAGTATCTGTTCATGGATAAACGTTTAAAAACACACAAAATATAAATCCTGGCTTTGAGCTTTATCACACTATAATCCACTGCATGCTATCCGCATATTACGCGCGAGTTTGTATTATTATTAAACAAAACACTATTAGTTAAAAATAAAATCGCAGTTCAAGAAATCTCAAATAAAACTGCTTTAAACTAACAGAGATCGTTTCTAAAATCACAGTTAAGAGAATGATTGTCTAAAACCGGAATTCGTATATGTGACCAAAAGAAAACCGTATCTGATTAAATTGATACTCGTTGGGTTGTAACGCGGAGCCGCCCGTTATATACACTCCCGACAATGAAAATTAGTACACAGTGAAGGGACCTAACCATACGGGAGGTGTTATGGCTCTGCCGTAACGAGTAAACACTGACGTTGGGTCTGCTGACACGGACTCTGGATCATTGCCGCCTTACGGATCTAATAAATTTCAATTTTTAAAAATTTGCGTAATTTTCATGTTGTAGTGTTTATAAATCTTACATATGGAATTAATGGCTCACGTTTGAGCCCCTATTTGTTTTGCGTAATATGATCAGCGACTTATTCAGCAGCATCACATCAAAGTTTGGGCAATAATCATGCATACATCAAATTCGTCCTGTTTCTCTTCGATATATATTATATTTTTCATGCGTTGGAACACAACCCGAAACGTATACTCCCTTCAAATGTCTTAAAAAAATTGCTCTAATTTACAAAAATCAAGTATGCCAGAGAACCTTAGATATGATATGACTTATTGTAACCAACTTGCAATTTTACACTGCGACTCTCAAATTATTTCAGCACTTCTCCTATTTGCTTCACACGGTATAATTTATTACAACGGATAACATTTTATTTTGCAATAACTGGTTTTCATATGTCATCATAACATTGACGAAATAAATTACGAGTATGCTCTAGCCCAGCATAACGTCATTACGAAATATTTTGTAGTTAAACATTGGGCAGATAATCAACCAATTTTAAACGTGTTTAAAACACTATTGAGCGGTACTAATTATACTTCGATAGAAGGAATCTTTTTAGACTATTGAAATGTTGAATTTTGTCTAAGACATCGCTCTAAAATCTTAAATCCAATTTAAATACAACGCTCTATTTTGAATAGCTGATAATGGACCAATAGTAAATTGTGCAACCTGACCTCACTATAGACTAATCACATTCTATCTTTAACTTACTGTTTATTTAAGTACAACGCATTTGTTGCGCAATTACACCCAACAATTATCTCACACCGCTGGCCGTAGTTTTTCTGATTCACGCACGTAATATTGCTACTGCTGTAATCGAGCAAAGTCTGCAAATACCAATTTGGTGACAGGTAAAACTCTCAATTTATCATTCTGTTAATAAGGCTGCATACAACACTAACAAGAAACTTTGTGTCCCTGAACATATATTTGGCACATCATGTTGCTGCTACTTATCTACTGGTCAACGAATATCTGCACAATGCTTAATTAGACGAAAATTTCACAATCACCTACATGGCTGACAACATATCAATACTCGAAAGCGAGGCTGCGAGGACTTCAATGTAACCGTCTTTGCTCTGATACTACAGCCGTCTATACAGTTAAATGCTCAACTTGACGTAGTGGTGTTACGTCTAATACCACTCCGGTTGTGGAGCTACAGCCTAAATCTTAATAATTTAATTGTAGTGTTTTAAGAGTTTCTTTATTTATTTTTCAAAATAAAATATCTTATGGCGTTATTACTCCGTACTTAAATAAAGACTTTAATAAACATGTTTTCCAAAGTAAGCAGATCCGCAGTTAGTAATGAACTAAGTTCAATCCCTTGGACTTTTTCTCTTATGAAATCAATCGAGTAATCGATATTAATCCACTTTGATTCAACTCTATGGCTAGACTGTGATAACAAATAACATTGATTTTAAAAATGTTTCTCAACAATCACAGATATTTTGCCAAAGACAAATTGTATCACAATTGTAAACGCCCCAGCTTCAAGTAAATGCGACGTTACAAAGCAGTTAGTTGCCGTGAAGGCTGAGAAAAAGTCCTGTTGGCGGCTCTTATTATGGCCGAAATTGCATTCTAAGGCAAATGCAGAGAAATTTAGACAGTGTTTCAGTGTCTAGAATTATTCCTAGACACTTGAGACATTCCGCCTTGCGTCACGCGTGTGCTTTCTGTCGGCTGTCAATACCTACGGTGGTGATTTGATAGTTTCACCAACAATTATTACGATCCGTGACTCATCTCGTCACGGTATAACCAGCGAGACGAGCCAATTAATTGCAGAACCTGAACGACGTTATCCACATCGTGATTACAACTGTATTAACAAGAGCGACAACAGCAAGTGTCATCTAGGGGCTCTAGGAAATCTTCACACTCTGAATAATTCAGGAGAACACATTACCAGACCCTCTTAAGAGCCCCCCTATCGGTAACAAAGCTCTATTCAGAGCACCTTAACCGAGTTTGTAAAGTCGTACGGCATTTACTTGAAGCCGGGGCGTTTACAATTTTAACCGATATTTCTAAAGAATTTGACTCCATATCACTTAAATTTATTATAAATGCAATTCCCTCACTTAATGCGAATCCCGTATATTTTAAGATTGATAAATTTATTTTTGTGCAATAATGCATGAGAATTAAATTAAATTAATTTTAATTAGAATTTGATTGATTATTATTTATATGGGTTTAAACTGTAAACAATCTATTAAATAATAATAATGTAAACGCCCCGGCTTCAAGTAAATGCCGTACGACGTTACAAACTCGGTTAAGGTGCTCTGAATAGAGATTAGTTACTGATATGGGGCCCTTAAGAGGGCCTGGTAATGCGTTCTCTTGAAGTCTTCAGAGTTGAAGATGTCCTAGAGCCTTGAGTGGACTCTGGTTGAGTTGTCGCTCCCGTGGTTGAGCTGTGATCGCGTTGTGGATGGTGTCCTGCAGGTCCTGCACTCAATTGGCTCGTCTCTCCGGGATCCCGCAACAAGATGAGTCACGGATGTAGTTAGTTGTTGGTGAAACTATCAAATCACCAGAGTAGGTATTGACAGCCGACAGAGCGCACACGTATTGACAGCCGACAGAACGCACACGCGTGAAGCAGGTAGAAGGCAAATGCCACAACTGACTTGCATGGTAAATTACCGTGCTTAAATTGCATGCAATGTGTACTTGCATACTATTGGTTAAACGTGGTTAAACGTGGTTAAACGGCAATTTGCTTTTTCTCATTGGTCCAACGTAAATAAATTTGAATTTAATTTACGCAATATGTCGGCGATTGATTTGTGTCGTTACAACACTTTCCTCTCTGAAAAAAGAAAATTCCTCTCTGCGAGGCTAGATAAGAAATGCATGACAGAGTTCGAACCAAGTTAAGCAAAAATATGATGAACCATAAGTGCTGGGTTTAAATATGCTTGTTGGTTCCTTCAACAATGATATGATGCCAGGTAACCACTAGGAATTGCTACACAAATTGTTAGCTCTAGTGGACGGTCATAGCACGTGAGGCAAAAATAGAGCAGTGTAAGTTTTTTGGAGCCGCAGCGTGAAGATTTCGAGGTAAATCGCCTCTGAATTTGCCAGGTTTAAGATAAAAAGCCTAAGCAGGTTGGATCGTTGTCAGTGTTTGTATACGACCAAAGGAGCTAAAGTGCTCGACGTTGTGGTCATGGCATTTGTAGAATGGTCTTTGTGAAATAGATAAAGTTGAGATATGCATTGAAAGTGGCCTGTACCATGATATGAAGTTGATCACTACTTAGTGTTGCTACACGAAAGCGTTAGCTCTAAGTAGCTGGTCATACCAAAATAGGTAGTGTAATGTCATGTGTGAGAAATACATTATAATGTAAAATATATATACATTAAAATCAAAGGTAATTGCATAAAATATGTACACGAACATTGCCTCAGAGATGGCATAATACCAAAGAACTGTTAAAAAATGCTACACAATTGTTAGCTAAGAACAGCTGGTTATGCCACGTGAGACAAATACTAAAAATAACGAAAGGTTAAAAAAATTTTATAGTTAATGTTAATGTTTAAAAAAAATTAATTACGCGTTATACAAAGCAGGTTGAGATTGTGGGCAGACGAAGCCTGAGACGTGTGTAGAAGGTTGAACGCTCTCAGGATCAGGTGGTTCGATAAACGGTTTCAACCTGTCTAAGCTTACTGATGTCGGTGTAGCGCCTTGCATAATGATGAAGTATTTTGGCTGTTTTAGTAAAATCGGGTAAGGACCGCGATACTTTGGTTGTAGTGGTGCAACAGCATTATTGTTGCGAACGAGTACTCTCTTGCAGCTGTGGAGCTGTGGATGAACGAAGACTGGACGAGGCGTGTGTCTCGGCTGCTGTTCGGACATGTTACTGAAATGAAGTCGAAGGCGGGTAGCTTCGTTTTGTGGGTCATCTTGTGCCGGTAGTAGACATGGGAGCTGACTAGGCAGGCGTAGATCCATGCCATACAAGAGTTGTGACGCAGACGTTTTAACGGATTCTCGAGTACGAGAACGCATGGCCAGCAGAACTAAAGGTAGTGCATCGACCCAGTTGCCATTAATGGACGAGGATGCTAAAGCTGCTTTGAGTTTCCTATGCATTCTCTCTACCATGCCATTAGCTTGGGGATGGTAGGCAGTCGTCTGGCGTAAGATGCATCCCATGTACCGCAAGGTGGTTTTCAAACGATCAGATGAGAAGCAAGTGCCTCTGTCCGTGATGACCTCATTGGGAACACCGTAATTGGATATCCATGCAGAGATAAAACTGTTAGTTACTTCGTCTGCAGAAATGGTGCCAAGAGGTAATGCCGCAGGCCACTGTGTAAATCTATCGATCATAGTTAGAAGGTAGCTGAAACCTTGAACCTTTGTCAGATGAACTATGTCGATGTGGACGATGGCTAGGCGAGAAGTAGACTGAAAATGTTGCAACTTAGAACGAGTGTGTCGTGTGATCTTGTTTTTCTGACAAATAGCACACCCTGAGACCCATCGTTTAACATTCTGCCTAAGTCTGTGACCCCAGTAACGATCTGTAAGAAGTCGGTCAGTCGCTTTGTCTTCTGGGTGAGAAATTGAGCGAATTGATTCGAAAACCTTCCTCTGAAGGCTGGTCGGCAGAACTGGCTTGTTGGGCTGCGTACCCGTGAAGTAAACAATTGGTAAGCCTTCCCACAGACGGCATATGAACTTGGTTGGGTGACGGGCTATTGATTTTTGAATGTGAATGTCACCGCGTTGTTCAGTTCGCAGGAGAGTTGGCGTTAGTGCAGGTTCACTGAGTGCCACGGAGTTGACAGTGAATGGTGACGGCGAAGGTGGTTGTAGAGAGACGTCTGGCCTAGACAGGGCATCTGCAATGAAGTTCTGTTTGCCCTTGACGTGAAAGACGTCAAATTGCCATTCGCTTAGACGAGAAAGCTGTCTTTCCACTCTGGCAGGGTACTTGGCGATAGATGAAGTTGCGTTTCGAAGTGCGCTAACTAGTGGTGCATGATCTGTGAAACAACAAATCTGCTACTGCCAATGATGCTGATAAAATGGCGCACTGCGTCGTGGATGGCGAGAAGTTCTCGGCCGAAAGTGTCGTACCTCGTTTCTACTGGTTGGAGAGTACGCGAGTAGAAACTGATAGGCTTCCGAACTCCGTCGATCTCTTGTTCCAAAGTGGCTCCAATAGCGAATTCAGAAGCATCTGTCGTGAGTAGAAATGGCTTTTCGAAATCTGGATGCGTTAGCATTGTGGCATTTGCTAACGAGTTGATGGCAAGTCGAAGTAATTCCTCGTCTTCGGATGACCAAGCAATGATGGAATTCTTGCTGTCCTTTTCGGTTCCGCAGGTGCCTGCACAAAGGATAAAGTTGTTTTGAAAGGCCTGGAAGGAACTTGCGATAATAGTTTAGTACTCCCAGGATTTTCTGCAAATCGCTCAAAGTCCTTGGTGACTTGATATTCTTGATTGAATTCGTCTTTGACGGCAACGGTTGAATACCTTGGGCCGTGATACGATGCCCTAAGAAGTCGACGGATGAAGTTGCAATCTGCGTCTTGTCACAGTTGATCTTGAGTCCGTGGTTGGATAAGCGTGAGAGGACATTTCGTAGATGTTTCGCATGAGATTCTAGATCTGGACTGAATACCATAATGTCATCTAGATATGACATACAATAAGCAGAGTCGTCGCGAAGTATGTTGTCTATGAATCTTTGAAATGTCTGAGTAGCACACTTAAGTCCAAAAGGCATGTAAAGATATTCAAAAGGCCAAATGGAGTGATGACTGCAGTTTTCTCGATATCCTCTGGTGCTACCGGTATGTGATGGTACGCTTGTCTGAGGTCAATCACTGAGAAGAAATTGCTGCCGTTGAGTTTTTCAAGTAAAGTGTTGATATTTGGAATAGGATATGCATCATATTTTGTCACTGAATTTAGCTTACGGTAGTCTCCACAGGCTCTGTACGATCCGTTTGATTTGAGACTAAGTGCAGTGGTGACGCCCATGAACTTTTTGATGGTCTGATGATTCCCTCTTCCAAAATCCTTGAGAATTCTTCTTGGGCAGCTTTCAGCGTAGCAGGAGCCAGTGGTCGCTTCTTGAGTGCAATAGGTTGTCCTTCTGTGACGATATGATGCATCGTGTTTGAGACTCGTAGCTCTGATTTGTTAAGATCGAAAAGCGATTTGTATTTTCGAAGAGCTGCTGATATCTCTGCTGAATGATGCACTGGGGTTGGCTGAATGACCTGTAACTCCAAACGCTCGGAGGCAAGTGTCCAAAAGCTTTGTTCAAGTCCGGTGGAGGGGTCGTTGATCTTTTGATTGGCAAGATCAACAATGAGCCGAAATTTTAGAAGGAAATCAAGGCCTATTATATTGTGTGAGACCTTGGCAATGACGAAGTTGTGGGAAAATTCACGTCGTAGACCTATGTTGAGTGTGCGGTATTGGCAGCCATAAGTTGGTATGGGCTCGCCTGTAGCTGTTGCGAGAAGAACGCCTAGCGACATCTTGACCATTGAATCACCTTTGAGAACTGAGACTGCTGCACCTGTGTCTACGATGTACTCTTCGCCAGTTTTGAAATCAAGAAGGTGCAGAAGTTCGTTTGGCTGTTTGGCCGGGTCATGCAAACAAGTAGGCTGGTGACTGTGACCGGCATTGTCTGTTTGGTTCTCTATGTGAAAAATTCGGCGTGGACGAAAAGAGTCGACAGTGATGTCGGATTGTAGTTGGCTTCTTCCCTGTAGCGCCGTTGATGCTGTTGATGTGCAGAAAGTACGGTCTTCTACTTCCTGCGCTAGACGTTTCCCGATACTGATGCACCCTTGTGCCTGCGGTCTGTTGTCCTTTCCGTCAGCTGTGGAAATTAACACTCATTCGGAAATTCTTCGGAACGACAAAGACAAACTTGGCAAGCATAAAAATACTTCTGGTGGTTATAACACCAGTTCTTTGGAGCATATTTATTAAAGGATTGCGGAGATCTTAATCGCCGCCTACCATTATAATTTGACTTGGAAACGAATTTTGGTCGAGCATTCACTTGATTTATCTCGGATTTGGTAATGGCCAATTCTTCTAGAACTTTGGCCATGTTCGCCACTGTTCTCTCTAAAGAGGAGATTCTATCATC
The DNA here is from genome assembly GCA_029291075.1 of Eudiplozoon nipponicum. Lineage (NCBI taxonomy): Eukaryota > Metazoa > Platyhelminthes > Monogenea > Mazocraeidea > Diplozoidae > Eudiplozoon > Eudiplozoon nipponicum. The sequence continues at coordinate 19,756 of JAQBSW010000060.1, read as the reverse complement.
TTGCGGGGGTAAAAGAAAGGATGATGGATTCACTTTGGGTTCCAAAACCCTATATTCTAACTCACATCTCTCAGATAAGTCATCTATAGAGAGAGTGTTGGGAGCTGTCTGGCAAAGAGTTTTAATGTTTGTGGAAGATTGTTAATAAAAACAACCTTAGCCTCATGGTCAGAAATGTTGGTTTTATACCAACGTTTCGTAATTCCGTCATTATTTCGATGGGGCCAAGATTTGGCATATCTAACTGCGCATATTTGTTTATTATCTGCTCAGTTTCCGTGAGTCCAAGCAAGGATTCTACCTCGTTTTGTAGGCCCAAAATGGGATTAGGTAGCTTCCTAATGGCCTCAAGCTTAGGATAAATCCGTCGCTGCAATTCAGAAGGTAGTTTAGCAAAACCTTCGACAGTTTTTGATGACTGTCATAATCAGGAAACGGGGAGAAAGCGGAGTCTACGCGCATAAAGAATAGCTCACTATCTCCATCCCAAACAGGAACATCAATATCTAAAATTGGACTTGACATTTTAACAATCTTACGGGATCTTAAAAGCATAAATTAAAAGCAATATGAAAATATATAAATATACTTTAACGAAACACTTACCCACAAACAGCTTCCACGGTTGAATAAGAGCAGAACAAAGAAGTCACTGTTTCCAAAATCTGAAGTTGAGTTGTTGAGTACGTACGGTGCCGTTTTGTACGTAGAAAAAATGAACAAAGGCCCCGTTGGCCTTTGATGCCGATATGTTATTATTATCCCCACAAATCCACGAATATATATCCAACAGATTTCCCAGAAATCCACGATCAAAGAAAACACAAATGTCAATCTATTATTATTATATCCCCCCAACACAAACCACGAATATATATATATATATATACCCAAAAAAATTCACAGATGGCCACGATCACGGTAGATAAAACGCAAATCTTAATCGATTTTTACCCGAAATAGATGAAAAAGGAAGTCAATTTTATTTATACCAAAAAAATCAGAACAATAATCAATATCCTGGCGCGGTCGCCAATTTTGTAAACGCCCTGGCTTCAAGTAAATGCCGTACGACGTTACAAACTCGGTTAAGGTGCTCTGAATAGAGATTAGTTACTGATATGGGGCCCTTAAGAGGGCCGTGTAATACGTTCGCCTGAAGTCTTCAGAGTTGAAGATGTCCTAGAGCCTTGGGTGGACTCTGGTTGAGTTTTTGTTCCCGTGGTTGAGCTGTGATCGCGTTGTGGATGGTGTCCTGCAGGTCCTGCACTCAATTGGCTGGTCTCTCCGGTATCCCGCAACAAGATGAGTCACGGATGTAGTTAGTTGTTGGTGAAACTATCAAATCACCAGCGTAGGTATTGACAGCCGACAGAACGCACACGTATTGACAGCCGACAGAACGTACACGCGTGAAGCAGGTAGAAGGCAAATGCCACAACTGACTTGCATGGTAAATTACCGTGCTTAAATAGCATGCAATGTGTGTACTTGCATACTATTGGTTAAACGTGGTTAAACGTGGTTAAACGGCAATTTGCTTTTTTCTCATTGGTGCAACGTAAATAAATTTGAATTTAATTTACGCAATATGTCGGCGATTGATTTGTGTCGTTACAATAGTAAATCTGTATTAAAGGCGAAAATTTTGCATACTAGTGAAGATAATGCTATCATTGATTTTTTATCTATACAAATTGATAATCTGATTTTAACCGCGGTTTACAGACCGCCGTATGCTACTTTATATGATGATCAAACATTTACCAATTCTTTTCAGGCTATTTTTGACTGTCATGGCTATAATGTAGTGGTAGGTGACTTTAATAAGTTACATGACTGTGAAATAATCACTTTTTTTCTAACCATGATCTCAAGCAGATTATAAATGAATCAACTAGAGGTTCGCAATGCTTAGATCATGTATACTTAGAAATTGAAATGGTAAAATCGCACAGTTATGATGTTGTCAATTATTTCAAAGAATTGGATCACAAACAAATTATTTTACAATGGAACATCTTGAGTGGCATAACACAGAAACTAAGTTTTGAAAATGCACACGTGCACTGTTCCAGAATCAACTGGAATTTTTTTAGAGAATTAAGTATACTGATTGATTATGAGAGTTTTTATTTCTTGAATACTGATGAATTTGTTTCTTCTGTTTCATCGTTATTATCTATTTTATTTCAGGCAGCTACGTTTACGGACATTATACCGAAACGAATTAATAGGAAACTGTGTAAACTAAGAATTAAACGAGATAATATAATAAAGTGTAGTCTTATTAATAGTATTAAACAAATGAGATTAGATTCCATTGATAAGGAAATTAATTCATCACTGCTAATAATCCGTCAAAGATCAGAACGAATTATTTTGGCCAAAATGAAGAGTAATCCTAGATTAGGATTCAAACTCCTCACAGATTACAGTAAATACAAGGAAAAGTTAAAGCTTATTCTACCTGTGGATAAAACTGAGTATGGATTTCTCTGTGAATTGGAGGAAGTATTTGGCAATTTGATATGCAATCCACAGAATGGAAGAGATTTTATAGAACCATCCTGATTCTTTGGGAGACCAGGAACCAGGACTTGTTATTGACAGTGATGAATTGATAAAATTGATGTTAAAAATCAAATCAAAAAAACAAAAAGATCACCTTGGTATTTCGATTGATAATTTGCTTCAATTACCTTTAAAATTTATGAATGTACTCTGCAACTTTATAAATATAATTTTAAAGAATGGGAAATTACCAATCGATATACTAACGATAGTAGCTAAGCCGTTGCCAAAAGTAAGTAAGCCAACGTGCGCCAGTGATTATAGATTAATCTCTATTATCCCTTCGTTTTTTAAGATAATAGAACGATTGATACTTGATCATTTAGAACGTATGCTTCCGGCTGATTTTGACTTATGTCAACATGGCTTTACGAAAGGTAGATCGACATTTACTAATCTGCTTTCCATGTGGAAACATGTAATTACATTAGACGAGAATAAGTTAGATGCCTTAATTGTATTCATAGATATCTCAAAAGCTTTTGACACTATATCTTTTGATGCTATTTTGAATGCGATTAGTTTGTTAAACATTGATCCGAATATTTTTAGATTACTCAAATACTATCTATATAATCGACAAATGAGTATTCAAGTAAACGATTTGATATCAAAATCGAAACGAGTAACGAGTGGAGTTCCACAGGGATCGAGCTTGGGGCCAATTTTATTTAAAATTGTATTTGCACATTTGGAAACTAAGATCCTTAACGGTCGAGTTTGCAAATTCGCTGATGATTTAAAAATAATCTTCCCAATTGATCCAAAGAATGTCGAATTCTCAAAAAATAATGTGACATTAGATTTGTATGATTTGAGCAAATATTTGATTAAATTAGGACTGAGAATTAACAATAAAAAGACGAGAGCTTTAAAAATAGGTAACAGAACAAACTTTCATTATGTGTATTTTCATGATGCTGTGATTAATGATGTGTTTGAGATTAAACTTATGCATGAAATTAAGGATCTAGGCATAACTATTCAATGTACAGCTTCTGCTGGGAGACATATTGAATGTATAGTAGGCAGTGCCAAGAAAAGATGGGCACTAGTAAATCGAACTATCTTATCAAATGATATAAAACTTCAAATGTATATCATATGGATTAGACCAGTACTCGAATATGCTGTCGCTACTTGGAATCCATTAAAAATGGTTTGTCCGGTAAGATAGAAGCTGTACAAAGAAAAGTTGTGAAACATATTAGTCCTACTTCTTGCACTATATATGCCTCTAGATTACAGTTTGTATCATTGCAATCATTGTGGTTTCGGAGGATGTGCTATTGTATAAAAGTTTTCCATTTGAACCAGTGGACCGGTGCATATATGACTCCGATAAGAAAGAGTCATGAAGTTGGAACTAGATCTGGACATTTGGCTATATCTCCTCCTTTGGTGGGGAAAGTAGCGAGCAAGTTATTCTCTTTCTCAAAAATCTACAAAATTTATAACCAATTGCCGAAGGGGCTTAGAGAAATGCCTCCATCTAAGATGTCTTTTCAAATTTTATCTACTGAACTTGAAAAATTCTGCAATCCTGCTGAATTTTTTTTATTTTGATTATGATAATACTTTCTCATGGTTGAATAAAAGACAAGGATAATTGTTATCGGAAACAGTTTTTCTTGAAATTTTTATTTCCCAGTTTTGTTTTATTATAATTGAAATGTTATGCACTATATCTTCATGTTAGTTAACATTACATACGATCAATTGCTAGTCATGGTTCTCAACTTTTGCATAATGTTACACTCGAATTATACATTAATTGTTCCTAATTTGATAATGTATATATTATTCTTTTCAGTCGAACTTTCTGATATTGATATATTGTATTGTACAACTAGTGAGATATACCTATCTACATGATATTAATTGCACATTTATTGTGATGTGATAATTTTTTTATATATTGTACAATTTCCAATTTTATTATTTGATGGAATATGTGTGGTTTGAATCCAAATAAAGATATTCTATTCTATTCTATTCTATAATAATGATAATAATAATAATAATAATAATAATACATAATAATAATAATAATAATAATAATACATTTATTTGGCATCACAGGCCAACTGGCTCGACCATTGAAATAACAAATCAAAGGTAGGATATGTGGAGGGGAATGAAATTGTGACTAGCAAAATATTTAATGGCAGGGGGCAGGATTTGAGGAAGGGAAATGTTATCATCAACTTCATGATAGTTCAATCTGGTGAATAAAATAAAACCGAAATTCCATTTGACTAGACAAGATCAATTGAAGTTCAGTCCATGAAGAGTCCAAGCATCAAAGCGGGGTAGGTTGGGTCCGGACAGATGAGTTCAAGTGTGAGATCGAAAATGATGGCGGACCGGAAGCAAACGTCGACCAACGGGATCCTTTGTCGCGGAGATTGAATTGACGGAGCGTAGCATAGACCAGGATGGAGTCGACTAGATTAAAGCAAGTAAGTCATGCAGGGATCACTGGCGTCCGTTGAACGAGGTTATGACTGATGGAGGACGAGGGGAAGTCGATGTCCGATGCAAACCGTTGGTGGACCGGCAGGGCTTTTGAGTTTCCGGTCTTCCGCTGAATCAAGAAGTAAAAGGATTGGGTGAGCAAAACGTACTAAAGAATCCACTTTATAGGTATGATAGTGTGAAAAATGAGCTGAGAAGTGGTATCAGGGAGTCGAGAATGAAAGATTTAAAACGAGAGGGGTAAAGTGGAAAATTAGATAACTGCCTGAGGGATTTCGCCCTCCGAAGTCAGTAAAGAGAATAGTTTGGGGTAAAAGAAATGTTATGAATTGATAAGAAACCAGTTTCGTTTCCAATCGGTCGTTTCACAAATAAATTTGGTGAAGAAGTACTTATGGGTCGCCTTTTTAAATTCGTGCTGCAGTTGGAGCTTTATGTATTTGGGAAGGGCGTTGAAGACAATAGTGGCTTTGTAGTAGAGATAATTTTTTCTAAATATGGTGGGGGTATGATTAGATTGGATAGAAGATTTGCTAGAACGTGTGGTGTAGTGGTAACTTGGGTGGGCAAAGTTGGACAGTTGTAAGCATGTTGTGATCTTATGGATAACAGGAATGACTCAAAGGTGACGGGTAAACCAAAGCGGTAGAAGGTTTGCGAGGAGTAAGCGCTTTAGAAATCTGGAGGATATCTGTTCGATGGTATACGAGGAGGCGAGAGTGGGAGGACAGTAGAATTCGCTAGCGTATGAAATGAGAGGCAGAACGTAGACCTTGAATAGCATGAGTTGAAGAATGGGGTTGTTAGTCATGAAACAGATCAGAAGGGCCCATTTGAAGAGTTTGGAAGTATTGTGCGTAAGCTGTGGGAAGAAGTCTAATGATTTTGAAAAATGAATACCTAGGCGTTTGACCGAATCTATTATTTCTATATCGAGGGGATAATTTGCAACTGGGAGAGAGCAGAATGGGTCAGAGGAGGCTTTCATTAGACGAGTCTTGTACAGATAATAAAATAATAATAATAATAATAATAATAATAATAATAATAATATAAATATTAAGAAGGCCAACAGGCCCAACAGTTGAAATGATGAGGTACAAATCAAAAGTAGGATATGTAAAGTTGAATGTAATTGTGACTGAGCAAAGTATATAACCATAGGGGAGGAGGGAGTTGAAAAGAGAAGTCCTTTCATCAACTTTGTGAGAGATTTCATTGAACTAGGAAGGATCGACTAGATAGTAGAGTTATTCTGGCCAGTACATGATGAGTTCCCAATAAGGACGAAACCGGTCTACTGGATAACTTGCCTTTTCTACACTATACAATTCTTAGTTTATACTGATATATTTAAGTAATTAATGGGTCAGGTGTTTACATCAAGACCGCAACCTTGATTATAATAATTGTTATCACCACCCGCGCAACCAATGTTCGTTTAATTATATAAATGTTCATTTCAATACCACTTACCCATGTAGTGTGGTGTCTGTTCAGTAATGACAGATTGTGGATGGTTAGTTGGAACTTTGGGTCTAAATGGATGCCATATGAGCTCCACCTAAAGGAAAAATAGACTAACCAGGTTACATTAGTTAGTATATAACTGAAAATTGTGTGCAGTGTAGTGTGCGGCAGGATGGCTCAGTGGTTAGAACACCAGATTCCGAAGCAGACGTGCCCATGTTCGAGTCCTGTCCGCGGCAAATTCTGGCAAGTACATGATGAGTTCCCAATAATGACGAAACTGGTCTACTTGATGAATTGCCTTTTCTACACTATAAAATTCTTAATTTATACTGACATATGTAAGTAATTAATTGGTCAGGTGTTTATATCAAGATCGCACCCTTGAATATAATAATTATTATAACCACCCGCGTAACCAATGTTCGTTTAATAGATATTACAGAGTCTGTACGCCAGTGTCGCATGTACGGACCACTGACTTCAGTTGAGCGAGGTTAAGGCTGATCGAAAGCGTGGAGGAACCAGCGTCCGATGGATGCTAGATGGTCCAGTAGGCTTTTTGAGTTTCCGATTGTTTTCTGAAACAAAAAGCGGAGATTTATTAGAGCAGATTGTGGCATATTAATCAATATTTGAATGCGGTTGAATGAAAACGAGAATAGAAATGGTATAGGTGAGTCTCGCATAGAAATTTGTTAAAGAAGTGATTGTGAGCCGCCTTTCTAAATTCGTGATTGAATAGAAGCTTTATTTCCGCGGGAAGAGCGTTGAATAAACTTGTCGCTTTGGAAAAGAGATAGATTTTATTAAATATAATAGGGGTGATGTTGGATTTAATTGAAGATTTGCTATAGAGTGTAGCATAGTGGTAACTTTGGTGAGCGAAGTTTGATAGTCATAGGCTAGCTGTGATCTTAGGAACTAAAGAAATGATTCGTAAGTGACGGATGAACCATAGCGGGAGAAGGTTAGCCTGGAGTAGGCGTTCTTGATAATTCTGGCTGTCAGGCAAGACTCTCTTTAAAAATCTGGAAGAAATCTGTTCGATGGCGTAAAAGGAGGCTAGAGTGAGGGGGCAATAAAATTCGCTAGCGTATGATATGAAGGGAAGCAGATAGACCTTAAAAAATTGGAGCTCAAGAGTGGGATTGTTATTCTTGAAGAAAATTAAATGGGCCCACTTGAAGAATTTGGACGTAGTATTTTAAAGATGTGGGAAGAAGTCTATCGATTTAGAAAAAGAGATACCAAGGTGCTTGGCCGAGTCAATTAATTCAATATCAATAGGACAACTTGCATCTGGGAGAGAACAGAATGGGTCAGAGTTAAGTTTCATCAAACGAGTCTTATCGGGGTTTAATTCAAGATTGATTATGCTGCTATTGTAACGAAAATAACAGCTGAGTGATAAAAGGTAGGTAGGAGTTGGATGCTGTGGAGTTGCTGAATACAATTACTATATCATCTGCATATTTGAACAGTTTGAATAGGATGTCCTTAACCTGTACTTGAGCGAATGTTAGGTTGAATAATATTGGACCAAGCAAAAAGCCCTGGGGAACTCCAGATCGGATAAGGTCTGACCTTGAGCAAACTGTTACCGTTGTTTAACAGTGTCGGAGATAGTTACTGATTTGGTTGATGAATTTGCTTCAAATAGCACTGTTTATCCAGGCAGTTTCAATTGCCGAGAACGACAGTGAATCAGAGGCCTTGGAAACACCTAGGAAGAGGAGAGTGCAATCATGACCTTTAGAGATAGAGGAGTAACATTGATCAAGGACACTGGAAGAGAAGCAACCATTCAGGAATCCATGTTGAGCGTCGAGGAGGCAGAATTTATCTCGAGACATGATGAAAGGGTATATTAAGTTATACAAGACCCTGTCGAAGATTTTGGTAAAAGAAGGAACGATAGTCATAGGGGGGAGATCTTTGAATGAGGAGATTGAAGATGTATCATTTTTTAGGATAGGAGAGATCATCAAATTAAGCCATTCCCGGGGAAGATAGACAGATTCGAGGCATCCGCTGATAACTTTGGCGACCAGAGAGATGAGATTTCAGCAAAGAAATGTAATCGTCCTGATAGAGACACCGTACTGATCAAATTAGTGTTTCGATTTTATGTCTTTGATTGCTTGAACGACGGAGGCCGGCGAAATGATGAACCAACGTAGGTTATCAGCGTCTCCGTTGTCAAGTATCTCAGCAGGCGGAGTGGGAATGGAGAAGGAGTCTAGAAGTTAATTTAGATAATCGTCGGAAAAGCTGGAGTCGTCCGACCGAGAGAAGCTTACATATGAGGTATTGGACTTTTGTAGTAATTGGTATTTGATGACTCCGAACATTTTTCAAGAGTTGGGCACTGTGCGAATGCGTCTTTCGATTTTGAGCGCTTGTTCGTTGATTACGTTTTTAATGTGCTCATCGATACGTCGGAGAGCGAGAGCGCGAGCAAGTGGTGTTGTGCGTAATCTTAAATTTAGTGCAAGTTTGTTGAGTGCTTTAAACCAGGTGTTCAACTTGGTCATCGCGTAAATATGTTGAATAGAGATGGCAGAAGTAAAGTGGGATGATAAGATTTTATGGACATCGGAAAAAAATGAGGAGAGTTTGCCTAGGAGTATACGATCACTCCAATTAACTGCGTCACAGAGTCGACTCAACTCTTCCCATTTGGTGAATCGCCTGAAAGTCTGAATGCTCTCTTTAGGGATATAGGATAAAAGAGGAAAACTTGACAGTGGTTGAGATTAGGAAAGATCTCCCGAGTCTGAACATTGGTCACGTCTTTCTTTGAGAGGACACAATCAAGCTGGTTGATCCCTCGTGTAGGGAAGTGCACAAATTGATTAGGAGGTTGTCCACAAAAAAACCCAATCAACGGGTGAGTTTTCATAGTTATATTATGCCAGTTGGCCACAGGAAGGTTAAAGTCACACATAACGATGTAATGATCGGAAGGTAGAGACAAGAAAGTGGACATTAGTTGAGCCCCACGGGAAAAGAATTCTAATTCTAGTGAGTTTGATGTAGACAGGCCCTTTGACATGAGAGAGGAACGGACAAAGGCAGCCAGACAACCCGCACGACCAGCCATTCTGTCACGTCGAAGGAAAGTGTAGCCATTGATGAGGAAAGGACTATCGCTATGAATGAAAGAGGACAGCCACGTTTCAACAAGAAAGCACATGTCTAGCTCGTTAGAGGGTTAAAATGCTCGCAGTTTTTTTTTATTTTTGCGTAAGCGATCTGCAATTGAAAATAATTTCTGAAAGAGAACCGTTAGACAGGGGGGAGGAGCGGGTAGGTGCTTTCCTCTGACGGCCGGAGCGAGACCTCGGGCTGATAAGGTTAACTGACCGCTTGTTGAGAAGAATGGAGTGGTCAGCATCGATCTGAATTTCTTCAGTCTCGCTTTGATCATGCGGGTGAGGTAATTGGAGGATTTGAAAACAGGACGGAGGCGAATTATCTGAGCTCGAGGGGTTACTTAGGAGCAGTAATGCGGGAGTGGGAGGAGACAAGATCTGTACGCCGGCAGAGTCACAACTTTCCTGTGTGATATCAGTGAGTTTGGAGGAGGAAGTTGTGGAAGAAGAATCTATGGCTCGCGGGGTGGTGATGTTCTTTCGTTTTGTGTGTTTCAGGACCTCATCACCGGTCGTGATAACGACTTAACTTATAGATTTGTTACTGGTCCTGGATATTGAAGGAGGATGGCCGTTGTTGGGGGTCTTTATGCGGCGTGGTCGGCCACGACGACGAGGTAAAGCTTGCTCTTGTTGGGTCGGAATGGCCTCGCTGGTTGAGCTAGTGGTGAAGGGGAGCCCTTCAAATTGAGAGGTAGTTAACATGATGGGTGCAGAGGAAGGAGCATCACCGAGAATGCCTTTGTAAAATGACCTGCGTTTCTTTGGTGTGCCGGGGTAGGCATGTCTGGATTCTGGGGAGCAGGCGGTGTCCGTCGCAGAGGTCCGCGCTTGTTCTGCATTTCTTTATAGTAAAGTAGAATCACGCTTTAATTTAATTTAATGAGTGATCGAGATTTCAATTGACTGAGTTCATCGTTGGCCAGCCTTTTGTGAGAAGAAACCACAAAAGCATGACCTTCACCGGTTGAGACCTCTTTGAGATGATGTAAGTTGTCTTGATAATAGCCTAGAGATAAAAAAAAGCGTTATGGGTTAAGTAGGAACGTGTGTCGCTTTCAATCGGATGTCTCGCATGGGAATTCGATAAAGAAATGTTTGTGAGCCTCCTTTTTAAATTCGTGATTGGATAGGAGATTTATTTCCGCGGGGAGAGCGTTGAATACATTTGTGGCTTTGGAAAAAAGATAGATTTTATTAAATATATTGAGAGTGTGGTTGGATTGGATTGAAGTGTTGCAATGGCGTGTAGCATATTGATGACTTGGGTGAGCAAAGTTTGGCAGTGATGGGCTAGTTGTGATCTTATGAACGAAAGAAATGACTCGTAAGTGACGGGTAAACCATAGCGGAAGAAGGTAAGCCAGGAGTAGGTGTTCCCGATAATTCTGGCTGTGAGGGAAGACTCGCTTTAAAAATCTGGAATAAATCTGTTCGATGGCGTAAGAGGAGGCTAGAGTGAGAGGGCAAAAAAGTTCGTTAGGGTATGATATGAGGGGTAAGACATAGACCTTAAACAATATGAGTTGGAGAATGGGATTTTTAGTCTTGAAGAAGATTAAATGGGTCCACTTGAGGAGTTTGGAGGTAGTATGTTAAAGATGTGGAGAGAGGTCTAGCGATTTAGGTGCTTGGCCGAGTCAGTTAATTCAATATCAAGGAGACAACTTGTATCTGAAAGAGAACAGAATGGGTCAGAGGTAAGTTTCTTCGAAAGAGTCTAATCGGGGTTTAATTCAAAACCGATTATGCTAAACAGTGAATGTAACGAAGATAAAAGCTGAGTGATAAGAGGTTGGGAAAGGTTGGATTCTGTAGGATTGCTGAATACAATTACCATGTCATCTGCATATTTGAACAGCTTGAATAGGTTGTCCCAAACCAGCACTTGAGCAAGCGTTAGGTTGTCAGATAAAAATATATGCAGCAGGAAAGACATTTAATTCCAATTAATGTATTTAATATAACATGAAATAATTATTCCATCTTATAATAATTAAATAGAGTAAAAATTTAACACCTGATAATCTTGTTCGTCATAATATGTAGTTCTTAACAATTCAAAAGATATATAATTAATTAATTAATGGTCTCACAAGCTCTAACAGCTCTTTAATCCAATCCAACCATACCCCCAATATATTTAACAAAATCGAAATCTTTTCGAAAGCCACAAATGTATTCAACGCTCTTCCTGAGTAAATATAGCTCCTTTTTCAGCACGAATTTAAAAAGGTGGCTTACAACCACTTCTGTAGCAAATTTCTACGCGAGATGTCTGATTGGAACCTAAATTATCTCTTTATAAACTTATAACACTACTTTTCATCCCCAAGATATCCACTTGTTTCGGAGTGTGAAGTCTCTTCTGGCCGGCCTCTTATTTCTACTTTTCCCCTCTAATTGTAAATTTCTAATTCTTGGCTCCCTTATACCCTTACTATTCTCATTTTTATTCTACGGCTTCCAAATATAGAATACTTTGCCACGTTTTGCTCTACTAAATCCTTTCTTTTTCGTTTCAGCGAACGACCGGAGACTCGAAAAGTATACTGAACCATCCGATGGTATACATCGGACGCTGATTCCGCCTCGCCTTCCAACCGTCGTATTCTTGCTCAACGGAAGCCAGTCAACCCTTCACGAGACACTGACAGCCTGGCTCTTCACAAGTTTCAAACTAGTCGACTTCATCCTAGTCAATACTACCTTAAATAAATTCAATTTCCGCGACGAAGAACTCCGTCGGACGACTTCTGCAGCTGGTCCGCCCTTACCTTCGAACTCACATTCAAATTCGTCAGTCCAGCACCAGCTTATCCTGCACTGATGCTCAGGCCCCTCACGGTTCGTACCTAGTTAGATGGAATCGCTTTTTCACCAGATCGAACTATCACGAAGTTGATGAAAGTACTTCTCTTTCTCAACTCCTCCATTCCCTATGGTTAAATACTTTGCTAGTCACAATTTCATTCATCTCTATATACCCTACCTTTGATTTGTTATTTCACTGGTTGGGCGTGTTGGCTTTTTTTGCCAAAAAATATATATTATTATTAGTTATTATTAAATGATAATACTAATATTATTTCTGAAATGAAGGCCGTCTGGTCTAATGGTTGGAAAGATCAAGGTACAGATTGAATGCACAATTATATATTAGTGAGTGATAACAGATTTATTAATAATTTATTAATAAAGATAGCTACAATGCTGATATTATCTATGCTTTTTTCAATAGAATAAAACAGTTAATATAAGAGATTCTCCATAAGTTATGCTAAATACCAGAGTTATTCTAGTCCTTTTTTATCCACTACAACGTATCGTCATATTAAAAAATCCAGAGGTCAATATGAGCAAACAACTTAAAAATAACCATATAAGGAGGTTTTTTCTAAGCACTTTTGGTAACATACTAAAATGATTATAAAATTTTGGAAAGAAAAAGCTTTTCGTAAAATCATTCTCACTAAATGAGGAAAGATTGCCGAATATTCAGACCAAGTTTGCGCTCGATGAATTTGACTTATTTGTATCATATAAAAAACCATTTACTGATTCAAGTGACATAATCTTAAACAATTGGACATTCTATTAAACAATAAGGTATTCGATGATACAAACTATAATTTACTAGCCTATAAAAAGCAAGAGTCGAGACTGATATGCTTTGCAAATATTATTTGTACAACCACTATCATTTATGATAAAAAACTTTGCATTGGATTCCAAGTAGCGGCTGTTTATTCTAAGACTGGTCTAATATAAAAATATACATTTTTAGTTGTATATCACTCGATAGTAACTTTCTTCTTTTTAGTGCGCACCTTGTCTTAGTAGAATGAGCAATTCCGTCATTACGTCTTTAAGCAGAAGCTATACACTGAGTGATAGCTCCTAAATCATTGACTTCGTTAAGTTGGATCACTAAATCATCATTAAAAACGACGTAATGAAAATAAAAAATAGTTAAAATCGGTCTTATGACCGATTTGAAACGCTTGTAGTTTTAATAATTAATCATCAACCCTAATGTTATTAAATACCTACTCAGATCATACATATCTACTGTTATTTTATTCATCGAAAAATAAATATATTTTGGATCAATTTGGAGATGTTAATTATGCTATCATAAAATTCACATATTAGACCATAATGAACCTTATTCAACAAATTCGCAAATATGATTTTGATTTGAAATGGCAAAAATCCTGTTCAATGCAATACAACAATTTTAACTTCTGAAAATCTGCATTGCATATCATTTACTTGATTATTCATGCTTTTGTCATCTATATAATAGGTAATTAATCTGAAAATAATCGAATCAATATTTAATGAGTTAATCACCATCATAATAGTTTAAAAAGAAATAGAATCAGTTGTCAATTTCTGTTAGAGGAACATTTTTTTCTTACTCTAAACGCCATGTGGAAGCCAATAAGCTCGTTCATTTTGATAAATTTTTCTAACTTCGTGTTTAAAGATCGTTTGAATAATTTCATAATCACTGGACTTAGGTGGTCAGATTTCTTTCCCACCTGGTAACATTTGATAATATCGCCGTTCGATATACTTTTGATTATAGAATTTAATTTGAATACTTATTTAGGGACAGACTTTTCTTCATGATATAATAATATCAACTAGTCATGTTTGGCATTCCGTACAGAAGCTTCATAATGCTTTAAATCAAGTTTGCGAGCTTGAAGTAAACACCAACCCCATTGTATTTAACCAGTCTACGAACAACATAACAAAACACCGCCAAGCTGCAACGCACTGACGCGTTTCGACTCTACCATGATCATCATCAGAGTACGACGGCAAACTGACTATCGAGGATCAAGCCGCATTGAATGCAATTGAAGCGATGATACACCACATGACGTTAGCACAAAGGAGTGGTCTAAATTGCGCAAAACAAAGACTGACATAGCGAAGAAGGGATTGGTTACAACAAAGTTACAATTGGATTGGATGAACGAATATACTAACGAATCCAGAAAAATGGCTGTAGATACAGGCAGAAATGAGATTTCTTAATAAATGTTATTCTATGGAATAAAGGTTGTTTTTTCATATTTAAAAAATGGTGAAACTGGTAACGTGATATATATATATATATATATATATATATATATATATATATATCCACATCTATTTGCAATTAGCAGACCAATCCTTACCTCAGTATAATTGCAGCTATCTCAAATTCCCGGTATACATAATATCATCTCGTGTGCAGAATGTTGTAGGGAGAGAGAAAGTATCGAACATTTTTGTTATAACTGTACTGTTACTATGTCACGGTAATCAAAGTTAAAAATTCAAAACTGATAAAACAAAAAACTTGAATGTCAAATACTGTGTTTTATTTTAAGCCGGTAACTCTAATGTATACAACTGTGAATCAGGTATTGCGCACCTAGTAACAAATTAGTTCAAATATGGTACAGCAAGTTACCTAGATGGAAAGAGAGTGAATGTCAGAGCGACGCTTAGGTCTAAAAAAAAGAGACAAAGAAAGAGTTCGTATGGATAAAATAATGGTCTTCAATATTAATAGTAAGCACACCGCGTAGATAAGCAACTCCTATTAATAATTACATATGAATATATGCTCATACAACTAAAATTAATCATTATACCTAAATACATATATATTTAAATATAATATAGTTCCACCCTTATATATATAAAAACAATAGCTAGCTGTTAACCATGAATATTTTCTCTTATTATTTTTTAATTTATTACTGTCATTTACACCTTATATAAATATACTAAATACATATAAATAAGTATAAAAAAATATATATATATATATATATATATATATATATATATATAAGCAATAGTGATGAGTCAGATATTTTTAATCCTGAGATATATATATAAATTTATATATTATATATATAATTTATTATTATTATTTTTCATTGTACCCTATCCGTGTGCAAAATGAAAAAGAAATTTTATCAGATACAAGAACCGCTTCTTTCTCATATTCTTTTCAAGTATCTAAAAATGAACATCTCATAATATATATAAATTGAAAGGCAAAACAGTATAGAAAAATGAAGGCATGAAGAGAGTGTGAAATAAGAGAATAGCCCATCAGTTGAAAGCGTCACCTCCAGTTCAAGCTCAATGCCTGAACATGCTTCTACTGCTTGCATAAATCCAGCTGCAATTTGTTTATCCATTCTGGTTTTTCATTTAGTAATTATCTAAAATTCTACTTCTGGAGAGCATACATGTGAGGTTGCGTAATTGCAGACGTGTATTCACCGTTTGTTTTAATTCAGGCGTTTAAGTAGCAATTTTCTTTCACTCGAGTAATTAATCGTCTGGTAGATCGACCTAAGTAAAATGATTGACAACTTGCGCATGTATATTGGTAAATTATATTTGAATTTCTGAATTCAACGACTGTTCTCACTTTTGATTGTTGGTTATATATATACATATATATAGCTATATATATATATTTATATATATATATATGTATATAAAGAGTATATATATATACATCAGCCAAGCTAGTTCTCTCAAATCTCCTTAATTTGTTTCGTGAAATGCATCTGATGAAGATCTACGGTAATGTAGATCGAAATATAATGAAAAAAGAAAATTACTGGAACAATGAAAGCTGCGTTATTAAAAACGCAGATCACGTAATTTCTCCTTCTGAATTTTGGTAATCGCAGTTTAATTCCATGTTCATATTTTCCCTAACCGGTTCCTTTCCGACAACGTTCATACATAAACAATAGATATCGTTTTAACCGTGGTAATTTGTCAATTTTAAAAGGAATATATACGTTTTATTTTGTTTGTTGCGGTTAACTAATACTTATATACAATTTCGTGTTAGGTATTGCTTATCTTATAACAAATGAGAACAAATAGGACCAGGAGGATAATCCAAATTCAGCATGAGCACAGAGTATAATTCTATGTGCTTATTGACGTCTGATCCTTTGGAGACGGTACTACGACGTATACCTACTACATATTTGATGAAGAAATGTGTAGAAGATTGGATGGTGCAATAATAAATGGAGTTAACTTCATATAATGTCTTCGACATTGCGACTTCAAATCCAACTCACCAAATATACTACGTACCGAGCCTATAAAAGGTACCAAAACAATGGTTATGTAAATGCTAAATCGGCACCTGGTACCGAAAAAATGGATTTCAAGATATGTTAAGCCATTGTGTTGGTACATTTTAAGGTGAGTTGGCTTTTAATAATCAAAGAAAAACAAGCCGTATATTAAACAATAATTGATTGCGCGGGTGGTGGTAACAATTCTTTAAATCGAGTTTGCGAGCTTGAAGTAAACACCAATCCCATTGTATTTAACCAGTCGTCGAACGACATAGCAGAACTACCGTCAGTAACACGTACCGACGTGTTTCGACTCTCCATGACCATTATCATAGTACGACGGCAAATTGACTACATAGAAGCCTATAATGTAAGGTTAAAACGCCGTAGCTAACAGTATTCAGGCAAATACCGAATTCTGATTGGTTTTTGGATGAACAAAGCATCCTCCACACATTTTAACAATAATTGATTGCGCGGATGGTGGTAACAATTCTTTAAATCAAATTTGCGAGCTTGTAATGTTGTTCGACGACTGGTTAAATACAATGGGATTGGTGTTTACTTCAAGCTCGCAAACTTGATTTAAAGAATTGTTACCATCACCCGCGCAAACAATTATTGTGTAATTGTATTGTCTATATATATATGTGTGGCGAAAGCTACAAACAGTTAATGTTTGTTGTCAAGATATTTCGGCCCATCTTATCGTAGGCCTTCATCAGTTGCATCTCACGAACCAAATGAAGCAAGTGAGATGCAACTGATGAAGGCCTACGGTAAGATGGGCCGAAATATCTTCATAAAAGAAAAGTACTGGAACAATGAAAGCAGCGTTAGTCAAAACGCAGATCAGGTAATTTCAATTAATCCAGGTGCGAAACACGGAAACTCCTTCAAGTTAATTTTCGTGACTGCATAGAAATTGTGCAGCCGACATTTCCAGTCAAGTTCAATGTATGCAAGACTGCTAGAGGTGAGAGCCGCATATCTAAATTTGATTTCCATATATATTCAATGCGGTTTGATCCTCGATAGTCAGTTTGCCGTCGTACTCTGATGATGATCATGGAAGGTCGAAACGCGTCAGTGCGTTGCAGCTGGCGGTAGTTTTGTTATGTTGTTCGACGACTGGTTAAATACAATGGGATTGGTGTTTACTTCAAGCACGCAAACTTGATTTAAAGAATTGTTACCACCACCCGCGCAATCAATTATTGTTTAAATTGTATTGCCTATATATGTATATGTGGCGAAAGCTGCAAACAGTTAATGTTCGTGACTGCATAGAAATTGTGCAGCCGACATTTCCAGTCAAGTTCAATGTATGCAAGACTGCTAGAGGTGAGAGCCGCATATCTAAATTTGATTTCCATATATATTCAATGCGGTTTGATCCTCGATAGTCAGTTTGCCGTCGTACTCTGATGATGATCATGGAAGGTCGAAACGCGTCAGTGCGTTGCAGCTGGCGGTAGTTTTGTTATGTTGTTCGATGACTGGTTAAATACAATGGGATTGGTGTTTACTTCAAGCACGCAAACTTGATTTAAAGAATTGTTACCACCACCCGCGCAATCAATTATTGTTTAAATTGTATTGCCTATATATGTATATGTGGCGAAAGCTGCAAACAGTTAATGTTCGTGACTGCATAGAAATTGTGCAGCCGACATTTCCAGTCAAGTTCAATGTATGCAAGACTGCTAGAGGTGAGAGCCGCATATCTAAATTTGATTTCCATATATATTCAATGCGGTTTGATCCTCGATAGTCAGTTTGCCGTCGTACTCTGATGATGATCATGGAAGGTCGAAACGCGTCAGTGCGTTGCAGCTGGCGGTAGTTTTGTTATGTTGTTCGATGACTGGTTAAATACAATGGGATTGGTGTTTACTTCAAGCACGCAAACTTGATTTAAAGAATTGTTACCACCACCCGCGCAATCAATTATTGTTTAAATTGTATTGCCTATATATGTATATGTGGCGAAAGCTGCAAACAGTTAATGTTCGTGACTGCATAGAAATTGTGCAGCCGACATTTCCAGTCAAGTTCAATGTATGCAAGACTGCTAGAGGTGAGAGCCGCATATCTAAATTTGATTTCCATATATATTCAATGCGGTTTGATCCTCGATAGTCAGTTTGCCGTCGTACTCTGATGATGATCATGGAAGGTCGAAACGCGTCAGTGCGTTGCAGCTGGCGGTAGTTTTGTTATGTTGTTCGATAGACTGGTTAAATACAATGGGATTGGTGTTTACTTCAAGCTCGCAAACTTGATTTAAAGCATTGTTACCACCACCCGCGCAATCAATTATTGTTTAAATTGTATTGCCTATATATGTATATGTGGCGAAAGCTGCAAACAGTTAATGTTCGTGACTGCATAGAAATTGTGCAGCCGACATTTCCAGTCAAGTTCAATGTATGCAAGACTGCTAGAGGTGAGAGCCGCATATCTAAATTTGATTTCCATATATATTCAATGCGGTTTGATCCTCGATAGTCAGTTTGCCGTCGTACTCTGATGATGATCATGGAAGGTCGAAACGCGTCAGTGCGTTGCAGCTGGCGGTAGTTTTGTTATGTTGTTCGATAGACTGGTTAAATACAATGGGATTGGTGTTTACTTCAAGCTCGCAAACTTGATTTAAAGCATTGTTACCACCACCCGCGCAATCAATTATTGTTTAAATTGTATTGCCTATATATGTATATGTGGCGAAAGCTGCAAACAGTTAATGTTCGTGACTGCATAGAAATTGTGCAGCCGACATTTCCAGTCAAGTTCAATGTATGCAAGACTGCTAGAGGTGAGAGCCGCATATCTAAATTTGATTTCCATATATATTCAATGCGGTTTGATCCTCGATAGTCAGTTTGCCGTCGTACTCTGATGATGATCATGGAAGGTCGAAACGCGTCAGTGCGTTGCGAGCTGGCG